>OV121095.1:2806116-3406116 GCA_921293015.1 Phorcus lineatus
GACCAATCTGTACCACCTGTTATTCATGCTCCAAGGAGGTGCCCGGTTCATCTCAAGGATGACATCAAGAATGAGCTTCAAGAAATGGAGAAAATTGGTGTGATTGCCAAAGTGTCAGAACCAACAAACTGGGTTTCAAGCATAGTATACAGCCGCAAGTCAAACGGTCGATTGCGAGTCTGCCTAGACCCTAAAGATCTCAACAAAGCCATCAAAAGACCTCACCACAAGACACCAACGCTGGACGAGATAACACATCAGTTTACTGGTGCTACCATATTCTCAAAGCTGGATGCCCGCCATGGGTACTGGTCCATAGTGCTGGATGAGGAATCAATAATAACGACATTCAACAGCCCCTTTGGGCGTTACAGGTTTCGTCGTCTCCCATTTGGACTTAGCCTGAGTCAAGATGTGTTTCAGGAACGAATGGACCAGATTCTGGAGAAATGTCCTGGTACAACAGGAATATCTGACGACGTAGCAGTCTATGGGAAGACAGAGAAGGAACATGATGAAAACCTTCATCGACTTATGACTGTCGCCAGAGAAAATGGACTAGTGTTCAATCCAGACAAATGCGAGATAAAGGTAAAGAAAATCAAGTTCTTTGGTCTTGAATTCGACGAAAATGGAGTTCGACCTGATGTCGAGAAGGTTAAAGCCATCCAGGAAATAGAGCCACCTAAGGATGCTAAGAAACTACAAGAATTTCTTGGAATTGCCACTTACATGAGTCCGTTCATTCCACACCTCTCACAGCTCACAGCTCCCCTCAGAGACCTGATCAAGAAGGACAATGAGTATGTATGGTCAGAATCACATCAGGATGCATTTGACAGAATCAAGAGTATAATAGTCAACAGCGTCACACTCAACTACTTCAACCCCAACTCTGAGACTGTGCTCCAAGTCGACGCATCTACACGAGGATTAGGAGCGGTACTTCTTCAAGGAGATAAGCCAGTTGCATTCGCATCAAAGTCCCTCAGTGAAACTGAGATGAGATACGCAAACATTGAGCGAGAAATGCTAGCTGTAGTCTTTGGCAGTGAAAGATTTCACACATACCTATATGGCAAGAAGTTTGTGGTGGAGTCTGACCACAAACCACTGGAAATGATTCACTTGAAGAACCTCTCTGCTGCTCCCCAAAGACTTCAACGCATGCTGTTGAGGATACAACCATACAACCTGGTAATCAAGTACCGTCCCGGCAAGGAGATACTCCTTGCAGACGCACTCTCACGCTCACCATGTAGTGACAATGCGAACATTGAACTTGATGTGAAAGTTGATCTTGTTCAATTTTCTCAACAGAAGATTCAATCTCTGAAAATTGAGACAGACAGGGACAGTGAACTCCAAGCTGTAAAGGAGTACATACAAGATGGCTGGCCTGAACGACAGAAACAAGTGCCACAGCCACTTAGGCCCTACTGGTCTTTTCGAGACGAGATGTCAATCGCAGATGGTATTCTACTCAAAGGAGAGTGTGTGGTAATACCGAAGTCAATGAAAACAGAAATTCTCAAGAGACTACATGATGCTCATCAGGGGATAGAGAAAACAAAACTTCGTGCTAAAACGTGTGTTTTCTGGCATGGTATCAATGCCGACATTGAGAACTCGGTGAAACAGTGTCATGTGTGTCAAGAGTTCCAAAATAGCCAGAGGCATGAACCCTTAATACAACATGAACTGCCAACAAGGCCGTGGCAAATAGTAGGAACTGACCTTTTCTATCATGAAGGGCAGGAATACTTAATTGTATGTGACTACTATGCTAAGTTCCCAGTGGTGAGACTAGTCACAGGTACTGGAGGAAGCAAGACAGTAATCAGGCTTCTGAGACAGATCTTCTCAGAGCAAGGCATACCTGACAAAGTCATAAGTGACAATGGGCCTCACTACTCATCAGAAGCATTCAGCAGATTTGCCGTCTCGTGGGACTTCATACACATCACGTCTAGTCCGCACTACCCTCGATCAAATGGATTCATTGAACGGCAGATCCAAACAGTCAAGAATGTCCTTGCTAAAGCCAAACGCACTCACGCAGATCCTGATATGGCACTACTGATACTGCGCACAACTCCACTAGACCATCATCTACCCTCACCTTCTGAGCTACTCAACTCTAGAAAGATGAAGACCAATTTGCCTACAAAAGTCCGGAATCAAGCCCATGATAAAGACTTCATTCATCATCGTCTCCAAGCTAGACAAGAACTACAAAAACATTATCATGACAATAGAGCAGGTAATGAACTCGCCCCATTGTTACCTGAGCAGCAAGTTCGATTCCAGGACCACAGAACTGGCAGATGGCAACCAGCCACGATTATATCTGGCTGCAACACCCCTCGTTCATATCTCCTCCACACACCGGAGGGATCGTCAATCCGACGCAACAGGCACCAGATTCGTGAGGTTCCTCAGGTCAACCCACCAATGAACACTACACCCCAAACAGCTCCAGCAAGCCCACGAATGCTCAGGTCAGCCTTCAAATCAGGTACCATCACTGAGCCCAAGCTTGTCAGATTTGAGCTTAACAGCAGCTCAGATAAGGAAGCCACTACAGCGATGTCAGGCTCACCCGAGCTTGCCAACAACTCTATGAACACTAACAATACCTCGGTTCAACACACCAGAAGTGGCAGAACTGTGAAGTGCCCACAACGTTACAAAGATTGACATTTTACAAACTGTTTTTCAAGTTATATAATCAATGATAGTTGTCTTAGGATGTTGCATGTTTTATCATTTCAATAGTTCATCAGTCGAGCTAAAGTAATAACAAACAAAAAATTAGTTGCATGTTCATGTTATTTTTATTACCTTCCAGTATTAGTCCTTATTATCTTAAAAGAAGAGGGATGTGATATTATATTGGAGAACTATTTGATGTCAGAATGTGACAAGTCCCGCTGCGTATGAATCGCGCTACTTCTGTACTTGAAATCATGGAGTGAAGTAAAAATCTGTCGACCCTCAACAGTCGTTGTGTTATCTAGAAGTATCAATGAAGCATGACATTGTCCTCGGCGTTTATGTGCACCTCAGATGCATAAATTTGGAAGGGGCGATTTCAACAAGTCCTAATAAAACATTTACAAGTGAATAATACATTGGTATTACATATTCAGTTTAATGGAAAACACTACACTAAATTCCTGTGTGTGCGTGTCTGTAACTAAACACGGTAAACATTATTAACTTCTTGCTCAAACAAATTCTTCTCATGTAACTGTTAAAGAGCCACTCAGTGATTTCAATAACATGTTATTTACCTTTGATACGAACCTAAATGTCATATGTGGTTATATAAAGTCAAAACATCTTAACTTTTCATGTCCAAAAGACATATGTATGACCAATGATTTATATAGGCCTATACACGTCCTTGGTATGACAAATACTGGTTTTCCATGAAAATATAAAAACATCCTTATAAATATACAGAGGTGTAGATATCACGTCCAATATACATGGATACTAGTTATATAACCTAACACACACTATCAACTCCTAACTGCCCTCCTGGCTGTTTTAGATAAGTCTCCAAAATTACGTTTGACTATTTGACACGCGCCACTGTCCGGTTTTTCATAATTACGACGTTCTACCTTCATATTGTCACTGTACAAAACAAATTAGTTTTAAAATGTGTCTTTTTGGTAACAGTTAATACTTTGCGATCAAATGACACCATTGATTAAGTTTGGCATATATAACTCCAACAACTCACGGAGTGGCTCTTTAAGGTGATCCATATTTTGTGATTCTTTCAGGACCACTTTTCGGCAACTTCCCACGCATAGCCTATTCTTACTCCAGCCCCAATGACTTGCTAACACGGGCCTTGCTGCATTTCCCGTACTTTTCTGTGCCATGTTCCAAAGCTGCTCCGACGGATCGCTACAGACCAATGAGAAATCATATGAGAATTGCAACTTTTCGCCGAAGAGGGCGGTGCACTCAAACGACGAATTCTGACTGGTTGGCAGCAAGGTTTAAATTAGCCAGTGATAGAGACTGGTGCAAGTTAAAGCAATGCGGGGGGAAATGTTTTTCGGTGAAAATTTTGGGGGAAACGATTGAGTCCTTAATTTTATCCAACCAAATATCGTGTTACTTCGCCGAATGACTTCTGTCTTGTCTTCTGAAACAAATGCTATCTCACAAACCAATCGTTCCTTAACGGTTACGTGAACATAACATATGTTGAAACATATGTTGTGTACATGTTTCAAACAACGTCGCTGGTCACCCGTCTAAAGCGTTGTTAAAGAAAAGTTTGAGAGTGTGAATGATTTAACAACTCATAATCAATAACAATTGCCGAGTTGTAAAACTGTTGGTTAGAAATGGGATCGGTCTGTTGTCTTAATAACATTTAAACAACATCAAACTTTTGAGCTGTCAAACACGAGTTTGTCGTGTGGAGCGTTGTCAAACGTTTGAGTCACATGACCTTTTGACGTCATTAATATAACGTCATTTGCTCATCGAGTTTGATAACATGTGTGAACTTTTGAGTTTGACAACTTTCAGAAGTTGGTCAAAATGTGTTGCTAAACTTGTCTTGCCGTGTGGAGGCTGCATAACTCTGTTTGCAACCATTAGGATTTCATATTTCTAACCCCAAAAGGGAAATTTGTAACATAGATACCCGGGAAATGATTGCATTAACCTCTGACGGGAGAGAATGACAACCTCCTTCAAACATATATATCGATTATTAGAAGCATTAGATGAAACTGGTCGTGTAACTTTGGCTACGTAATAAGGAACATTCTTTTTAAACACGGATTTTGCTACGCCTGGATAACTTAAGAAGCTGGAAGTCCGAACATTTTCATATCTCTATTTAAACAACGAATACAACAACGTTGGGTTGAAAACATATCTCATCTGTCTACAGAGAAACTCTTAGAAGATTCCGCAGCAGTTGCCACAAACTGATCATCGAAACTGGACGACAAAACAAGATAGAAAAAGCCAAAAGATTATGCCCACAATGCCAATTATTAGGTTTTGATTATATTGAAGATGAATTTCATTTTCTGTTAATATGTAACTCTTACTCAGCTTTAAAGCTAAAATTTATAGATAAATATTTTTATATAAGTCCATCATATGAACAATATATAATTCTTATGTCTTCTAACTGTAAGAATGTTTTAAAGCAACTCTCGAACTATCTTTTTCTTGCTTTTAAACACCGAGAGTCATTCATTAATTAATAGTATTGCGTGTATGTTCTATGGGCCTGTGGCCTAAAACTTGAAATAAAATTCTTCTTCTTCATTAAAAGCATCGGTTAAAAAACGGGAGAATCCTTTGCCTACTACAACGTTTTATAAAAAAACGTTAATTCCCCTTTACAAAAAAGACGATGAACAATTCAACAGAAAGTGAACCATGTTTATTATCTGTTTGACCTACGGCCAAATTTTTATTTGGCAATTAATGTGCCAATTATTGAAACACAATCTTGTAGACTTCCGCTTGAATTTCTCTGCGGTTAATTAAATTGTCACTGCTCTTTTTTCAGGCACCGTCAAATTTGCAATCAGTTCAAAAGCTAAGAGAAAATGATTTACTGGTGTCATTAAAGCAAGCATCTTTTGAAGTTGCTTAAGGTCGTCTTGAAAAAATTCTGTGTTCCAGGGTATCGCTCGTCAAGTATGGTTTCAACAATACGTAACAGAAGAGTAAATATTTAAATATATAGTTATATTACTTCAGTCCAACTTCAAGTATTTCAGTACAGCGCCGTTAAAAAGCCTCTACACCGCTAGGGACAACGTTAACGACAGTTTTCAAGGTTGAAGTTTCAAGGACATCTCACAATTCTGGTAGCACTTGTTGGAGTCCTGCCAGCACCTCCTCAAGCACTCCTTCTCAAGGTCTGGGTCACGTGCCCCACAACTGTTGACCTCGATGCAACCGGCGATGCGTTCTTCACACATCCTTTGGCATACTTCGTTGCCATAGCAACCGATGAATGACACAACCAGTAACAGAGCGATGAGACGAACGTTCATGTTGACAGGTTTCTGTAAGATAACGATTGTCGTGAAGATCATGAATCGCATAGACATTTACGAAAATATGTAAGGGCGTGACGCCATTTTCAATCCCCCCTGTAGCGCCAAACATAAAGTGATAAAGAAAATTCCCTCTTTTTCAAAATATCTGCAAAACAGACAGAAATTGTATATGCTTGCTTCCCGTTAAGCCACCCTGATTGATATTCAACAGATTAATTAAATAACAATTTTAAATGTGGAATACCTTCGAATAAAGAAAGTTTCAACTCAAACATTATGTATGATTAGGCCTAGAATAAAAATATGTTATTCCTAAAAGTGATTAATCATATATTTCTAATCCCATCTTGCTGCACTTGTGCGAAAAAATGTTTGTCTTGTTTCAAATATATATATTATATACATTTTTATGTTTTTTAACCAAGGTTTAGTCTCTTACATTCAATATTGAAAAGTGAAAATAAGTAAAACCTATACCTATAAATTGGCTCACATTGTAAGTTCAAAAGGCGATACTTGAAATAGAAATGTTAGTTGCATATAGACAAAGTGAGCAGAGCATTATTATGAATGAAGATAATGGACATAGGTACAATTAATAAATTATTTTTTTAAACCTAACATGTGAAACAAAAGAGAATTAAAGGCGCAGGGGCAGGTGTTATTTCTCCAAAATTTCCCGCATAAAAAATAGTTTGTGCCATATATCGATTATATTCAGAGGGTAAAAAATCTCATTACTCGTTACTCAACCCAATTATCTGTAGTCGTCGCAGAAATAATCACGTATTAAGCGAAACTGCATGCGGCCGTTTTGATGTCAACATATTTTATCTTTCGACTGGAGATGACTCTCTAAGAAAACGCGCTACAGTACCTTTAAATACACGAAGCAACATTGATATCTCCATTAAAATACTGCAAATAAGTTTGTAAAAGTAAGGGTTAGAAATTAGTTTTACAACTAAACCATTTAGTTTTTGTTGGCCAACATTCCATTTTATTATTTGTAAATCGATGAGTTGTCATTTTCCACGTTTTATTTCAAACTCCTTTTTCATTTTTTCCTTGGTTGACTTTTCAAAGTTATAAAAAGCTTTAAAGGAGACAGCTACTGGAGGGATTTTACTTAAGCAGCTTGAAAAACAAGTGCAGCACAACTTGGAGCCAGTCTCAACTTTAATGTGTCGCCAAGGGTTTTAGTCTGAAATAATGGTGAATTATGTTATTAGTTCTTAGAATTAAAATTAAAGTAAATTCGTGAAACATATGCATCTGTTTCTTTTAAGTGTGGCTATACCTTGAAAAATAGCAATAATTTAATCAAATTTGCCTACTATCTTAACCAAAGTGACAACCTCGTGAACAAACAATGGCTTTTTATGTAGAATGTAAGTCTTCAACCTGAAAGACAGTAGCAATGGGAAACCAGATGAGCTACAGAGCCAATGTCTCTGTTTTTATTGTTACAGATAAATCTTTAAAATACTATCTTGTCCCATGCTGTCAATAACAGTAAGATTTATATTCAAAACTCGATGAACTCCAGAAAACACTTTTGAAAATTTAAAATACGTAATTTAGATCATTAACGATGTTGATAAGTTATTGCATCATGAGACATCTAAAGTAAGTAACTCTGCCTAGATATATACTTAAAAGTGCATTTAAGATTGCAGACATATATTAAATATATAAAGGACTATTTCGATGAAGCAAATATGTATTTATGAGGGTACGCTATACCGAGTCTACGACGTTATAATGTAAGTAGTAGTAGTAGTAGAATCAGTACTGGCAGTAGTATAAGTAATAGCAGTAGTAGAAGCAGCAGCACTAGTAGTAGTAGTAGTTGTAGAAGTTGTATTGGTAGTAGTAGTAAGTACCGTAATTATAGAATTAGTAGTTTTACTAATTGTAGTAGCAGTAGTCGTAGTAATAGTAGTAGAAGTAGTAGAAGAAGTAGTAGTAGCAGTAGTATTAGTAGTAGAAGTAGTAGTATCAGTAGCAGTGGTGGTGGTAGTAATAGTAGAAGTAGTAGTAGTAGTAGTAGTAGTAGTAGTAGAAGCAGCAGAAGTAATAGCAGTAGTAGTAGTAGTAGTATTAGTAGTAGCATTAGTAGTAGTAGAAGTAATAGCAGTTGTAGTAGCAGTAATAGTAGTAGTAGTAGTAGTAGCAGCAGCAGCAGCAGCAGCAGTAGTAGTAGTAGTAGTAGTAGTAGTAGTAGTAGTAGTAGTAGTAGTAGTAGTAGTAGTAAGAGTAGTTGTACTAGTAGTAGCAGTAGTAGTAGCAGTATAAGTAGCTGTTATAGCATCGGCAGTAGTTAAAGGAGCGAGAGACACATACATACCTTTGAAGTAACAGTTCTTGAATGTGTTAGAAGCGAAATTTCAACTGAATTTCACTGACCAGGTTATTGTTTTATAGTGTTCAGTAAAGCAAACTATATTCATCATTGGCCTTTTCTCACATGGAATTGTCATTTTAAGGGAATTCAATTTCCTCTCTTTAGTATCGAGTTGATTTGTATCTGTCCGATCTCACACAATAATGACAATCCCTGTAGCTTTACTATATCCGATTGCGCTGTAAGTGCGTTACAGATACCTTTTCAAAATAACAGGAGATCATATCACTTGAAACAACGCAGTTTAAACTAATAGGAAATGCACAATTACATTCATAAATCAAATTTTGGAGAGAAGTGTCTCATATGAGTTTACGAAATGAGTGTGAATTTTTATATTACAAAAGCGAGATTTCAAAATATTTCTTTTCAATGTACGTCTGATTATTGCTAATTTTATTACAATGTTCTTAAAAGCGCCTATATCTGCTTCCAGGGACTCTGGCTTGGCAACTTTTCCTGCAATGGAGAGCTGTTCTACAGACAGTTTAGTGCAAAGTTTTACTGAATTTCAGCGCAGTACCACCTATGGTTCGATATATCAAGCCAATGCTGGCACAATTTATACTATATACTCTCGTAAGTTCTGTAAACTTTCATTTCAAGAACTAAGGCCGAGAGGGGCTTCATTATTTCAGAAACGAAGACTTGAAAATTTTCTCTTATCACTCCAGTGTTTTCTTAATTTGCATTAACTATTTTGTCTAATCGCTCAGGAATGCAACGCAAATCTAAGAAATTAATCATTTGAATTCAAATGTAAACACGTAAGCATGTGTGTTTACTTTAGCCATGTTACTGATCTATCACGCATCAAAATTGAACGTAATATATATTACTAGATACCATGATATTGAACTATTAACGTGTCATAAGTAAACGTAAGATATATTATCGGCATTTGGATGGTCACAGTTCACAGAGCACTGGGCTTTTCCCCAATGACGTCACAGGAAATCTCCTTCGCTGGCGCTTTTGTGTACTTAATAATAGATACAAAAAATATTCAACGATAAACATCAGTTATGAAATATTATCATTGAGTTCCAGTGTGTAGTTAGTTTGCTTGACTATTGAATTGTTATATATACACTCATCGGAACGTTAATGATTTACAAAACAGATATGTATATATCACTCATCCCTATTATCAAAAACATCGTTCAATCAATCGATTATGTCAATTCAAAGAGACTCAAGTCCATTATCTCGCTTTGAAAGGAGAAACGCACGTGTAAAAAGGGGAAGCCCCTGTGCATATTTACAGCAATTAAATCAGCAAATAAAGTCAGAGCCAAGAATATCATCTCACGTTATAAAAGCATGACATCTTGAATTCGTCATTATAGTTGGGGTCGGGTATCGAAGAGACAACTATTTCGTTTTACACTTAAGCTTAGGACATAAGCAGATAGACATGGGCGTTGTGGATCTTGACGAATTGTTGAAAACTTGGGCCTGGGAAAAGTACCTCCAAACTAACACTGGATTTTGGTCGAACATTTTCCACAGGAAATTGAGTTATAAAAACGCCAAAATTACGCTTAATTATGATCACGTGAAGATAAAGGAAGGCGAGGTAAACTATAAAGAAGAGATTCAAAACAACACCTGCACCAAAATGGTGTTTTAATCGAAATTTGATAACAGCATTCCAGGAAATCATAAAAATAAATTGAAGATAAAGAAGGAGACTGTTTCCACGGCAAAGATGTCCCTTACCGAGGGATACAGCAAAAGCTGCAACGCTGGACTTGAGATGACTCTCCCACAGGACTTGTTGGACGGCGAGCAGACTACAAACGACAGTACCGACAGGAGAAAGCAAATGGCGTTTGCGAGTTTCGGCACCAGCGTTCACTTGGAGACGGAGGAGGGCAACACGGTCAAGAAGTCGGTCACGTGGGAGGCAGAAATCACCATCTCCCCCACAAGTGACAGAAAAACCATACTGAGACTGGAGGTGGAGGAGAATATCAATGAGTACAGCTTTGACATCAAGGTCAAGGTCAGGGGCAGGATCATTGCCGCCATTCACGATGCCAGAGGCAAGCTCATTCACACGGTGGAGGGCAACATTGCCACTATTCTGCAAGACTTGAAATTCCAGGGTGTAACTAAGGTGAGAGGTTTCACTTTCGACATGGATGACCTTTCTGTATCAATCCCGATAGAAGGAACAGTGGTTTTCAAATATGGCGTCTCCCTGAACGTGAAGGTCTTACCTGAGTCTGATAGTATCGAAACCACTCTTGTACAACCGATATATCCTAGCCTGTGATGCGGTCAGTCAGAATTTGCGTTCTTGGATTTGTGTCTTTTTAAAAGTTTTCTTTACTGACAGTTACAAAACTACTTGGTGGCTACTGTCATCCCGAAAGTAAGTGTATTAGTTTGAGTTCTTCGATGTGCACCTTAGTGAATCCAGCTTGACAATATCTTCGTTTAAAAGTTTGAAAGGTGGAAACCAGATAGTAACGCTATTGTGAAAGGCAACTTCTTCATTTTGTTATCGGTTACTGGTTACAATGACAAAATCACCAACGTCTCCCCAAAGGGAAAACCGGAGATAAAATCAAAAGGAAAAAGATTTAATTTTCTGAACTGTAGCTATCACGATACGAATGTAGACAGGGATACGATAAATCTGTTTATTGTTACAACTGTTTCATGAATTAGTATTCAAACATATTCTAAAGTATGCAATTTCAACAGTTAAGCGTTTTACACTTTGGGTTTTTTTGGTGTCCATTTCTGACGTAGTATCACTTAAATAAGTTGTGGCTGATGTTGTATCACTCAATTGTTGTACCACTGATTGTGTTATTGTACCACTCATTGTGTTATTGTACCACTCATTGTGTTATTGTACCACTCATTGTGTTATTGTACCACTCATTGTGTTATTGTACCACTCATTGTGTTATTGTACCACTCATTGTGTTAATGTACCACTGATTGTGTTAATGTACCACTGATTGTGTTATTGTACCACTGATTGTGTTAATGTACCACTGATTGTGTTATTGTACCACTGATTGTGTTATTGTACCACTGATTGTGTTATTGTACCACTGATTGTGTTATTGTACCACTGATTGTGTTATTGTACCACTCATTGTGTTAATGTACCACTGATTGTGTTATTGTACCACTCATTGTGTTAATGTACCACTAATTGTGTTATTGTACCACTCATTGTGTTATTGTACCACTCATTGTGTTATTGTACCACTGATTGTGTTATTGTACCACTGATTGTGTTATTGTACCACTGATTGTGTTATTGTACCACTCATTGTGTTATTGTACCACTCATTGTGTTATTGTACCACTGATTGTGTTAATGTACCACTCATTGTGTTAATGTACCACTCATTGTGTTATTGTACCACTCATTGTGTTATTGTACCACTGATTGTGTTATTGTACCACTGATTGTGTTATTGTACCACTCATTGTGTTAATGTACCACTCATTGTGTTATTGTACCACTCATTGTGTTATTGTACCACTGATTGTGTTATTGTACCACTGATTGTGTTATTGTACCACTCATTGTGTTATTGTACCACTGATTGTGTTATTGTACCACTCATTGTGTTAATGTACCACTCATTGTGTTAATGTACCACTCATTGTGTTATTGTACCACTCATTGTGTTATTGTACCACTCATTGTGTTATTGTACCACTCATTGTGTTATTGTACCACTGATTGTGTTATTGTACCACTGATTGTGTTATTGTACCACTGATTGTGTTAATGTACCACTCATTGTGTTAATGTACCACTCATTGTGTTATTGTACCACTCATTGTGTTATTGTACCACTCATTGTGTTATTGTACCACTGATTGTGTTATTGTACCACTCATTGTGTTATTGTACCACTCATTGTGTTAATGTACCACTCATTGTGTTATTGTACCACTGATTGTGTTATTTAATCACTTAAATATATAGCTGTTACACTTCACTAAAATGTTGTATCGCTTTCCTATATTGTTGTTTTTCTTTCCAAGCTTGATGTAATTATCTCCCCTTCTCCATCTCTACTTTCATTTTCCTCGAGAAACGAAATAGTCGTCATATGACGTTGAATTTGTGAATTTTGAATCCATTCAACAGCAAAGAGAGGTCACATCATTTAGTTTGATTCTTCGATTCGTATACCAAGAATAAGAATGTAACAACATTCGTTGATGCTTCAATGCACATACGAATAGTAAAAAATGTCAATTTAAAGTGAACTGTAAACAAAGCAGTGTATAATAGGTATGTTTTTACTTATCTTGCTATTTAATCACTACATCATATCCATTGGCTTTTTTGCATGGAACACTGTTATGATAAAAATGTGGAATTTAAAAATAAGATCTTATGAAAACATGGTAATGGAGAAACTTGGCAGATCAGTGACGGGTGATTTCTATCCCCGGAGTCAGTAATTTGATTATACAATATAACAGATTTAGCTGTATCCTTATTATTTGTTGAAAATATATTGATCTAAATAGGACAGATTACTTTCCTCAATAAAAGCTCAAAAGACAATTGCCGCTGAATTTTGGGTTGCCAAACGGGACGTAAACGCTATTTAGTAAGCTTACTAATTCTGGCACATATTTAGTAAGTTTACTAAATCGATTAAAAAAGCTAACTCAATCGAATAAGTGATTAAAGCTTACGATGAGCTTCAAATGAGTTCGTATTATTTACTAATTAAAATCGATTTTCTTAGTTTATTTATTCGGTCGATTTAGTATGCTAACTTATTCATTTATCAAAGTTACTTATTCATTTAAAAAGCTTACTAATTCACTAATAAGCTTACTTATTCATTTATTTCTATCGGTAGCAGTCGCATGCTTACCTAATGCTTTTTTTCAATATTCCTCTTTGTTCAAAATACTGATTCTCCAACCTACGCGGTAAATGTCGGGATATTTTGACTTAAAATGTCACATACAGATGATTGTGAAGAATTTCAAACGAATTCGAGGTAGTATTTTATTTCTTTATGTAACCTTACAATATCGTTTCACTGTGGATCGCCGCCACATAATAATATGTAGGAATAGTGCTCGATCTCGAGTGCTCGCTTATCTCACATCATTTCTTATTGATGGACAAATACATTTCGCCTATATGGGATTAACATGCAAACTGTAAAAGCCCTGCTTCATATATGTGCTTTCGAGTAGTAATTTTTTGAGATTACGAAAATAAGTAACCTAACTAAAAAGCGATTAAATTCCATTCGGCGCTCGATTCTGTATAAAGCCCATCTGGTTTATTAGTAACACATACTGTAACATAAAACAAGGAAACTTTGACCGCATCAGTTCTATTCTTCAACTTTAACTAGCCCCATTGTTGAGTTTGGTGCAGCAACCTTGGAAATGAATTCGAACTCCACACTTCGTTTATCGTTTCTTAATATTTCGAATGCTACACATCACCTACTGCATGGCGAGTGCTTATATTAGAGAGAGGAATAATTTGGAGAGAAATTGTCTTTCCAGGGTATCGTTCGCCGAGATCATGTATTGGTACGCAACAGAAATAAATACATAGTTATATAACTTCAGTCCAACTTCAAGTATTTCAGTATAGCGCCGTTAAAAAGCCTCTACACCGCTAGGGACAACGTTAACGACAGTTTTCAAGGTTGAAGTTTCAAGGACATCTCACAATTCTGGTAGCACTTGTTGGAATCCTGCCAGCACCTCCTCAAGCACACCTTCTCAAGGTCAGGGTCACGTGCCCCACAACTGTTGACTTCGATACAACCGGCGATGCGTTCCTCGCACATTCTTTGACATACTTCGTTGCCATAGCAACCGATGAGCGACACAACGAGTAACAGAGCGATGAGACGAACGTTCATGTTGACAGGTTTCTGTAAGATAACGATTGTCGTGTCGATCATAAATCGCAAACATATTTACGAAATATAGGGGTGACAGCACACTCACGCCTACCGGTAGCGCAGAATAACAAAGAATCATTCCTCATTTTTTGAAAATATCTGCACACTAGATGAAATTGCAAATGCTTGCCTTTCTATAAGACTTCTCGGTTGACACCTAAGAGATTAATTAAGCGGTAATTGTGAAAATTGTGAAATACTTCGACAAAAGGAAAGTATCAACTCTACAATTATGTATGAATGAAATAAACACTATTAATTCCAAAATTAGCAGAAATATTAGTTCATAAAACAATTTCCCCCATTAGAATAGCCTATGCCGAATCGGTTAATTTCAGAGGGTAAAATATCTCATTACTCAACCCAGTTAGACAAGTCGTATTACGCAAAATCTACATGCGGCCATTTTAATGTGAACATATTTTGATCATCTTAGTTATGAGGATGGATTTGTGTAGCGTAACCGAACTTTGTACGTCTCTGTTAGACTCTTTTAATTGATTAAAAATCATTATCTTGCGACTGGAAACACTTGTTTTCCTTTTCTGGAGATGACTTTACCTCTCTAAGAAAACGCGCTGCCAGTCGCAACATTTATAAAAAGACCTACAAAGTGTTTTTGTGTGCCAAAGGTTTTAGTCTAAAGTAATGGTAAGTTATGTGATTAGATCTTAAAATAAAGTTAAAATTAAAGTAAATTCGTAAAATATCTATTTCCTTTAAGTGTTGATATACCTTGGAAAAATAACAAAAATTAATTTAATTTGCCTGCTGTCTTACCCAGAGTTACTACCTCCAACTTTTGAAGTATCATGTATAAGTATGGATATTTTACAGGCGTTTCCAACTTAGCTGGTTTCGCACTAAGACGCTAAGGGCCTTTAAGAACGTTCCGAGAAAATTAAATTTGGGAGCCACTGCCGAAGTTGTAATTATGAAAATTTAAAATATGTAGTTTACATCATTAACTATGTTGATAAGTAATTGCATCATGTGCCTAAATATATCCAAATTAACCCGCAAAAGTACTTAATAGTGCATTTAAGATTGCAGACATACATCCAACATAAAAGACTATTCTTGATGAAGCAAGTATGTATTCATGAAGGTACACGGTACACAGTCTAAGACATCATATTGTAAGTAGTAGTAGTGTAGTAGTAGTAGTAGTAGTAGAAGTAGTAGTGGTGGTAGTAATAGTAGTAGTAGTAGTAGCAGTGATAGTAGTAGTAGTACTAGTAGAAATAGTAGTAGTAGTAGTAGTATAAGTAGTAGTAGAAATAGTAGTAGTAGTAGTAGCAGTAGTGGTAGTAGTAATAGTAGTACTAGTAGCAGCAATAGTAGTAGTGGTAGTGGTAGTAGTAGTAGTAGTAGTAGTAGTAGTAGTAGTAGTAGTAGTAGTAGTAGTAGCCATTATAGCAGGTAGTTACAGGAGCAAGAGACACATACTTACCTATGAGCTACCAGTTCTTGAATGTGTTAGAAGCGAAATTTTAACTGAATTTCACTGACCAGTTTATTGTTTTATAGTGTTCAGTAAAGCAAACTATATTCATCATTGGCCTTTTCTCACATGGAATTGTCGTTTTAAGGGAATTCAATTTCCTCTCTTTAGTATCGAGTTGATTTGTATCTATCCGATCTCACACAATAACGACAGCCCCTGTAGCTTTACTACATTCGATTGCGCTGTAAGTGCGTTACGGATACGTTTTTAAAATAACAGGAGATCATATCACTTGAAACAACGCAGTTCAAACTAATAGGAAATGCACAATTACATTCATAAATCAAATTTTGGAGAGAAGTGTCTCATATGAGTTTACGAAATGAGTGTGAATTTTTATATTACAAAAGCGAGATTTCAAAATATTTCCTATAGTGTGCATGCAACTGCTTATTGCTCACTTTATTGCGATCCTCTTAGTAGATACTTTTTGCTTGGGATTCTGGCTCGGCAACTTGTCCTGCAATAGAGAGGTGTTCCACAGATACAGATAGTAAGATTTTGGTCCAATGCTTCACTGAATTTCTGCGCAGTACCACCCATGGTTCGCTAGTTCCAGCCGATGCTGGCAGGTTTCACCGCAACGCATAGCTACAATGGTGTTGATCGCTTTCTCCCTGGAATAAATCTAGATACTGTGATATAAGTAAAATACTCTTTCAAGTGGCGTTAAACTCCAAATCACCCCACGATCCAAACGACCTTCGGCTTCAGTGCATGACGCCCTATTGCTAAGACATACGACGATAGGCTTACGTGATGACTCGTCCAACGATTGATATTGGTTTATTTATTCATTAGTTTTAGGGTTAATAAAATACTGTATGAAATTCTCGTACATAAAGAGAATCACAGAAATCCTCATATCACATTGAGGCATGATGGTTGTGCTGTATTCTGTTTGTACTGTTGTTATGTTGTAATGTAAATGTAATCCTATTATATCAAAATGTATTTGATTTAATAAAAAAACAACGTAATATCAAATGAAACGTTGAGAGATCATGAACATTGTCTAAATTATAACAAATTATATTTTATGTAAAATAGTGTTATTATGTTAATGCATTGTTTATCCTTACATTTTTGAACAAATTTCTCCTACTAAGTGGTTTTTTTTGCAAGGTCTGCTTTTGTCCTAGATCGGATATTCGCATTCACAAAAAAAAAATTTGTGGTGTTCATTGTCCCCACCTTTTACATAGATAGATAGATACAGAAAAGTGACCCTGCGAAACTTTTTAGAATTAGTTCAGTAATGACTCCTTTATTAAACGTAAAGAATCCCACAGGTAATGATAATACATAATTGTAGAATTTCTTTTAAAAATTGTAAAGAAGGAATGCAGTTTCAGCAACCGGATGTTTCCTTGTTATGATGAAAGAATAGTTCTCGTCCGATCACCGAAGTTAAGCAACGTCGGGTCCGGATAGTACTTGGATGGGTGATCGCCAAGGCTAAACAAGCTCAGCGGTAGGACTTACACTTGCCATCAAAGTACAGGTTCTCAAGGAAGATGGGACTCACCCTATTCCTTCTTAAAAGAGCTAGCAATTAAATAAACAAATTCCAGGCAAACATTTTGAAAAACGTGATTGTAACTAAACAAAATTTCATTTGACCTAATCTTGTTTCTAAAGAGCAGTACCTGCCTAATCCGACACCCTGTCTAAACCGACATTTAGGTTCTGTCCGGAAGGGTGCCGGTTTAGAAGGTTTCAATATCTATATATATCAGATTAGACGGCTTTCAATGGATGACAAATTCTTAATTCTGATATGGTTGACAATGGCAAATCCTTCTTACTGTACAAACCTGTGGTTGATTACTAAATATTGATTTCTTCATTTCTTGCACGTGTATCTACTATGACTCATTGGCTCACAGTGATGAAACACTTTTGTTTACAGTTACAATAGTTTCCTGAATTGTTGAAAAATCTTAAGTGTAAAGGATCACTAGTAGGTTAATGTAGAACTTTTGTTTAGTGTTATCACTTTAGAATAGTGTTGTATGTTAACGTTGTTTAGTTGTATCACTTTATTATGTTGTAGTATCACTTTAGAATGGTGTATATATTTTGTTGTGTAATTTTACTATATTGTTGTATAACTTTATTGTGTTCTTGTATCATTTAAGTCTGTTGTTTAATCACAATATAATATTGTTGTATCGCTTTATTGTGTTTTTGTATCACTTTATTGTTTTCTAGCACCACTTAAATAAGTTGTTGTTTCACACATTTATTACATTGTTGTATCGCTTTCCTGTGTACTTGCATCACTTCCGTATGTTGTTGTTTCGTATACTTTTGTTTCATTCTAATGTATATTGCTTAATGGCTTTAGTATGCTCTTATTTCACTTTAAGATGTTGAATCCTTTTCAAGTCGTATCACTTTACTATATTTTTGTATCACTTAATCATATTGTTGTATCACTGTTTTGTGCTATTTTATAACCTTATTGTGTTTTTAACTCTTATATCATTTTCATTAACTGTTTTTTCTTTTGCATTTTATCATATAATCCCCCTCCCATTTTGCTAGAGTACTTTCGTGTCTCAGGTAGATGAGCCATGACCTCTTATACAGGTGTGACTTCATTCAACAAAAAGGAGAGGGCACATCATTTCGTCAATCTCAATGAAATAACATCTAGTCAATCGCTTTTCTTGTTGTACACAAGCTTAAGGTGTGCTATTTTTATATCAATAGCGGATAGCGAACGGTTAAAGAGCAATCTAGCTGAGTATCTTGATTATATTAATGAGATTGATCATTTCGTTTACATTATAAACGGATAATAAGAACATTACAATGTTCTCGCTTATCCTGCATTCTACACAAATAGTCAAAAACGTATCCAGTGCAGTGTGCTAGGCATTCGTTAATTAGATTACAATTGACATTATTTTCTTTCAATATTGGTTATAAACTATATATAACTGTGGAGGCGCTATATCAAAGTTCACATGTAAAGAAACACTCAATATCCGGTGGTTATAACAAATAACTGTTATTATCGAAATCTGTAACATAGATAAAGCAGAGCAGCATTAAAAAAATTACGTCTACATACCTAGTGAGATCTGTAACTGAAATTAACAATGTTCAGATTTCAATACACGCAGCGAATTATTGGACTATTAATATGCTATTACAGATTTATCTATATCCTTATGAGTTAAAACGCAATAATAATGCAAAAATGTAAATTCCTATCTGAAACAATATTGAAATGTTGAGACTTTAAATCATTTAATATAGTTGGGAAGTTGTTCAGTTGAGTATCAGTAATTCATTTTTTAACAGTATTTGTTTCAAGTACTCCATTAGTCTAAAAATTCTCGGCAAACAATACTTTTGGGTCAATTATGTTAAGGATAACATACAAGTAACCGTACATTCGTGAAAAAGAATGTACGAGCCGCGAAGCGGCGAGGACATTGTTTTCACGAATGTACGGTTACGAGTATGTTATCTGACTTAAAATACAGCCTAGTTTAAAGTGTTTTTTGTATGACCTGCTTTGGTTTATGATAATAACATTCGTATTTCATTGCATAATTATAACACAAAAAACGTTTTTCAATAAAACAAAATCCTTTAACAAAATTTGAGATGGTCCCAACTCGTTCACCGGTCATTCTTAATGCACGTGCAACGTAACCATCTTGCCGGTACATTCTTAATGCACGTGCAACGTTACCATTTCGCCAGTACATTCTTAATGCACGTGCAATGTATCCATCTAGCTAGTACATTCTTAATGCACGTGCAACGTTACCAGCTTAATTCACGTGCAAGACGTTTGAAACCGCAATCAGCTTGGGATTTGGTATAAAAGGAAGGTGGTCTTAATTCAACTTAGACATTATGTATGGCAATTTTGTTGTTGAGTGGGAAGACATGGCCGAGTATCCACACTTCGAAGACATTTCTTCAGAGGATGATGTTGTGTTATCAAATAATGAAACCAATTCCCTTCCGGGGACCATCTCAAAATTATTATTGCTCAATTGTCCACATAGAAGCAGTAGATTCTTGTAGGATAATGTATGATTGAAACAATACAATGACGTCACTGCTGTATTTTAAGACATAAGATTGAATAATAAGTTAAGATACAGTGGCTTCTGTATCCCCTCAAGCTAAAATACACATACATGATGTAATGTAAACGATATAACTTTGGCCCACCACTTTTAAACCTATTTCGCTTGTAATAGAAGTTGTTATATAATAAACTCGTCTCTACGTAGATTTTGGTGCATCAAACAGTGATAATAAATTCTAACTTCATACGCGACTTTTCGACATACATATTCCTAAAGTCACGCATCGCTTATTCAGCATTAATCATCACTACGTATACGTGCGCGCGCATCTGATTATTTCCTGGTTCTTTTTCTGACCCGGAAGTATATTTCGAGGTCAGCGGCCTAGCACGAGACGGATTGTATGAGGTACGTTGTGTCAGTGCAAATATGATAACAGACGTTATAGCTTCTGTAAACTGAAATAAGTTGTTATCGTATTTACTACCGAGTCATGATTGTGTATCGTTACAGTCGTGTAATTTGTAAAATGGCATATATTTGTTTGAATTCCTGTTTGAAAGTGCTCGAGTCAAGCGAGTATTTCTACTTTCGGTTTCGAAGTAGGCCGCCATTTGTAGTTTCGTTATCAGCTGTCGCTGATACAGCTTGTATGTGAATCTGTCCTCAATTCGCTTATTTATATTATGCCTAACGGATCAATTATATAGTTTATATGGTTTTAATAAATACCTGAATATGTAAACAGCAAATCGTCAATTTAGTCAAAATGAATTTCGTTAATCATATTTAGAAATATTTTTTTCAAATATGTACGCATCACTACATGTAAGTTAATTTTGAATAGACTCTTTTATATTTGGATGTGTTGTGTATACTTTTCCTAGAACTGACCAAATTTTAGAGTAAACGAGTCCTCGCGGCTTACTGCTGGGATAGTTTCGTTAGGGACACATGTGATGTGGGGCTAGATGTTAAGAAATAGTAAATGTATGAGCCAAATTAGTCAGAGAGCTCTTGTCTCAATTGTTTTCAACACCGATAAGGGGGCCGATATTTTTCGTTTTTAAGCTCAGCATGGGATTTTTATGGGTATTTTTTTCGCTTTCTATTGTTTTCTACCTTAAATAGTGCAATACCAGTGGCGGATCCAGGATTTTTGAAAGGGGGGGGGGAGGCTATTGTGACGTTATATATGATTTTCAAATTATTTTTATTGACTTGAATCGATGAATTCCCCCCCCCCCCCCCCCCCCCCCCTCCCCTGGATCCGCCACTGTAATACATTTTAGGCGTGGGGAGCTACAGAAGCAATGTTTTCGTTACTTAAAATTTGGTTATGTATATATTGGTTGCTATGAGCCTGGTTTTATTAGGATTAATCTTGACTTACATGAGGTTTATGTATATGTGCATTTGAATAAAATTCTACATATCAATTCAGATAAAATATTGACCCCTCATGAAAATATATATATATTGAGACAATCATGAACGTTCTGTGAGGATGGTTGAAATGAGCGAATAAAAACAAATGTCGAGCTTTCATAAGGGCTCATGGTTGGCTACAGAGGTGTGCAATAATTATGTCATATTTGACGATATTCTCACATACTTGCATGCTAAATTAGTGTATCCTGAATTCTGAAGACCAATTCTTTTTTAAAGCTTGCAAACTTTGCACATTTGTGAAAAACCACCCTTGGTACGACTAAATGATATTTGTTAATTTTTACTATGTATATCATTCGAATAGTATTAATTTAATCAACATATGTACACTGATGTAAAAAACATAACACGGCGGCTTATGGTCAATCTGTTTTACAAAAATTATAAAGGTAATTAAAAATAATGTAATTAGTTAAATAGTCATCTGCATATTAAATTTTAATTTTATGCTTGAAACTGATATGATTTCCAACCTACCCACAAGAATTATTTTCGCTGCACCAAAATAGCATGAATAACGTCAAATATGGCATAATGAAGGTGCGCCTCTGTACTATGTTATTTCAGACAGTCTCTCTGCTTGTGCCCAGATGAAGAGTGTTTCGGAATAAAGTGATATACAAAATTTTGGAAAATGCGTCGGATATTTTCAAATATTTCATCATGATTACAAGCTTATGTCAGTTATTTATTTAATTAAAGTTTAATTTAATTCATTAAATGCATCACATCATAGGAGAAGTAACTATTTAGAGAGAGGTCAGGAATACTTCAGTATCAAATATATTTGATTCGTATTAAGCACAAGGATCAGGAAATTATGAAACATTATTTGGTGAACGGTATCAATGTTCAAAGTAAACTTAATCCAAACCTAAACTGGGAAATCTACACTGCATGTACTTGACACCTCATATGAAGAGTATACAGAAATATGGAATAAACCAATCATTTCAAAGAATGAAACCATTAATAATTTTTAGGTTGATACCTCGCTCTTAAATTGAAATTTAATTCATAACACAAGAAAATAAATAAACACATACTATTTGTAATGTTGATAAAAGTTCTGAAATTCTGTAAATTATATTAAAAAATATAAATGACTTGTGTATTTGCCTTTTGCAGAATGGACGAACCGATTTCCCCGAAGTGCTCTTTCTGTCAGAGGGACTTTAGGATTGGCAGCCTCGCCCCTTTCCTTCTCAATTGTGGTCATGACCTTTGTGAGGAGTGTTTGAACTCAGTTAGACTGGAAAACCCAAAAGAAGATGTGACATGCAGCATATGTGACACCGTTCAAAATACAAAAAACCTTCAAAAGAACACATCAAGACAGAGGGATGTACTCGACTTTACTGCAAAGTATAGAAGATCAGAGCTCGTCTGCTGTCATACACTTGGAGAGGAAAGGGCGGCGTGTTGGTGCCCTGAATGCGACAGGTTGCTCTGTAAAAGTTGTCGGAAGACACACGAGAATGATAACCCAACACACACGAGCTTCAACATACCCAAAGTGTTTGAAGGGGAGATAACCCAAATGACCAATCCTGCCAGTAGGCTTCTAGAAAAACAAGGTACTTATGTTATGCAAAATAAAGTTAAAACTTCTTTAAGGACTTAAAAACTATGTCAACAGAGCTAATCTCTTGTGTGTATTACATTAAGATCATTTTTCTGATATGCGATAAATTAAAATATTATTGTTAATGCAAAACAGGATCGCAGAGAAAGGAAGATGTTCCCCTAGCTACATCTACTGAGAGACCTGGTAGAGAAATGACCAAGCAGTCGACTGAAGCAAGGAACCCTTCAACCGAGGTTGCTATGGACACGTCAGTGGAGGTTGCTATGGAAGCGTCAGACGTGCCTGAGTGTTCCGGATCGGATGTTGACCCTCCAGATGACAGACAGACCGTACAACAAGGTGGGACTGTTCTTCCTGGTGATCACCTACCCTTTATGCTTGCATTCATTCACTATATATAATCACAATTTATCTGTCATAGGTTGTATTCATTTGAACTTAATCATAAACTATTAAAGAATCATACAATCACCAACTTTCTCCAGCTCCGGTGACAACCAATGTGCTTTTGTATCATGGTGTATTTATCTTCTATCTATACTTGCATCCATTCACTTAATACAACCACCATTTGTTTGTCTTATGTTTGAACTTAAATCACAAACTGTTTATGATGATTGTTATGTTTGAGCTCTGAACCTCTGGGTCTTATTGGTTAGATAATCAGATTTGACCATTCATCGACAAAACCATAGTAATTATATATTTTTGTTAATGTTATATACCTCCAGAATCCCCCCTACAAGAGCTCGAAAAAGACATCAAATGCTGGAAACAGGTAGGTGTTTGTAAATTTTGATACTGTTTAGTTAAATTAGCATTATTCATAGAATTTGCCATTTCTCTCGCATCAAGTATGAACTCAAGAAATTTGATAATAATTAATATTTTGAACTCAAGACTAAATACATTGCAAATGCTTCGAATTCTCATCCCCAACAATCCAGAGTGTACATTCTGCTACCTCTCCCCCTCTACCCTCAATCAATGGGAGAAACTTCAAAACTGTAGGCAATATCTGCTTACTTGAAATTAGTTGTGTTCTTTTTTAATTATCCTACCGCTGACACCAAATCTGACAAGCCTAAAAATTTGTCATCGAGATAACGATTTTTTTGTCTTCAAAGTTCGTTCTGCCTTAACCTGGTCCGTAATATCTTGATATTATTTTGGTCTCTTAAGAAAAAAGGTGGGGAATGAAGGATAAGCTTGGCTCAATCTCACTAAAGTCAGTCCATAGTATCAATATTCATATCGAAAGTTGAAGGGTCAGTTGACGTTTGTAATCAAGCCAATCAGCCACAAGGCCGGCGAGTCATTGACACAATTTTATGTTTAAGCTGACCTCATAATATATGGACTTAGTGGAGTTTAAAGAAGTCGAGACTATTATGTTGCTGTCGATTAGCCAGGTATCGAGATACGAGTGATATATTCCATCTTAATTCGATAAATGAGATTTATGATGGACATGTAATGTATTGCACTCAAAATACGCTGCTTGGGTAGGATCTGAATCATCGCAAATGACACATGTTTTATGTCCTACAGCATCGCGAACAAGAGGTGAAGAAAGAACATGTGGACAAGGTTTGGGCGAATCTGTCCTTGACAAGCAAACTTATAGAGAAGCTTATAGAGGAAAGGAAAGGGGACTTCTTAATGAAGAGACACGAGGAGCTTAAGAGGGAATATTCCAGACAGAAAATGGAGATTGAGAAACTGAAGAAACAAAGAATTAAACCAAGACCTTTGGGTGAGATTTAGATGGAGGTGTACCGTTTAATGTTTGAATGCCATATAGCTGTGAAGTGTTATCCGCGATGATCACATCTGATACAAAGTTAAAGATTCGATTGCTACAAATCAAGATTGTGTATTCTAGCCCTCTACTTATCCATTTGTAAGAGAGATCAGATGAGAAAAAATGACATGTAGTTTCTGTGGGGATGTGTGTAAAAAAATGATTTAGGATTACACATTCAGTTCTATGTAAATATGTTTTATTCACATGAGACAACGTTTCGACACAGGTACTAATGTCGTTTTCAAAGAAAGAATGCAAGCATAATTACAAAACGTCTCTTTCAAGAAGACCTTATCTTACCTTAAAACTACCTTCATAATGATAATAATCATCACAATAATCACACCGGTATCATCATCAGTTTCAGTACACATTTTGAGTGCATTGCGGAGTCTGCCAATCGAAGATATTGCTGCTCGTATCAGCAGCGTGTTGGCTACACAGAAGATTGACATGAGGTTTAACATCGTCACCAGTTCTGCCGAGGTCGCTTCCAACTCTCGTCCACTTCTAGTGCTGTGTGTCAACAACTCTCGACTTGACACTGACGTCACACATGCGCTTAAGGACATCAGAGGTAAATTGTTTGAAAAGCTTTCTAGAATAAAGTCCAATTGGACTAGAAGCGTAGGATTATATATTTGTTATTTGACAAATTCCTACTTGTCAGAACCTCAAGAATGTTTTATGCATATTAACTAACAACGGTAATAGAAATAAAATCTTATTCATTCGACCATATTCCTAAGATTGTTTGGAGTGTTGGACTTGATGTGACTTTTCTATTGACTTTTGTATTGCTTGCAGACATTCACAATTTTTCGATTTTGATTTCTGATACGTGATTGGCGTAGGGGCCTTTTTAGCTCATCAGGTCTGAAAGACCCGATGGGCTTATGGCATGGCAAGGCGTCCGGCGTCCGTCCATCCGTCCATCCGTCCGTCCATCCGTCCATCCGTAAACTTTTCACTTTTTCGACTTCTTCTCCAGAACCAATGACTCTAGAGAGCTGAAATTTTATGTGCATACTCCTTGGCAAATGGGAATTCTAAATCGTAGATTTTGTGACCCCATGACCCCAAATGAGGTCACAGGGGTCAAAACATGAAAAACCTATTTTCATCTTCTTCTCCAGTTCCAAAAGGTCCAGAGAGCTGAAAAGTCGTGTGTAGACTCCTTGGGCACTGGAGATTCTAAATTGTAGGTTTGGTGACCCCATGACCCCAAATGGGGTCACAGGGGTCAAAACCTGAAAAACCTAATTTCATCTCCAGTTCCAAAAGGTCTAGAGAGCTGAAAAGGTGTGTGTAGACTCCTTGGCCAACGGGGATTCTAAATTGTAGGTTTGGTGACCCCATGACCCCACATGGGGTCACAGGGATCAAAACCTAAAAAACCTAATTTAATCTTTTTCCCTAGTTCTAAAAGGTCCAGAGAGCTGAATAGTTGTGTGTAGACTCCTTGGGCACTGGAGATTCTAAATTGTAGGTTTGGTGACCCCATGACCCCAAATGGGGTCACAGGGGTCAAAACCTGAAAAACCTAATTTCATCTTCTTCTCCAGTTCCAAAAGGTCTAGAGAGCTGAAAAGGTGTGTGTAGACTCCTTGGCCAACGGGGATTCTAAATTGTAGGTTTGGTGACCCTACGACCCCAAATTGGGTCACAGGGGTCAAAACCTAAAAAACCTAATTCAATCTTTTTCCCTAGGTCCAAAAGGTCCAGAGAGCTGAATAGTTGTGTGTTGACTCCTTGGGGTCACAGGGGTCAAAACCTGAAAACCTAATTTCATCTTCTTCTCCAGTTCCAAAAGGTCTAGAGAGCTGAAAAGGTGTGTGTAGACTCCTTGGCCAACGGGGATTCTAAATTGTAGGTTTGGTGACCCCATAACCCCAAATGGGGTCACAGGGGTCAAAACCTAAAAAACCTAATTTAATCTTTTTCCCTAGTTCCAAAAGGTGCAGAGAGCTGAATAGTTGTGTGTAGACTCCTTGGGCACTGGAGATTCTAAATTGTAGGTTTGGTGACCCCATGACCCCAAATGGGGTCACAGGGGTCAAAACCTGAAAAACCTAATTTCATCTTCTTCTCCAGTTCCAAAAGGTCTAGAGAGCTGAAAAGGTGTGTGTAGACTCCTTGGCCAACGGGGATTCTAAATTGTAGGTTTGGTGACCCTACGACCCCAAATTGGGTCACAGGGGTCAAAACCTAAAAAACCTAATTCAATCTTTTTCCCTAGTTCCAAAAGGTCCAGAGAGCTGAATAGTTGTGTGTTGACTCCTTGGGCACTGGAGATTCTAAATTGTAGGTTTGGTTACCCCATGACCCCAAATGGGGTCACAGGGGTCAAAACCTAAAAAACCTAATTTAATCTTTTTCCCTAGTTCCAAAAGGTCCAGAGAGCTGAATAGTTGTGTGTAGACTCCTTGGGCACTGGAGATTCTAAATTGTAGGTTTGGTTACCCCATGACCCCAAATGGGGTCACAGGGGTCAAAACCTAAAAAACCTAATTTCATCTTTTTCCCTAGTTCCCAAAGGTCCAGAGAGCTGAATAGTTGTGTGTAGACTCCTTGGGCACTGGAGATTTTAAATTGTAGGATTTGCGACCCCATGACCCCAAATGGGGTCACAGGGGTCAAAACCTGAAAACCTAATTTCATCTTCTTCTCCAGTTCCAAAAGGTCTAGAGAGCTGAAAAGGTGTGTGTAGACTCCTTGGCCAACGGGGATTCTAAATTGTAGGTTTGGTGACCCCATAACCCCAAATGGGGTCACAGGGGTCAAAACCTAAAAAACCTAATTTAATCTTTTTCCCTAGTTCCAAAAGGTGCAGAGAGCTGAATAGTTGTGTGTAGACTCCTTTGGCACTGGAGAATCTAAATTGTAGGTTTGGTGACCGCATGACCCCAAATGGGGTCACAGGGGTCAAAATCTAAAAAACCTAATTTCATCTTTTTCCCTAGTTCCAAAAGGTCCAGAGAGCTGAATAGTTGTGTGTAGACTCCTTGGGCACTGGAGATTCTAAATTGTAGGTTTGGTTACCCCATGACCCCAAATGGGGTCACAGGGGTCAAAACCTAAAAAACCTAATTTAATCTTTTTCCCTAGTTCCAAAAGGTCCAGAGAGCTGAATAGTTGTGTGTAGACTCCTTTGGCACTGGAGATTCTAAATTGTAGGTTTGGTGACCGCATGACCCCAAATGGGGTCACAGGGGTCAAAACCTAAAAAACCTAATTTCATCTTCTTCTCCAGTTCCAAAAGGTCTAGAGAGCTGAAAAGGTGTGTGTAGACTCCTTGGCCAACGAGGATTCTAAGTTGTAGGTTTGGTGACCCCATGACCCCAAATGGGGTCACAGGGGTCAAAACCTAAAAAACCTAATTTAATCTTTTTCCCTAGTTCCAAAAGGTCCAGAGAGCTGAATAGTTGTGTGTAGACTCCTTGGGCACTGGAGATTCTAAATTGTAGGTTTGGTGACCCCATGACCCCACATGGGGTCACAGGGGTCAAAACCTAAAAACCTAATTTAATCTTTTTCCCTAGTTCCAAAAGGTCCAGAGAGCTGAATAGTTGTGTGTAGACTCCTTGGGCACTGGAGATTCTAAATTGTAGGTTTGGTGACCCCATGACCCCAAATGGGGTCACAGGGGTCAAAACCTGAAAAACCTAATTTCATCTTCTTCTCCAGTTCCAAAAGGTCTAGAGAGCTGAAAAGGTGTGTGTAGACTCCTTGGCCAACGGGGATTCTAAATTTTAGGTTTGGTGACCCCATGACCCCAAATGGGGTCACAGGGGTCAAAATCTAAAAAACCTAATTTAATCTTTTTCCCTAGTTCCTAAAGGACTAGAGAGCTGAAAAATTGTGTGAAGACTCCTTGGACACTGGGGATTCTAAATTGTAGGTTTGGTGAACACTTGACCCCAAATGGGGTCACAGGGGTCAAAACCTTAAAATCCTACTTTCATCTTCTTCTCCAGTTCCTAAAGGTCTTGATAGCTTAATAGTTGTGTGTAGACTCCTTGGACAATGGGGATTCTGAATTGAAGGTTTGGTGACCCCTTGACCCCAAATGGGCAATGGGCCTTTTTTATTTGATTGTGAATAACTCGGACGTTGGGACAGGCTATCTTTCCTACACTGCCCATGACCCCATGGTCTAAACCACAACACCTATTTCTATCAAAATTCTGATGAGCTACAGAGCCCATGGCTCTATTTTTACAAATGAGAGTCGGTGCTATATTCACCATACTGACGGCCGAGTGCGTGTATACAGACGATGGGGTGAAAGATTGGCAGCTACATGCCCTCAAGAAGTCCATGCCTATGGAGGAGGCAGTATAATGGTATGGAGTGGAATTATTGACAATCAAACAACACCATTGGTCGTTATTCAGGGAAATCTCAATGCCAATCAATATCGAGACCAGGTCTTGCAGCCTTTTGTCATTCCGTTCATCAACAATCAACCAAAAGGCATATTATTTCAACAAGACAATGCGACACCTCATACTGCAATTGCGAATCGAAACTTTCTTCAGCTAAACAACGTCAATGTTCTGCACTGGCCGTCTCGATCCCTGGATATGAATCCCATGGAGTATCTGTGGGATCATATGGGAAGACAAATCAGTCGTCGACATCAACCTCCACAGACGATACGACAGTTGGAAGAAGCATTGAGGGAGGAATGGCAGCGACTGTCAAATGACGTAATCCGGCGCTTGACGGCATCAATGCGACAACTTGCTAGAGCTTAGATTGATTGTGGTGGTCGACACACACGTTACTGACATTCCAATTATCTCTCGAATAACTTTTACGTCTTCCATTTGCCGACTCTTGCCCATGAAATTTCTGTGTAACTCTCACTTTTGACCCCTTAGTAATTTGAATGCAAAATAAAGCTTATCCTGTTGTGATTTTGTCATTTTATGTACACCGTTAGATTCGCAATTGAATTTACTACAAATTATATGTTATTCATAAAAGAAATTGTGTTGTGTATTAAGTACAGGTCAATAAAACGACCTATAGTTTCTTTTGCCCGGTAGGTTATAATATTGATACATTTAATATTCATTTCCCCTCCACAGCTGATGGTGGTGTTTGTATGTTGGTTCTTCACCACAAGATCACAATCTCCAATCTGCAAATACTACAGAATGATATAATATGGATACATTTAATATTTATTTCCCCTCCACAGTTGATGATGGGGTTTGTATGGTGGTTCTTCACCACAAGGACCAGCACGGTAAAGCTCAAAAGAACAGCGAGAAGGTTCTATCCACTAGACAGTTCCGCCCCGGTGCTGTAGTAGACATGGTCTTCTGGAAGAAGAAGGGACTATACCATTGTGGCCAGAACGACGGTGCTGCTCAAAAGATAGCAGACTTTTTAGCTAGACATGCAAGACCTGGGTTTAAATGAATTACGCATATATATGAACAACATGGTACCTTTATTTAAAATAGGCATCACTTTGTGCAACTGAATATGCATATACTTGTTTCTGAACTCGCCCTTTGAAAGAAGACTTTTGTTCCTGACTGTTCTCAACACAAAATCATCCTAAACTCTGTCTTCTTATCTTAAGTTAAGAACGTAATCATACAGAAACACAATACAAAGGTCCGGTGGAACCACGTTAATTCAAAACTCTGTAATTCATAACCTTAGTCCGTAGCATTTTCTGTTTCTATTACTTTGTCTAGATTTAGGTGTTTGACGGTAAGATACGTTATCGTTTTTCAAATGTGTGGGTTAGTGTAAGAACTGTTTGGATATATCGATGTTATATTTGTCAGACAGTTTTTCACCAATAGACTTCGACTTATGCCCAAACCGTAAGGTGATAAAGGATTATGTATGTAATTTTGCCAGGAAAGTTCATGTTTTGTTACAGATATATAGCGTGGCAATTTTATTAGTTAGAAAAATATTTCCAACATGATATCTTTTTTGAGCGTGTGAACCCTTCAAGGAATAAAGTTTTCTTAAAAGTTCATATTGAATCATGTCGTTTTACGTAAAGAGATATATTTCAAGTAATAATTTTGATAAGAAACATAACTTCATTATTTACTTTTTTCCTTTGAAGAACTCCTTCCATGAAACAAACTTTTACCTAAAAATTCATAAGAAAAATCTATGCTTTCATCGATTGTGCTACTATCTGAGATTTAGAGAAATTGCTTTGGAGTTCTAGATTATATCACATGTGAAAGGATAATTCAGAAAGGTCGCTCCAAAGGAAACCTTTATTTTTCTCTTTAAAACTGTACAATTATTTAAGACATAGTATAAAGTAAATGTGAGACATGGGGCGCAGGGGTATAGTATTTCACATTCACGTACATGTTTGTTTCGAACCACGAGCAATAATACTGGTCGCGTTTTGCTAACAATATAGGATGATACACGTTTTTGCAGCTTAACAAAGCACAATCATTTCCAACTATGCCCATCATTAAAAGCACACTCTATGTAATCTTAATAAATAATATATAATATTCTGAAATGACAATATGCACAAACGGGGGCGTAGCTCAATTGGTAGGGTGTCCGCTTGTCGTCTTGTAGGCTTGGGTTCTGTTCTTGGTCCCGTCATGCCAAAGAGACAGTAGAAGACAATAAATGTTGCTTCCTTCGCTTAACAAATTATAAAGTTAAAATATCGCCTAAACTAGAGCTGCACTTTGGCTGCGGTGCAGAGTGCACAAAACAAATTTCTACTGAGGAATTATTTACTGCTCCCTTCAAACGCCAAACCCAGACAAGAACTACAGTTGTATTACCACGACTACATTATCATACAACCTTCTTATGAGAATGTCAACACATGAATATACAGCGGAGGAGTTATCTTCATAGGGTAATAGGGTAAAGGATGTTTTATTTTTTAATTGGTTGACCCTCAAATTCGTTCGTGCAGTCATGAAGGAACAATGTCTTGAGTGCACGGGAGTAAAGGGGCGTCCTGAAACTGCTGTTATGGCTTCAGAGAGGGTCTTCATATTTCTACAACTAATGACATTTTACGATGACTAATTCATATGCACTCAAGAATTAAGCAACTCTGACGGCTTTGACTTGCTCCGGTTAAAGTTTGTCCATGGTTCGTGCCCAAGTCGAATGCGAATCTGGAGGCATAGAAATATAATTCGTCCTGAAACTGCTGTTACGGCTTTGAGATTGAGAGGCATATTTGCATTGCAGATCCTGTGATACTCAAATTAGCTACAGTAAGGAGACAAAAGTTAAATGTCACATTTCTTATTAATCGTTCTAAAAATGTCAGTCAAGTTTTCTATAGAAGACTGGATATAAGTCTACGACCGAATCTCCTCAGCAAGACTTCCCCAGAACACGGCAGTTTGGTCGGAGTCATGTCCCGGATACTGGAGAGGGGGGTTTGTTTTCAGGTGATACAGGATTTCCCGCGGAATGCGGTCTTCAGGCACGGTTTCAAGGAGCACAATGATAAGAAAATTCTTGTTAAAAGTAATTTCCTCGACATTTGTCATCTGCAACTCGTACCTGCACCACTTCTTGGCGAGCGAGGATCGGGACACGAGGACCACACTCTTCCTGCTCCTCTGAATGGCGTCAATGATGCCCTCAGCTATGCTGTCTCCAGGAGTGCTATCCCGGTCTCTGACATACAGGTTTAATCCTGTATCACTCTCCAGGCGAGACAACATCAACGGTCTCACAAAATCTACATCAGCATCAGCATACGATACGAAAGCATCAAACTCGAACACTTGGTCATTGTTTAAGCGCTTCTTCCAGCGTCTCTTGCCCATGTAGTAGATATAGGTTAGTCTCCATCTGAAGCGGTAGACGGCGCCACAGATGACGACAGTGGTGAAGAGGACAGTGATTGAGAGCAGTCCCATGGATAAGGCGATGTAAACTTTGCAGTCTTCCTTAAGCTGCTTATAGGTAATGTTCGCATTCCTTAGATCTGACCTGTCCCAGCTGTACTTGTCCACACTGCAGGTGAGGTTGTTCTTGTTCAGGAAGATCACCTTGCTGTTGTACAGCCAGAAGAGGAAGTCCATGTGTTCAGGGTCGCAGGTGCAGTGGAAGGGATTCCAAGCTAGGTCCATTGAGAGGTTATTGGCAACTGCCAGTTTGTCGAGGGTGTTTCGCTGGGACCGTGTAATGAATGAGATACTGTTATCCGACACGTTGATGAACTTCAGTTTATCGTTGCTTGTAAAATTGAGCTCCAAGGACTTGATGATGTTGTTTGTGAGGTTCAGGTCCCGGATCTTCGGCAGACCCTCCATGAAATGATACGGGAGGAACAGCAGGTTGTTGTGAGATAGGTCCAAGACTTCTATGTTCGAATTGTTTCGGAAGATTAGCCCTTTATTATCATTCTTGATACTGTTACCAAGAAAATTGTAAGACAAATTCAAAAATTTTAAAGATTTGAAATTTTCAAAAAATGTAAAGTTTAGATGATGAGCAAAGTTGTTCGACAGGTCTAAATAGGTGACATTATCAACTCCAAATACCGGCCCTGGCCACACTGTCAAGACATTATAGGATAGATCGATGTGTTTTAAACTGTTCTCTGCGATGTAGATATCAGCCAATTGGTAAGTTAACTCCGAAAAACTGTACGTAATATTTTGTAATTTAGGTGGAATGTGCACCCATGTCCTATTGGGTGTTCTGTTTCCTTGAGGAAGCCAGTGGATATTTGAGTGTGTGACAAGTCTCTCCTGGAGTCTACATCTATCTCCTTCCTCCTCAAACTCAACTATCTCGGAAGGAGATTCAGAAGAATCAAACATGAACTGAAAAAATGTCTCGGCAACTCTGGCTCCACTTAAGTCAATAAAAGTGAGGTTTTCCAGGAGGTGTAACTGTTTTGAGTAGTTGCCTTGGGTAAAGCGATTGTTCCTTGCTATAATGGTGGTCAGAGTTTTTGGCAGAGCTTCCAAAGCCGACACAGTGAGAACTTCAATGCGGTTGTCATTTGCCTCAAGAAATTCAAGGCTCGTATTTCGAAGATATTCGAGGTCTATTTGCTTTATTTGAACACATACGGCATCTGAAGGAACTATATTAGACATGAAAAGACGGCGAAGGTTTGTGCTTTTGAGACCGTACGTCAGGTTTCTAAAACCATCGAAAAACAAATGTTTATTAAAGGACACATCAATAATTTCCAGTTTTCGCAGAAACCTAAGTGCATCTTTGTCGACTTTACGAATGGCGCAGTTGGATATGTTTAGATATCTTAAGTTGCTTACATGTATAAACATATCTTTCAACAGTTTTCTAATTCTACATCTACCTGGGGATAAATCAAGAGAGGAAAGATTCGTCAATTTTGAAAACCCAGGCCCGAGTGATATGTTCAGGCCATCCAAAGTGAGGTTTTCCAGAGACTTTAGTTCGGTTAGATGTTCATCCGGGTAACGATTATAAGTATTTCCCGCCAGTGCGAGAGTCTGCAGATTTTCGAGTGGACTAAAAGCACTTTGTTGTACCTGCTTGAGGTCAAAGGTCAGGTTGTTGTAAGAAAGATTCAGATACATCAGCGATTTAAGTCCAGTAAATGCATGTTCACTAATGTTCTGTATAGCATTTACTGACAAGTCCAGGCTGGTCAAGTTAGTAAGCCTTTGGAATGAGAAGTCTTGGATCGAACCCATGCCGTTCTCTCTCATGATGAGAACGCACGTACTTTTCGGGACCTCATTTGGGACCCTGGTGATGTTGGTTCCGGTGCAGTTGGCTGTGACACACCCGTCTGGGCTGTTGGTACACACACACTTGCCCGATCTTACACCGACACTCTGCTCACAACCCGCCGTACTTCCGGTGTACAAGGCTCCTGTTAGCACTAGCAGCAGTAACATTGGAAGTTGCATCTAAAACAAATATACATTATTTATTTAAAAAGTCTTTATCTTATAAAGAAAAAGATGGGTATGAAAACATATTGTACCAAACAAAACAAGCATAATAATTTCGGATAGGTCAAGCGCTTCCTTAAGTGGCATTTTAGAAGCTGGATTGATGAAGAAGAACGAATAAATTCTAATGGATAGTCAACTTCTTTATTACATGAATTGCGACGTTTCGGTGTAGATACTAACACAGTTATCAAGCAAGTGATACATATGATTCGATGGAGGCTAATATATACATAAATGAGATGATGTTTTTACAATTAAATGTACCATGTACGACGGAAACGTAGCAATTAATGCAATAAAGAAGTTGACTATCCATAAGAAATTATTCTTTCTTCTTCAGTTCAAGCGCTGTTTCAATAAGTTTTCTCGTTTTTTCTATAAAAAAAAGAGATAATAAATCCCCCTATTATCTCTCTCATCAATGTTCTAAATCTCAATGAAGGTTTCCTAATTCATTCTACACACCTCTTATGATGCTGTTTTTAAATCAGTGGTAGAAAGCGAGCGGTAGATCAGACTTGCCGTCGGTTTTAAACTAAATTTGCGGGTTTGAATAACAATGAATCCCGGAAACTTAAAATTGCGACTATTCATCTTCTAAAACGAAACCTGCAGATTTCCTTCCTCGTTTGTTTAGAAGGGCAAGTATAAATCTTAACGTTCTGATCAATCAACAAAGGGTCTCGATGTTTGTGATGTTGATTACTTATTCCTTATTTGTTCTTTCCTTTTACTTGAAATCAATGACAGGGCCAAAAAATCTTTTCATCCAAGTATCGCTTATATATATTATTTTAAGATTATTTAATTGCTTATCAAAAGATTAAATGTGATTTTGTGAATACATGAATTTAATTATCTTTTCATATGCCCGATACGAGAACTATGATAGAGAAACCATATTCGCAAATGTGATCATAACTGACCAAATATACATAGAATGAAAATCCAATAAAATAGGAACTTTAACAAAGTTGTCAATCGCTTCTAAAAGTTGTTTGTCCTCAAGAATTAAACAAACGTTCATTCAATGTAACAATTATATATAAATATTATTTGTATGTTATATAGTTGTAAACATGTATGTGTACCTCTTATTACGCAGTTTGCAGGTTGAGTGAAAAAAACATTCAGATAAGTCACCTTCTCATTTTTATGAATGACAGTTCCAGGCCACAAAGAGCTGTTATTGTCATCTCAAGCTTGCGACAAAATGCGGTTGATAACGTCCCATGGACAACTGATACTTCGGACATCAATCCGATAGAACACTTTTGGGACATCTGTGCCGCCGTGTTAGGAAGAGGGACCAATATTACCATTTTCTTAATAGAATGGAATAAGATTCCTTAAATGTATTCTCTATCAATTGAGTATAATTACAAGGCGGTGCAAATAGTCTTGAAATCATCATCATCATCATCATCGTCATCATCACGTTTATTTGCAATAGTTCAGGCCACATGGCCCATGGTACAGGTGTAAAATAAAAGGTATTGTTAATTACATGCTTTCAAGTTGAATATTTTACAAAGGTATGTGGAGCTCAATCGTATAATGTTTACATCATACGTGTTAAACTTTTGGTACAATGTCAATCTGCCTTTAAATTTTTGTTTCTATGGACAAGAAATATTCATTAAGGAGTGAAGCATATATCTATTACATTCAAAGAAAACATAGGATTCATTTTCAATAACATTATGGTCACAATATACTTGTAAACATAAAGAAACTGTATCAGAACGTTCTTCTTACGTTGATGATTTACTCTAAAATCATTGAGAGATATACGAAATGTACACATTGATCTGACTATGTTTCTATTGTTAAGTTTATAGATATATGTTTCAGACTGGAATAGATCTTTAATTTTTTAATAATGAGCCAGATATGATAAAGTTTCAATATTCACTCTCCAGATTAGGATATAGATATTATGACAGTGCTAATAACTGTATATATATTCTTCATATATTTCTATATTTTCCTATGTTTATGTTTTTCAATATTTTCAAGTTGTTGAGTAAATTTACAACAGAATCATGTCAATTCTCTTATACAATCACCTGGGGCAATCACCTACCCATGAATAGTCTTTTATATGCTTAAGTAATTAGCGACTCTTTATTGTCAGTCACTTTAGGCAATCGAAATGAAACAATTGTAACATTTATACTTAAGGAAGTATCATGTCAGTCATACTCTATTTGACATTTAATATGCATGATTGCTTAACAGCTTTCAGTCATGTGAATACCTGAAATAGGGCCCTCTCTGAAACGAACATCAGTGGAGCCCAGAGTGGAATCTACAACGGGGAATGAGTGTGGAGTCTGGGGTTAACTTCACAGCTGACCTTTTCCTTCACACTCATTATGTCATAATGAAATAAACCATCATCTCTATGACGTCAACTTCTGTGTCTATCTATCCACTCCTGTCTTATCAGATGCTCTCCCCAGAGCTCTGAGGTTGGATCCACACCTAACTAAAACCGCTAGTAAATAATATTTCACGAACATGAAAAACCCAGTTAACTCTACCATTTTCATCTTTTGATAAGCATGTCATATAAATATATTGGGTTACTGGAATAATTCAAACTTAAAAGCTTCATCCAATATTTCATCACTTTTACCTGTGTCTTTATAAACAAACAGTATCGTTTAGTTTTTCCTTTTACCAACCTAAAAGAATCTTTTTAAAAAGCTTGTTTGTTCTTTTTCTATTGTATCTTCATAATTCACTCCCCATTTTCAGAACCGGTAAGTCAAAATAATAGAAATTCTTTAATGCTAAATTTTACAATCAGTTTGTAAGTCAACATGTCTTTTTTTATACAGCAATACGTGAACTGATTCCAATGCTTGTCATGTCTGCATAGCTAGAGTTTCAAACGACGTTGTCCAAATCCATCTTGGTATCGAACAGCCAGATTGACAGGAAGTTTTGGTTGCACAAGACAAATCCACATACCGGCAGGATCACCATAGACTTCCTAAACCGACAAAACATACAGGTTTACCTGGGCCATCACGCTCCCCTGATTTATCACCGACCGAGCATCTATGGGGCCATTTTGAAAGACGACTCAAGCGTCGCCCTGATTGATCACCGTCCGAGCATCTATAGGACCATTTTGAAAGACGACTTAAGCGTCGCCCTAAATGATCGGCGTCCGAGCATCTATGGGACCATTTTGAAAGACGACTTAAGCGTTGCCCTAAATGATCGGCGTCCGAGCATCTATGGGATCATTTTGAAAGACGACTTAAGCGTTGCCCTAAATGATCGGCGTCCGAGCATCTATGGGACCATTTTGAAAGACGACTTAAGCGTTGCCCTAAATGATCGCCCACCGAGCATCTATGGGACCATTTTGAAAGACGACTTAAGCGTTGCCCTAAATGATCGGCGTCCGAGCATCTATGGGACCATTTTGAAAGACGATTTAAGTGTCGCCCTAATTTATCGCCGACCGAGCATCTATGGGACCATTTTGAAAGACGACTTCAGCGTCGCCCTGATTTATCACCGACCGAGCATCTATGGGACCATTTTGAAAGACGACTTAAAAGTTGCACACAGGGACCAGTCTTCATACAACAGCTGGAACAGGCACAACACGAAGAGTGGGAACGTATCCCGAATGACGTCATCAGACGTCTTATCTTTTCCATGAGAAGATGTGTCTATGCTCGTATGCACTGTAATGGGGGTCACAACCGATATTGACTCCACTATTTATGAAAATCAAAGAACGAAATGTCGCCTTATCTGTCCATGAAAATATCAAAATATACCCCATGTGTTGAACGAAACACTCCGACATGTCATTGAAATGTTTGCAAATGCTTCACTATGAATATTAAATATTTTAAATGCTCGTAAGTTTGTCATGTTTTCTTTATTACCAAATTTCTGGGGTGTGTACTTTCTTTTGTACTAATACAATATATAGTATATAAAATGACAACGGAACCAGCCTTACTTAGATATTTGTACTTAGTAAGGCTTGTAAAGAGTATATTTGGTCGACAGTGGCGTATTCCGGGCGAAATCCAACTTGTGATTAATCGATTTCTTTAATTCATATCAAACCAAATTCGTATTCCTTTTTCTACAATTGATGTGAATATATCAACAAATGAGGAGGGATATGCCTCTATAATTGTTTTGGTTTTCTCTTGACCCTGCTATAAAGAGCCACTTCATAACGTATCATCTACCTTTGATAAGAATCTAAATGTCATATGTGGTGATATAAAATCAAAAAATCTTAACTTTACATGTCCAAAAGACAATAATATGAAAAATACAGGTTGTTTATGAAAATCTAAAAAAGCCTTATAAATTCCCAAAGGTGTAGATATCACGTCCAATATAATGGATACTTCGGTAAATAACCTAACGAACACTATCAACTCGTAACTGCCTTTTCTGCCAACTCTGCCTTGCTCTTTTAGATAAGTTTTAAAAATTACATTTGACTACTTGACGCGCGCAACTGCCCGGTTTTCGATCGTAATTGCGACGTTCTACCTTCATATTGTTACTGTACAAAACAAATTAGCTTTAAAATGTTTCTTTTTTGTAACAGTCGATACTTCGCGATTAAATGACACCATTGATTAAGTTTGGCATATATGACTCAAACAACTCACGCAGTGGCTCTTTATACAATGGAATTATTATACCAATATTCAAACTATCTGGAAAAGCACCACTGACAAGAACATTGTTAGATAAATAATGTAGGGCAAGAAATATGAACAGGTTTTAACAATGAAATACTTTCAATTATTTCTTTTTCGTGATAGCGTTGTTCAATATATCTTCACAGATGTTTGCAATGGATATGTGTAATGTGCTTTTGTGGGTCACTTTCATATGTAACTGGAAATGTCGAATAAGGAATAAGTAAAGAACTTTACACTGGCCTGACCCGGCGATGTTTTCCTTAATGTGAAACATGACCCACCCGGAAGTTTTCGAATAATTAAGAGATGAATATGTACTATTCGATTGGGAAGTAACAATTTTATTCATCTAATATTTGACAATTGTAAAATGAAATTAAAGAGAATTATTAAGGAATGAATATGATATCGTTTTAAATGTGTTGTATTAATCATGATGACGATATCGGTATTGATAGTTTTATAACACATCCAGAATTTGATTTAAAGTCATGGTTAACAAAATATGTGTCCCCCCTACCATTTACTCAGAGGAACATTCCACTGATTTACCTCTACTACCCCGGGTACAATGTTCGAAGTGATTGTTTTTACTTTGACTTTTTGCAGTCGAAAGAGATGCGCTTTAGTCTTTGTAAAGAAATTGACATCGGTAAGACACTGTTAAAGCTTTAGTCTTTGTAAGACATCGATCTCGCAGAAACAAAAGCGATATTCCTAAATCTTTTGACATTGTCTCTACTCTTGCCCACCCTCAGTAAAACACTGTTCGCGATGGGCATCTATATATAGCCATGCACGAAATGATCAACTTCTGAAATCTATTTCGAATAAAGTCGGAAAACTCCTATCAAGTAAATGCTATTCAAATGATTAACAGGAGTTGACTTTTCGATGCTAAAACGATAACATACACTATTTAACCGCGTGTCTGCCGACGTTTTTACATCGACGAAGCGGATGTGTGACATGCTCAAAGCCATGTGATTGGTACGCTTGACATCACGGCGTAAACAGCTGATCAGATAAAGGAAAGGGAGGTAATCTTATTATTGTTACCATCCTCCACGCAGGCGGTCTGCGCACCTCGGACTTCCGCCTTCGTAGTGCTTACAGACCCCTGCCACAAAGCATTTCTTCCGCCTGCTAAAATTTAGCAGAAACTTTTGAGGATGCGTGAAAGGAAAGGTGTAACGATATAATTTTTAAATTTTATTCGGCAATGAAAGTTCTTAAGAATTAAATAAATTAGAGTGATTATTTGGCTGATATTATAAAAGAAATTGTAATTAAGGGGAGTGTTACATCTTTGTGCGTAGGAAGTCTGTTGTCAAGTGATTCTTCGGTTTGCTTATCAACAAATTAATGTGTGTAGGTTATATTTATAATGGAATCATCAAAACATTGAGATAATTTCTCATTTCATTTTAATCAGTGCTATTACATCTATTTGATCACTGAAACTACAAGCGCAAATTCATTCAAGTGAAGCCCGCGGCGTTACGTTAGGCATTTTCGATCAGCCATATTGTTTACATCCTTTGGATGAAGGTAATCGAACGCTGTACCGAGCTCGCCAAGGGTCAAGGTCAAACTCATAACGGCAGGGGTGTGTAAGCCTGGCTTTGACATGCGCACATCCCTGTTTGGAGGATGTATTGTTACGAGCCCATCGGGCCACAGACCACAATTATTTCCAAGTAATTCTATCACTATTGTCTTTCTAATACAGCTACTTCTCTATATCTGGCAGTCCATTGAGCTTGTGCACACTGTCTTACCTGCCAAAGAGCACTTTTCAGTAAAAATGAGCACACAATTTGCGGCTCCGAAGACCGGTAGGCAGGATAAACAAATATCACCCCAATGTCAAGGCCGGTCAGTCAGACTCGTCCTTCAACTTGGGGTCACATTGCCTGCTCACACCAGCACCATAACAGTAAATTATAAATCATAGAAAAACCTATGTTTCCAGATTGTGAAATTTAGGCATGGAATTGTGGGCTGTGGCCATCTTGACTTCAGGGAATTACTGTGGAGAATTATCGCGAATGTGGGCCCCCAAGATGACTGTATCTCGTTTAAGAGACAAATGTTAGTTACTTAAACCTATTTTATGTCAAATCGCGTCATATAGTGAGGAAATAGTGACTGAAAGATTCATTTCATGGGTAATTGGTCAATTAAAGTTTCCTTTTCGATCGACAATGGGACAATCGTTCCCTATATTAGCGCGCGTCAATTACTCAAACGTAACTTGAACTCGAAACCAGGAAGAATAGATTGTGGATATTGTTGGATAGATTTTATTACTAGCTTTCTTGTAAATGAAATGGTGGATTTCTGAATATGCTCAATTTGCACGAGTTTCTTTTTTAATTATTTTGTGTCATATATTTTGCACTCGTTGCCGTGGTGAGGTATGATAAGAAACATCGTGTTTCGGCACTTTCAAAGTCAAACTCAGTGTCATGTTTATTAATATGTAGATTTGTGTTTATCATTCCTTTTTTAAAACAACACTATAGATGGTTTATTGTCTCATGTGTATCATCATCAGTCGAATTGCCTCAGATTCTTACAGGATACTTTTATTATGCTGCACTGTTAACCGTGCAATTTTTGAGTAATATACTATAATATTGAGTAAAAAACATATAAGTAAAATCACGTTGCGGTATCTCAATGTCACATCTTTCTATTTATTCCAGCAGTATGTTAAAAGTCATTTCGAAAAATGAGACACATGCATCAACAATAATAATGATAACTAAAATAATGAAACCATTGTTAAACTTACCTTATATATCTGTAGCAAACCTGCATACATGTCCAGGTTGTGTTCTCTCTCACACTCACAGCACACTGCAGGACAGGATCTGAGACCGAGTCGAAGTTTAAACAGGAAGTAAACGCAGTTTACCTCACAACGCTTCATTTGACTCGGCGAACACTATTGTTCAGAACGTCACGGGAACGTATATGATGTATCGCTGTTAGACGGTCTGATGTGCTTTAGATCAATTTAAAATCATAGAAAACTGACAATGGCAACTTTATCATGCAATAAAGTTCGCTAAAGGTTTTGAATATTTAGAAAGAGGAAAAATGGAATGTAAATGTTACACGTGTAGAGAGTATAGGTCGAGGTTTGATCAATTTAATCATTACTTAATGAAACAATAATATTGTGATATGAGAAATATTATGAGGATCAAAGATAATTAAAGGCGCTGTCGATGACAGAGCAATAGGTATATTAGATGTCTTCTTATACTCACTATACTTAAAGGACTTAGATATACCAAGCGATGTGTCAAGTAAATAATATACAGAACAAATAAGTAAAGTAGAAGAGCATTAAAATGCGTACTTTAAAAAGAGGCTATTATTTATCTATATTTATACCTAACGTCTGTTGCACCACGAGATGTCGCTTGTACTCCGAGATAAAAATCTTCCTTAATGTAAATTTGACATTTTCAATATGTGAAACTTACTAGATCGTTAACAAACCTAAGTTAAGATCAAACTATTATCTATGATACAAATCCTTGACAAGTCTATTGATAGGCTTTTGAAACGGTCACTGCTGGCAGCCAATCTGAATGGTATTTCGCACAGTAATGGCCATTCTATCCTAACAGAGGTAGCTCCGTCATTAATCCTATACAACCTCTGTTACAATAACAGCTCTTCTCGAGCGTCAGACAGTTCCCCTAGCGGCACAATATTGCATCATAAACTATCTTGCAATATTTCAGTGAATGAAAACATCGAATGTATATGAATAACATATTTGGTGTCACGCAGGCCTATGCAATGATGTATCCAATCAGGCTTCTACATTTCTAGACCAAGACACGATCTTGTTATCACAGAGTTTGTATAGGAATTTCTCACGGAGCTACCTCTGTTGGGAGAGAATGAATAATGGTAGAAGAGACATTCGCCGAACTTGGTGGTGACTGGTGATCCGATTTAATTTGAATCCTTCAGTTCTGTAGTAAACGCCAAATGTCATGACCTATGACCTTCATTAAAGAAATAGCAATGTGTACACTTACTAATAATTTGAACCCTGGCTGGCGACCTTTCACAAATAATAGGCGGAATACAATTGACACGAATTAGCGCTGGATTGATCCAAAGATTAGTGCCTTGTTGAAGTTATTGATTTATGAGGTTAGAGGTGATCATCAGATAAAATAACTTGTCTCATTGCCGCGAATCACATATTCAGCTGACTCCTCTATCCTTTTATAAACCCTTGCGATAGTTTTTGTTTGTAACGTCCACAAACACTCCCACAAAAAACACTTTTGGTCTCCACTTCCGACTATTGCACATAATATAGCCTTTGCCATATTGTGATCGGATCAATTCACAATGATGAGAATTTCATACTGACGGTTGATTCAGGATGTTTGAATCAAGGCCAACCATGTGTCAATCGTGGCAACCACGGATTATGGCATAGTATGTTATCAGGATTATCCTTAATCGTGAGGTATGTATCGTGGCAACCACGGATTATGGCATAGTATGTTATCAGGATTATCCTTAATCGTGAGGTATGTATCGTGGCGACCACGGATTATTGCATAGTATGTTTTCAGGATTATCCTTAATCGTGAGGTATGTTTCAGGAGAGATTATCATACCGAAAAAGTCTTTTCTGAACATTTTTTAGGAAAAGCTATTTGGTCATATTATTTCTTGAACGGTGACTACAGAAGCATTGGTGATTTTCTGTTCTTGATGACGATTGGAGTCCCTGAATAATGACACTGATTTTTGATTTTGAAAGAATATTGATATCAAAGTAGATCACACGCTGCATCGGTACATTCAGATGTAAATGTCATATATATGAAATCAAACTTTATGTACGAGTTTGCGATATCTTTGAATCTTCTGTCGTACGATTTTGCGCTCCTGTTTACTTATACTTGTCAACAGTGTTCTCCTTTCTTGTGAAATGCTCCATGTTTGGAGGTGAATCTGTGTGTCATAGAACCTCTCCTTTACTGTGATTTGAGTTTAAAGCACAATAGGTTTTATAGCCAGTAAGACTCCTTTCGTGCCAAGAAGAGATCCGTGTTTCAAGTTTGAGGGAAATCACAACTCAGACTCGAAAAATGCCTATATTAATACAGCAGATATCATCCATGAACATTTGTATAAATAGATCAAGTAGTTAAGCAAGAAACTAGTACTTCCGGTGACGTTGTTGACGGTGTTGCAGGTGGGGAACATCTTGCCAGTACCACATCGCTGCTATACCACACGGCAAGGGCGAATAAATGAATGATCCTTATTTCCTTCATTACAATTGAGAGTACAACAAATATCTCAGAGCAAATCATCGTCAGAATTTACATGGAAATATGAAAGTTTAATCTCAGAAATAGATTTAAAGATATAACAGTATATTACTTGTAGGTTCCAGGAGTTGACACATTTAGCTATAACGTCAATGAAGACAGCCAATTCATGCGACGTCAGGTTTTCAATAAATGATGTGATTCCAATTAGCATTGCGGTTACGTTTATCATTTTCACAATCTTCGAGTTGCATGTAACATTCGATATGCATACTGTCAAATAGCATTTCAAACAATGCTTTACTCTGGGAAGGTAGAGTGCAGCAGTGAAGGTGTTGGTGTTTCACAATATCTGCACATTCGATATCGCAGAGTAGGCACATGCCGCTTACATGTATAATATACCAAGTTTTACTCGACTGTAAACATTATTAGTTGCAATCGGGTAAAGTTGTGTACGTCAGTGTATGTATGTCCCGTTCGAACATGTAGATGAAGATAATACAAAGTTGGAAGTGGCACTGAAGGCCCAATGACAGCGAATGCCAAATAACGTCTTCCGATGCTTGAGGTCATCAATGAAATCTTTCAAATGCTCCTCTATGTCTTGATCTTTGTTTGATACAAAGACTACTATCTTTACACTTCCATAGAACGAAAATGTCTCGAAATTGCTCTAATCGCCTTCAAATGACCGTAACCGAGGTTGATAGGTATACCCGTAATAATTTTTTACATATATGAATGTTTATTTGTAATCACGGCCACATGGCCTAAAGTACAATAATCATGTATACATAAGGTCACTGCGCATGGACATTGAAATGATTGCTTACATAGGTAAATTACGTTTAAGATAAATTGCAAGATTTTTTAAGCATTCAACATTCTGAGAAGACATTAGCAAATCATATTTTTCTCGCGTTGGATAGGTATGGAAATAGCCTGGTAACAACATTTTTCTACTTTCGTTATAATATGGACAGACTAACAAAAAGTGAAATTCGTCTTGGATTACGTCATAATTACATTTTGTACATTTCAATAAATCAATATTTACATTTGTATCGTATCGAAATTGCTGTATATTAAGTTTATGGCTCATACATCTAAATTTACACAGAGTTCGAAGTAAATCTCTATCTGAAATAAGCCGTAAGATGTAAAGTTCTGGTTCCAGAATACTCTTGTAAGAGCAATAGTTATGCAAAAATGATGATGAACATAATTTACTATGCCATATTTGATACTGAATATCTTTACATCGTTGTTTAAAACATTGCATAAAAAATTAGGTGTCGCCACAATCTTGGGAGGTCCATACATATGAAAAACCAGTCTCCATTAACAAAATCCGAACATGTGACACCCAACTAGTACCACCATGGTCGTCATATGATTTGAGCATTAAATAGCAGGCCTTTGGATGGCGACTTGTTTTCATGTTAAGTAATCTGGTCCAATATTTTACACATCTTTGAAAATAATTGATACAAAGTCTTGACATTCCAACTTCACCAAGTACAGCTGTGTTTGACACAAATTTACTGACACCTAGATATTTCTTAAAAAAAGAACTTTGTACTTTTTCTATCTTATCTTTTACAGAATAACCCCAAATTTCGGAACCATATAAAAGTATTGGCGCTATTTTTGTATCAAATATTTTGGTTATTACATTCAACGGGATTTGAGGATACTTGTTGATAAGTTGAAAAATAGGAAAACCGGCCTTTTGGGCTTAAATAGCTAATGTTTCACACGCCTTCGACCACACAAGTCTCGATGAGAACAGTATACCTAGATATTTATAATATGATACAACATTAATCTTTTCTCCATCATATGTCCATTTTTCGTTTTTATTTAGATATCCCCCATTCCTAAATACGACAATGCATGATTTATTCAAGTTTACCCGAAGACCCCATTTATCACAATAACTTTTTAACAAATCAAGTTTCTTCTGCAAACCTATAACAGTGTCATCCAATAATGTTACACCATCAGCAAACAAGATCAACTGAATATCGTCAGTTCCGTCTCTCACAAATATACCTCTTAATCCATAGGTCTTAAAGTCTTCTATCAACTCATTGATAAAAAAGATGAACAGCACAGGGCTAAGAATGCAACCCTGGCGAACACCAGCGGAGGTTGTAAATACTTCAGTTTTAAGATTACCAACTCTAACGCATGCAGAAACTTGTTCATACATATTTTTCAAAATACAAAACATCTTACCGTGAACACCCTTCGTTAATAAAAGGTACAATAATTTGTTTCGGTTCACTAGGTCAAATGCCTTCCTAAAATCTATGAATGCGGCATAAAATCTATGTTTCGGCTTCCGCAAATATTTCTGACATAAAGACTGCAGAATAAACATATTGTCTACAGTAGAGTAATCCCTGCGAAAACCTGCTTGAGATTCGTGTAGCACTTCATAAATATCAAGCCATATTCGTATTCTGTGTTCTAAGATTGATGAAAATATTTTACCCATAGTATTTAAAAGTGAAATTCCTCGATAATTATTCGGATCGTGAACATTACCTTTCTTATGCAGAGGAATTATCATCCCTATATTCCAACTCTCTGGGAAGATTCCAGAATCTAATACACAATTGAATAGAATTTGGAGAAAAGGGATAAGAAAGGGGGTATGTTTATAAAATTCAGATGGGATCCCGTCAACGCCTGGAGATTTTCCTGTTTCGAGGAGGTTAATAGCTCTTTCAATTTCATCATTCAAAATAGGTACCGATAGGAGATCAACATTAAGACATTCTTCACACTCGTTGTATTCATGATTAGATAAAACACTTTCAACAGTTTCATCAAAAGGATGATGATTTGTAGATACAGCTGGATTTAAAAGATTTTTGAAATAGTCATACCATGAAGTTGCAGTAATATTAGCCAGATGTGTCTCATTTCTAAGTAAACTCTTGATTTTAAACCAGAAACCTTTGCAATCCCCCTCTCGTGCTGCTTTACATGTCTCATCTATATCTTTAAGACTACACTGCTTCTTCTTTTCAGTACACGTGTCCCTAAATACTTTCCTGGACTCTAGATACTTAGCAAGATTTTCATCTGTGCGACATCTCCGAAAGGCATTCAAGTTATGATACTTTATGTTCTTTGTCTTTGTCCATTCATAATCAAACCAGCATGGCTGGGCATAACGTTGCCGACCTTGCCCCATATGCTTTACTTTCATATCGGCCCCTATGTAGTGCATTAGCTCAACCAGTTTGTTAGTAGCGTCATTTACATTTATATGGATACGATGTAAAAAATCATCTATGATCCCTTGATATGTTTCAGTAAAAAGAGATTCTTCAAACTTGAGTTCATTCCCTGGCCATTTATATTTATCAATATAGTCACAGTTAATGCTTTCACAATGGTTCAGGTCTTGAGGTGTGGCCGATCTGATATTTAACGTACATGAAACAGGAAGATGGTCTGATTCAGTTCTCGTATGTACAATAAGATTAGAAATGTCGTTAAAACAGTTTGTTGATGCTAACACATAATCAACCAAACTGGTGCCATTTCTGCTGATACACGTGAATGCTCCATTTATATCACCAGGTTTCTTCCGTTTACGATATGAATACTCCAAGTTTTGCATATCTCTAACAAAGCTAAACCAAACCTATTAACAGTTACATCTTGAGTGGCCCTCGGCTCATTAAAATCATCAGGTACATATGTGCTGGGTAAAGGCATGTAATCTAGTTCGGCTTCATTCTCTTGTATAAAGTCCTCATTAGAACCTACACGTGCATTCAAATCCCCAAACAAAATAATATCAGTTTCATTTTCAAATTTTGATTTGATAGCCCCGATTTTCGACTCTAAATTTTCAATATCATTAGATTCAGTTTTGTCGTACAGGTTAGATTTTTCAGGCAATATGTATAAAAACCCTATGACTGTTTCCCTCTCACACATTGGGTTACAGGACATGCGAAAGAATACACAATTATTCCATGTACTGAATATTCTCTCAATGCAAGAAAGTAGAGAAGATCTGACAAACACGGCAACTCCATCGGAAAACCGCCCCACACTACGCTTTCTCCTAGCTTCTGAAGCAAAACCAACATAGTCAGGAAATAAATTTACAATATCATCGTTGTCTTTCTGCATGGTTTCAACTAAACCAAAAATATGAAATTGTTCGCCAAATGTCATAAAATCCTTGTCATTCACTTTTGAATGAATTCCCTGAATGTTCCAGACACAGATGTTGAGTTCGATAAAGGACGTAGTCTTGTCATCTCCTGGCGTCGTCTGGCCACGGCCGTCCCCCTAGTATCCTGAAAATGACGCCCCCTGGCGGCCTTCATCTCCGCTCGACCCGAGACCAGGAGGCGCCCCTTTGTGGGTCTCGGGGGAGCGGCGGTTCAGGGTACCATGGCGGGCGGTTGAACGTTCATTAGTGACTTTTCTTATTCCACTATTACCCATGACATATATTTCTCCCTCGATAACCAACTTATCATAGGAAAGATAGACATTCTTGTCATTCTTACGGGCTTCCACCATATGTGGGATTAAGTCAGACCTAATTTTCCTCACCCTCTCCGTGTAGTCATTAGTGACGTATACAGTTTCACCATGTTTAAGTTTGTCTTTAGCATTTTCAAACACGCTTACCTTGTCTTTATATGACAGGAACTTCACGATGATTGGTCGCTGCTTCCCGCGGGTCCGTAGGCGATGTGCTCATTCGATGCTGATATCATTATAGTTTTCCATAGTCAGAACATTTTTCAAGAAGTCTCTCACACATCTCTCTGAATCTGCCCATTTTTCTCCAACTACACCCTCAATTCCATGAATAAGCAAATTGTTCCGTCTACTTTGAGCCTCTTCTTTATCTACCAAAGTTTCAAGTTTCGAAAGTCTATCTCTAAGTTCTTCATTTTCTGTCCTTAACTTTGCGAACTCGTCTGAAAGATCTTTCCTCACATTATCAAATTTCTTATTTAGTCCACTTATATCTGCTCTGATATCTCAGCATATCCGACATACTGTCGTCATAATTATCAGACTCTGCACAATCAGATACGATATCTTCATTGAATGTTAGTGTACTTTGCCTATTTGTTTTACTGCGTGCACCCCTGCTAGACGTCGGCCTCTTACCCCTCGGGCCGGGATTCAGTTCGATATCAGCACACATTTCTATTATAGACGTGAAAGATATGGCACATACATGCAGACACAGTCACTTCCACAAGTGTTACAATCTGACATTGACGTACACGATTTCAGTTCGTCAAACTGACGAGAGCGACGATCACTAGCAACATTAGGGTTACTCACTTGATGGATAAGATTCAGGATCAGAAAAACGTTCAACTGTCTCATCACAAAATGACCAGAGATCTCCAAAGTTTTCACGTGTTGTAAAAGCTTTCGACTTCGTGGCGAAAAGCAACCTATCCGACCACGCCAGTTCATCAGCGAGTCTCCCATTTCGCACGTGAAATCGGTGACAGACAACTGATTGGCAGCTATTGACAACCATCAATTTCAGAACTTATGAAATGCAATATAAAATCTTCAAAATACGCTCGAATGGCTACACCCCACTTACTAGTGTGTATCTGATGGTATTCATTCAACAGTAGACAGTAATGAGGCAGATTTTAGAGCCAAAAAAACTAATTTTCTTCAGCTCGACGTGGACACGTATTGTCACTCCGACGCATGCGCATTATAATCATCATAATAATAATCATGCCCGAGGCTAGTCATTATTGATAGCATACCTATCTTCTATAACTTCAGACCTAATGGTTACTGTATAGTGAAAGATAAAGAGGGTGTTCATATGAATTATACATACAGTTTTTGTCCACAGTATCAAATATTAACTTACTTTTAAAAGCAATATCGTGACAGCTCAACATAGTTATTGATAAACCCTTGAAAGAGAACACTGAAATTTTTAATTAAACATGTTTAATTGAAAAACACGAAAAATAAAAATTTTGAGTGATAATTGCATCTCTTGTTATAAATAAACTTGATCGTTTTCAGTGTTTAATCTTTAAATGGTCAAAATTGCATTGCTTGTATCAATAAATAAAAATAATTACTTAAAACATTCATGTACATGCACTTATGCTACGCCCATGAGCATTTGTAATGTGTTGAATAAGAATTGTTATGTTACAGTTTCAAATTTCAAAATTGCATTACTTGTATCAATATATTAAAAATACTTAAAACATCAATTTCAAATACAAATGCACGTATACTACGCCCATGTGGATATGTAATGTGTTGAATAAGAATTGCTATGATACATTTTCACAACAATCAAAAGAAATGATATATGTGAATGTTTTATCATAATAATCCTAAACAGAGTACACTGTGAATATATAGAGTATTTATGCTTTTGATGTTCGATTCTATTTCAAGAAGTTAAAGAGCCACTCCGTAATTTTCACAACATATTATTTTCCTTTGAAATGAACCTAAATGTCATATGTGATGATATAAAATCAAAACATCTTAAATTTTCATGTCGAAAAGACATATAGATATATATGACAAATACTGGTTTTCAATAAAAATCGAAAAACAGCCTTATAAATGCACATAGGTGTAGATACCACGTCCAGTATACATGGATACTAGTTATATAACCTAACAAACACTATCAAATCCTAACTTCCCTCCTGGCTGTTTTAGATAAGTCTCCAGAATTACGTTTGACTATTTGACGCGCGCCACTGTCCGGTTTTCGATCACATTTGCGACCTTCTACCTCATATTGTCACAACCGCGAGGGTGCAACAAGAGCAAATGGATATTTATATTCAATAACAATAATAGAATACCAGAGAAGACTTCAGCCAATAATAATAATGATTTATTTCAAGGTTGATGATCAGAATGTTTCATGTATAAGGAAATACCAAATTGTGTCAGGTCACTTATCACTAATGGAAAGCAGTATTATAATCAAGTAATATATTAAATTGTTTTATTATAATAAGTTATTATCTGAAAGGATGTAGCAGACTAAAAGTCGTGTCGCTATTTACCTATTTCAATTTGAGTTTGGTTCCGAAAAGTGTAAAAGATTAGATTGTTAGGCCAAAAGTTTCTGATCAAGGATCTCAGTCAGAGTCTGAATCAGAAGTGCCAAGCGAATGACGGCGCTTGCTTTTATAATCTTTCCAAGTGATCACGTGACTTTACACAACCAATCAAAACACAGCAAAAACATGACAGCTGACGTTTACGTCAATGTTCATATACAAATAATAAAGATCATTAATATGTACATGGAATATGTTTGGTCCTTTAAATGTCCAAAATGACCGTTTAATACAAGCATTTGAATGAAACTAAAAGGACAATCTCCAATGAAGAAATAATTAACCGGACAGTGAAATTTGGATTTAGGCGGGCGTCAACGACATATTTTGACAGTTCAAGGTAGTGTCAATGGCGGCTACGAAGAAAGTTGAAATACAGATGCCAGAACTAAAATTTACATGTAAAACAATTGCATTTCACTTTTAAATTAGTTACTAGTCATTCTTTCATTGATTATAAATACTCTTATCGATTATAACAGGCAAATCGCAAATTCTTACCGGGTGCTAAAAGTTTGACAGCTGCAAAATAACAACACAGCCGAAAAGAAATAGTTCCGATAAATTACGTTTTAGTTATTAATGATAAGGTTTTTATGTGACCAAGGAATTATTGACAATTCAATAATAAATATCATGTGAATGTACAAATTATGAGAATATCAGTATTTAAGAACAATTCGTGCGCAAGTAAACAGTGCGCTCTTCGGTCATAGAAACTTGAAAAGTGCAAGACCGATAAATGTACACGAGGAAATAGGATACCAAATATGAATGATATAAACAACAAACATTGAAACAATGAAACCTTGGATAAAACCATGAAATATGAGGATTTAAAGTGAAGAAAAACGAGTGAGTTTGCTTTATAAATGTTAGTTACTAAGAGATGAGATGACATTCGTGCGCGAAAATCGAAGTATTGATGTTTGCCGAATTTAATTTCCAAAAGAATTGGCTAGAATAACAGTTAATAATTATTACTTGAAAGTACTTCACGTGAAAATGATCTAAAAATATGACCACATGGATTCATTATTTGGGAAAATAGGTTATTATAGAATCACTCGCATGTAAATATGAGAACTATTAAAATATAAAATATCTAAGAAAACTTTAGAAACGTATATTACAATTTTGTCACTGTAAAACAAGAATAAGCTTTAAAATGTGTCTTTTTGGTAACAGTGGATACTTCGCGATCAAATGACACCATTGATTAAGTTTGGCTTATATGACCCGAACAACTCACGGAGTGGCTCTTTAACCTCAGTTAAAAACTCTACTAAAAGACAAGAAAATAACAAAGTAGTATGGTTATTAATTCCAATTACAGATAATGATTGACTCGTTCCCAAATTCTGCAATGTCTTTGAATAACTTTGAATAGAATTTTGGTTCATCTTTGTTTGGGCCATATAGATTTGTTAGTGTTATATTCATACCATCCATTGTAATGTCAGTAATTATGAAATTGCCATTTTCATCAATAAGGGATTTATGGATTTTGATTTCAATATTATTGTTGAATAGAATTGCTACTCCTCTTGAGTTAGTTCTGTAGGGGGCAATGATACAGTTTATTAATCCCCATTCATTTTTCATAACATTTTTATCTTTTTCTGAGATATGTATATCTTGAAGACAAACAATTGAATAATTTTTTCTTTTCCATATTCTCATTATCTCCTGTCTTTTATTTTTTTCCGCTAACCCTCTGCAATTAGCAGAAACTATTCGTATCTTATCCTGGGCCATTAAAGTTGTAATCATTGTATATATTGCCTTTGATGGTATTTGTTATATTTGAAATGGAATTGAAGTTTTTAAAATGTAAAACAAAGAACATGGATGTAAAACAAAGATATATCCCTTTCCATCCACCTTAAGATTAAATCATAATGACAGTTTTTTGTCGATACAGTAGCATTCTAACTAAACATAAAAAACATAACGTCATATAACTGATCGAAAACTGGACAAATACAAAAACAATTGCGCTTTGCTTTCGATGCTGACCTCAAAAACATAAATACTGAATCTTTGATCAGAAATAACTATCAGATAAAGCTCTTCTTTTACAAAACGTACCTTTCTGTTGTGTTTATGACCTAAAAATCATGTAAAATCCATAATTCTGTTCAAGGATAACACTGACATTGTATTCACATGTGTAGGGTCACGTTATAGTCACGTGGTCAATGTTTATAAACAATAGCACGTGTTAACTGTAGCACAAGCGATCGTCGCAAGCTCTTGTGTTTCCAAGATTGAGAACAGTCCGAATAGCGGTGTCTTAAATCGAATCATCGAGCCCGATGTCTTGCCAAGTCGAGAATTTATCCCGTCAATATTGAAGGGTGATCTCCAATACTTTCTCAAGGATCTCTGTCTGAAAATGATGTTTTTGTCTCAATTCGTAGCCCTTCGCCGCGAGGTGTGAGCGTCGCTTCTTGAGTAATACGGGGAGATCTTTTCGTATCGTTACCTTCTGTTCCCTCAGCAATTTCCTTAACATTGGACCCAATATTATCAAATGGATTAAGATATTGACTGGAAACAATACAGCAGCTGTGATACAAAATGGGCATCTCTCATCCTTTTTCCACCAGGAAAGGGGATGTAGACAGGGTGATCCAGTCTCTCCCTATCTATTCATCCTTGCAGTTGAAATATTGGGTGTCATGATAAGATCAAATCCTGATATAAAGGGCATAACATTAAATGAGATTGAACACAGACTTGGTCAATATGCTGATGATACACATGTGTATCTGGATGGATCAGAAAGAAGCCTTAATGCTGCAATTGAAACACTCAATAAGTTCTATCAGATGTCTGGGTTAAAAATGAATATAAACAAAACAAAAGCTATATGGATAGGTTCAATGACAGGTAGTAGCATCACTTTAGCAAATGATCTTTTTCTTGACTGGCACAATGGGGACTTTGAAATCCTAGGAATAACTTTAAATGCTTCTCTTAAAGATCTTTGGGTAATAAACACAAGAAAGCGATTAGAACATATCAATAGGTTATTAGCTAGTTGGCGTAGGAGAAATTTGACCCTTATTGGGAAAATTACAGTTATCAAAAGCTTAGCTATTTCAACTTTAGTACATATCTTTTCTGCACTTTTCACAACCCACCCAAAACATTCATTGCTGAACTTAATAAAATAATCTACAGCTTCCTTTGGAATAACAAAAATGATAAAATTAAGAGATCAAATATTGTTAGAACTTATGATGATGGAGGCCTTAGAATGATTGACATTGAGTGTTTTATCAAAGCACTTAAACTATCATCATTAAAGCATCACTTAAAAAAAGAACTTGCCTTAGAAAAGATTTTCCCCTTTAATCAACTACTCCTGCTTGGCTCTAATGCTGTTGACTGTTTGTCTAACAATGACAATCCCTATTGGAGAGATGTGTTATCGGCTTGGAAAATATTTTATGAAAAACACAACTTTGATCAAAATGATATAGACCAAATTCTTACTCAGCCACTCTGGTTGAACCATCTCTTTAAATCTTCATATATAATAGAAAATTGGTTTGATCATGGTATACATTGTATACGAGACATTGTCAATGGAAATAGTTTTATAAGCTTTGAAAACCTGAAAGAGACATACAAAATAAGAGGAACCTTCTTAGATTATCAACAGTTATTAAATAATATTCCAAAGACTTGGAGACAACAGTTAGCAAACAGAACTATTTCCTTAAGTTGTTTATCAATCAACCCTGCGATCCAAGACATGATCTCTAACAGTAAGGGTTCAAGAATTTTTTATGACAAACTGATAAAAAACAGCACAACCCCTAAGGTACTTGATTAATGGAATGCAGTTTTTGAACAAGAATTAATTTGGAATGATATCTTTAAACACTATAGGAAAACTACTTATGATTGCAAGCTTTTAGATTTCCAATACAAATTCATCTATAGAATTATATATACAAAAAAGGAACTTTTGAAGTTGGAATTAGTTGATGATGATAAATGCATTTTTTGTAAAGATACCTCAGAAGATATTTTGCATGTTTACTATGAGTGTGAATTTGTACAAAGCTTTTGGCATAATGTAGAAATGTTTCTGAATACCCACCTCCAATGTAATAATACACTTACAAAGGTTGGTATCATGTTTGGGTTAAATTTGCAGAATAAAATATTAAATCACATAATTCTGCTTGCCAAAAGATTCATTTATATTTCAAGTATCAAACAACATGCTCTTTCTTATGAGGTATTTCTTAAAATTCTAAAAGAAACATGCACAATTGAAAAAGTTATTGCTAAGAAAAATAATAGATTAGGTCCCTTCTTTATGAAGTGGAAACACTTATCTGCCATTCTTTACTCTAATTGAAGCGCTCATAAAATCCACAAAAATTCATTGTCCAGCGTACTTTACAACGATGTTAGTTCTGAATGGCTACCCTCGCTGATGATTGTATTATTTCCAGATATGTTGGCTTTATGACATGTACATTGCCTACTGTTTAATATGAACTGTTAACATGAATTGAAATGGAATTAAAAAAATAAAAAAAATAAAAAAATAAAAAATTCCAATGTTAAGGCACCCTTAGTATATTGAAATACAGCCCTTTAAGTTAAATAATAATCTAACAGTATATGCAATGTTATATAAGTTATTAATCAAAACAAATATGACGTTAAATATTACGATTTGATTTATTGTTATTTGTGCAGGTTGCCTCCTTTTCAATTCAATTCAATTTCGGAAACATTCGAATTATTATTTTACACGTTATCTGTTACAAGTGTGATACATTTAGCGTTTTCCTAAAAATGTGCAATGAAGTATAAAGTTCTCATTGTCATCTTCCCCCTCAGATATATAAAGTGAACCAGTCTCTGTATATAACTTAAACCCTGCTGCAAACCATTCAAAATTATTATTTCTTTTATAGCAGCGCCCTCTCTGCCGATAGTTGCAATTCGGATATGACTTCTTATTTGACTATCGTGATCCGTCGCAGCAGCCTTGGCGACAAGCACAGAAAGTTACTTATAATGCGGAAAAGCCTATATTAGCAAGTCATTGGGGCTGGCGTAAGAAAAGGCTATGCGTGGGAAGATGCCTCAATGTTCGTCCATACAAATATCAATTTCTGTCTTCTACAACCCTGTTTCGTTAGAAATACATATGCTTGGTAAAAAATACAATTTAAGAACTGACCAAATATTCAGCTTGTCCCTGATTGTACATCTATTTCAATTGCTGGTACACAAAATTCTGTATTTTCTAACCAAAAAACGACTCCACTTGCAACGAAGGCTCTTGAGCAGTATGAACTTTAATTTTTAAAATCTGCTTTAAGAGCTTTGAGTTTACAAAAACAATCATCAACTGTGGAGGGGAAATAAATATTAAATGTATCCATATTATATCATTCTGTAGTATTTGCAGATTGGAGATTGTGATCTTGTGGTGAAGAACCAGCATACACCATCATCAACTGTGGAGGGGAAATAAATATTAAATGTATCCATATAATATTATTCTGAAGAATTTGCAGATTGGAGATTGTGATCTTGTGGTGAAGAACCAGCATACAAACACCATCATCAACTGGGGAGGGGAAATAAATATTAAATGTATCCATATTACATCATTCTGAAGAATTTGCAGATTGGAGATTGTGATCTTGTGGTAAAGAACCAGCATACAAACATCATCATCAACTGGGGAGGGGAAATAAATATTAAATGTATCCATATTATATTATTCTGAAGAATTTGCAGATTGGATATTGTGATCTTGTGGTGAAGAACAAGCATACAAACACCATCATCAACTGTGGAGGGGAAATAAGTATTAAATGTATCCATATTATATTATTCTGAAGAATTTGCAGATTGGAGATTGTGATCTTGTGGTGAAGAACCAGTATACACCACCATCAACTGTGGAGGGGAAATAAATATTAAATGTATCCATATTATAATATTCTGAAGAATTTGCAGATTGGAGATTGTGATCTTGTGGTGAAGAACCAGCATACACCACCAACAACTGTGCAGGGGAAATAAATATTAAATGTATCCATATTATATTATTCTGAAGATTTTGCAGATTGGAGATTGTGATCTTGTGGTGAAGAACCAGCATACACCACCATCAACTGTGGAGGGGAAATAAGTATTAAATGTATCCGTATTATATCATTCTGAAGAATTTGCAGATTGGAGATTGTGATCTTGTGGTGAAGAACCAGCATACACCACCATCAACTGTGGAGGGGAAATAAATATTAAAAGTATCCATATTATATTATTCTGAAGAATTTGCAGATTGGAGATTGTGATCTTGTGGTGAAGAACCAGCATACACCACCATCAACTGTGGAGGGGAAATAAGTATTAAATGTATCCGTATTATATTATTCTGAAGAATTTGCAGATTGGATGATTGCGATCTTGTGGTGAAGAACTACGAGGCAAACATCATCATCAACTGTGGAGGGGAAAAAAATATTAAATGTATCCATATTATATTATTCTGTAGTATTTGCAGATTAGAGATTGTGATCTTGGGGTGGAGAACCAGCATACACCACCATTAACTGTGGAGGGGAAATAAATATTAAATGTATCCATATTATATTATTTTGAAGAATTTGCAGATTGGAGATTGTGATCTTGTGGTGAAGAACCAGCATACACCACCATCAACTGTGGAGGGGAAATAAATATTAAATGTATCCATATTATAATATTCTGAAGAATTTGCAGATTTGAGATTGTGATCTTGTGGTGAAGAACCAGCATACAAACACCATCATCAACTGTGGAGGGGAAATAAATATTAAATGTATCCATATTATATCATTCTGAAGAATTTGCAGATTGGAGATTGTGATCTTGTGGTGAAGAACCAGCATAGACCACCATCAAATGTGGAGGGGAAAAAAATATTAAATGTATCCATATTATATTATTCTGAAGAATTTGCAGATTGGAGATTGTGATCTTGTGGTGAAGAACCAGCATACACCACCATCAACTGTGGAGGGGAAATAGATATTAAATGTATCCGTATTATATTAAACGAGACGACCTAGATTGCTAATTAGCCTTAGTTTCATATCCCTGTATATAAGGTCCCTGATATAAGGCAACTTTTCAACACAGGTACTATAATGTCGTTTTAAAAAAAAGCAAGCAAGCATAATGATAAAACGTCGTTTTCCCAGAAAACATTATAACCTTTAAACGACCTTCATGATGTATGCAGAATAATCAGATCGGTACCATCTCAGTTTCAGTGCACATTTTGAGTGAATGGCAGAGTCTGCCAATCGAAGATATTGCTGCTCGTATAAGCAGCGTCTTGGCGAGACAGAAGATTGACATGAGGTTTAACATCGTCACCAGTTCTGCGGAGGTCGACCCCAACTGTCGTCCACTTCTCGTGCTGTGTGTCAACAACTCGCGACTTGACACTGACGTCACGCACACACTTAAGGACATCCGAGGTAAACTGTTTGAAAAGCTTTCTAATTGGACTGGAAGCGTAGGATTATATCTGTTATTTGGCCTCAAGAATGTTTTTGGATATTAACTAACAATGGAAATAGTAAAAAGAAGATCTTATTCCCTTTAATAATTCGACCAAACTGCAAAAATTGTTTGAGTGTTTGACATGGTGTGTCATTTCTATTGACGTTTGTGTTGAGTGCAGACATTGACAATTATTCGATTTTGAGTATGGGCAAAATTCACAATTTAATATCTGTTGGACTCAACAGGTGATGATGTTGAATGTGTGATAATTGATCACAAGGCCGACATGTCACAACCTGAAAGCTATCGTTCGTAATTACTAATGTCGTTTCACTAACAGAATTAAGGAATATGATTCCTTTGGCCTCCACATGTTATGATTGTGTATGTCTCTTGGTTTCACTAGAACCCAGTCTCCAAACCGGTAATACAGAATAATATGAAATGGATACATTTAATATTTATTTCCCCTCCACAGTTAATGATGGTGTTTGTATGTAAGTTCTTCACCACAAGATCACAATCTCCAATCTGCAAATACTACAAAGTAATATAATATGGATACATTTAATATTTATTTCCCCTCCACAGTTGATGATGGTGTATGCCTCGTAGTTCTTCACCACAAGATCGCAATCTCCAATCTGCAAATACTACAGAATAATATAATATGGATACATTTAATATTTATTTCCCCTCCACAGTTGATGATGGGTTTTGTATGCTGGTTCTTCACCACAAGGACCAGCACGGTAAAGCTCCAAAGAACAGCGAGAAGGTTCTCTCCGCTGGACGGTTCCGCTCCCCCGGTGCCGTAGCAGACATGGTCTTCTGGAAGGAGAAGGGACTTTACCATTGTGGCCAGAACGACGATGCTACTGCAAAAATAGCAGACTTTTTAGCTAGACATGCAAGACCTGGGTTTAAATGAATTACGAATATATATGAACAATATGGTACCTTTGTTTAAAATAGACATCACTTTGTGCAACTGAATATGCATATACTTGTTTCTGAACTCGCCCTTTAAAGAAGGCAACTTTTGTTCCTGACTGTTCTCAACACAAAGTCACCTTAAACTCATACAGAAACACATTATAAAGGTCCGGTGGAACCACGCTAATTCAAAACTCTGTAATTCATAACCTTGGTCCGTAGCATTTTCTGTTTCTATAACTTTGTCTAGATTTAGGTGTTTGACGGTAAGATACGTTATCGTTTTTCAAATGTGTGGGTTAGTGTAAGAACTGTTTGGATATATCGATGTTATATTTGTCAGACAGTTTTTCACCAATAGACTTCGACTTATGCCCAAACTGTAAGGTGATAAAGAATTATGTATGTAATTTTGCCAGGAAAGTTCTTGTTTTGTTACAGATATATAGCGTGGCAATTTTATTAGTTAGAAAAGTATTTTGAATATTTCCAACATGATATCTTTTTTGAGCGTGTGAACCCTTCAAGGAATAAAGTTTTCTTAAAAGTTCATATTGAATCATGTCGTTTTACGTATAGAGATATATTTCAAGTAATAATTTTGAAGAATATAAAGAAACATATCGTCATTAATAGCTTTTTTCCTTTGAAGAACTACTTCCATGAAACAAACTTTTACCTAAAAATTCACAAGAAAAATATATGCTTTCATCGATTGTGCTATTATCTGAGATTTAGAGAAATTGCTTTGGAGTTCTAGATATATCACATGTGAAAGGATAAATTCAGATACGTCGCTCCAAAGGAAACTTTTATTTTTCTCTTTTAAACTGTACAATTATTTATGACATGGTATAAACTAAATATGCAGTGAGACATGGGGCGCAGGGGTATCGTATTTCACATTCATGTACATGTATGTTTCGAACCACGAGCAATAATACTGGTCGAGCTTTGCTAACAATATAGGATGATACACGTTTTTGCAGGTTAATAAAGCACAATTATTTCCAACTATGCCCATCATTAAGAAAATACTCCATGTAATCTGAATAAATTATATATAATATTCTGAAATGACAATATGCACAAACGGGGGCGTAGCTCAATTGGTCGGGTGTCCGCTTGTCATCTTGTAGGCTTGGGTTCTGTTCTTGGTCCCGTCATGCCAAAGAGACAGTAGAAGACAATAAATGATGCTTCCTTCGTTTAACAATATAAAGTTAAAATATCGCCTAAACTAGAGCTTCACTTGGGCTGACGGTGCAGAGTGCACAATACAAATTTCTACTGAGAAACTATTTAGCAAATCTACTGCTCCCTTCAAACGCCAAACCCAGACAAGAACTACAGTTGTATTACCATGACTACATTATCATACAACCTTCTTATGAGAATTTCAACACATAAATATGCAGCGGAGGGGTAATAGGGTAATAGGGTAATCATAAGACGTTTTACTATTTAATTGGTTGACCCCTAAAATTGAGAAATAACCTTCGTTCTAAATCCTGCAGTCATGAGGGACAAGGTCTTGAGTACACGGGAGTAAAGGGTCGTCCTGAAACTGCTGTTATGGCTTCAGAGAGGGTCTTCATACTTATACAACTAATGACATTTTACGATGACTAATTCATATGCACTCAAGAATTAAGCAACTCTAACGGCTTTGACATGGTCCGGTGAAAGTTGGTCCATGGTTCGTACCCAAGTCTAATGCGAATCTGGAGGCATAGAAATACAACAATTCGTCCTGAAACTGCTGTTATGGCTTTGGGATTGAGAGGTATATTTGCATTGCAGATCCTGTGATACTCAAATTAGCTACAGTAAGGAGACAGAAGTTAAATGTCACATTTCTTATAAATCAGTCTAAAAATGTCAGTCAAGGTTTCTATTGAAGACTGGATATAAGTCTACGACCGAATCTCCTCAGCAAGACTCTCCCAAAATGAGGCAGTTTGGTCGGAGTCATGTCCTGGATACTGGAGAGGGGGGTTTGTTTTCAGGTAATACAGGATTTCCCGCGGAATGCGGTCTTTTGGCACGGTTTCAAGGAGCACAATGATAAGAAAATTCTTGTTAGAAGTAATTCCCTCAACATTTGTCATCTGCAGCTCGTACCTGCACCACTACTTGGCGAGCGAGGCTCGGGACACGAGGACCACACTCTTCCTGCTCCTCTGTATGGCGTCAATGATGCCCTCAGCTATGCTGTCTCCAGGAGTGCTATCCCGGTTTCTGACGTACAGGTTAAGTCCTATATCACTTTCCAGGCGAGACAACATCAACGGTCTCACAAAATCTACATCAGCATCAGCATACGATACGAAGGCATCAAACTCGAACACTTGGTCATTGTTTAGGTGCTTCTTCCAGCGTCTCTTGCCCATGTAGTAGATATAGGTTAGTCTCCATCTGAAGCGGTAGACGGCGCCACAGATGACGACAGTGGTGAAGAGGACAGTGATTGAGAGCAGTCCCATGGATAAGGCGATGTATACTTTGCAATCTTCCTTAAGCTGCTTATAGATAATGTTCGCATTCCTTAGATCTGACCTGTCCCAGCTGTACTTGTCCACACTGCAGGTGAGGTTGTTCTTGTTCAGGAAGATCACCTTGCTGCTGTACAGCCAGAAGAGGAAGTCCATGTGTTCAGGGTAGCAGGTGCATTGGAAGGGATTCCAAGCTAGGTCCATTGAGAGGTTATTGGCAACTGCCAGTTTGTCGAGGGTGTTTCGCTGGGACCGTGTAATGAATGAGATACTGTTATCCGACACGTTGATGAACTTCAGTTTATCGTTGCTTGTAAAGTTGAGTTCCAAGGACTTGATGATGTTGTTTGTGAGGTTTAGGTCCCGGATCTTCGGCAGACCCTCGATGAAATGATACGGAAGGAACAGCAGGTTGTTGTGAGATAGGTCCAAGACTTCTAAGTTCGAATTGTTTCGGAAGATTAGTTTCGTTTCATTCTTGATACTGTTACCAAGAAAATTGTAAGACAAATTCAAAAATTTTAAAGATTTGAAATTTTCAAAAAATTTTAAGTTCAGATGATGAGCAAAGTTGTTCGACAGGTCTAAATAGGTGACATTATCAACTCCAAATACCGGCCCTGGCCACACGGTCAAGACATTATAGGATAGATCGATGTGTTTTAAACTGTTGTTTGCAATGTAGATATCAGCCAATTGGTATTTTAACTCTGAGAAACTGTACGTAATATTTTGTAATTTAGGTGGAATAAGCACCCATGTCCTATTGGGTGTTCTGTTTCCTTGAGGAAGCCAGTGGATATTTGAGTGTGTGACAAGCCTCTCCTGGACTCTACATCTGTCTCCTTCCTCCTCAAACTCAACTATCTCGGAAGGAGATTCAGAAGAATCAAACATGAACTGAAAAAATGTCTCGGCAACTCTGGCTCCACTTAAGTCAATAAAAGTGAGGTTTTCCAGGAGGTGTAACTGTTTTGAGTAGTTGCCTTTGGTAAAGCGATTGTTCCTTGCTATAATGGAGGTAAGAGTTTCTGGCAGAGCTTCCAAAGCTGACACAGTGAGAACGTCGATGCGGTTGTCATTTGCCTCAAGAAATTCAAGTGTAGTATTTCGAAGACATTCGAGGTCCATTTGCATTATCTTAACAAATACGGCATTTGAAGGAACAATATTAGACATGAAAAGACGGCGAAGGTTTGTGCTTTTGAGACCGTACATCAGGTTTCTAAAACCATCGAAAAACAAATGTTTATTAAAGGACACATCAATAATTTCCAGTTTTCGCAGAAACCTAAGTGCATCTTTGTCGACTTTACGAATGGCGCAGTTGGATATGTTTAGATATCTTAAGTTGCTTACATGTATAAACATATCTTTCAACAGTTTTCTAATTCTACATCTACCTGGGGATAAATCAAGAGAGGAAAGATTCGTCAATTTTGAAAACCCAGGCCCGAGTGATATGTTCAGGCCATCCAAAGTGAGGTTTTCCAGAGACTTTAGTTAGGTTAGATGTTCATCCAGGTAACGATTATAAGTATTTCCCGCCAGTGCGAGAGTCTGCAGATTTTCGAGTGGACTAAAAGCACTTTGTTGTACCTGCTTGAGGTCAAAGGTCAGGTTGTTGTAAGAAAGATTCAGATACATCAGCGATATAAGTCCAGTAAATGCATGTTCACTAATGTTCTGTATAGCATTTACTGACAAGTCCAGGCTGGTCAAGTTAGTAAGCCTTTTGAATGAGAAGTCTTGGATCGAACCCATGCTGTTCTCTCTCATGATGAGAACGCACGTACTTTTCGGGACCTCATTTGGGACCCTGGTGATGTTGGTTCCGGTGCAGTTGGCTGTGACACACCCGTCTGGGCTGTTGGTACACACACACTTGCCCGATCTTACACCGACACTCTGCTCACAACCCGCCGTACTTCTGGTGTACAAGGCTCCTGTTAGCACTAGCAGCAGTAACATTGGAAGTTGCATCTAAAACAAATATACATTATTTATTTAAAAAGTCTTTATCTTATAAAGAAAAAGATGGGTATGAAAACATATTGTACCAAACAAAACAAGCATAATAATTTCGGATAGGTCAAGCGCTTCCTTAAGTGGCATTTTAGAAGCTGGATTGATGAAGAAGAACGAATAAATTCTAATGGATAGTCAACTTCTTTATTACATGAATTGCGACGTTTCGGTGTAGATACTCACACAGTTATCAAGCAAGTGATACATATGATTCGATGGAGGCTAATATATACATAAATGAGATGATGTTTTTACAATTAAATGTACCATGTACGACGGAAACGTAGCAATTCATGCAATAAAGAAGTTGACTATCCATAAGAAATTATTCTTTCTTCTTCAGTTCAAGCGCTGTTTCAATAAGTTTTCTCGTTTTTTCTATAAAAAAAAGAGATAATAAATCCCCCTATTATCTCTCTCATCAATGTTCTAAATCTCAATGAAGGTTTCCTAATTCATTCTACACACCTCTTATGATGCTGTTTTTAAATCAGTGGTAGAAAGCGAGCGGTAGATCAGACTTGCCGTCGGTTTTAAACTAAATTTGCGGGTTTGAATAACAATGAATCCCGGAAACTTAAAATTGCGACTATTCATCTTCTAAAACGAAACCTGCAGATTTCCTTCCTCGTTTGTTTAGAAGGGCAAGTATAAATCTTAACGTTCTGATCAATCAACAAAGGGTCTCGATGTTTGTGATGTTGATTACTTATTCCTTATTTGTTCTTTCCTTTTACTTGAAATCAATGACAGGGCCAAAAAATCTTTTCATCCAAGTATCGCTTATATATATTATTTTAAGATTATTTAATTGCTTATCAAAAGATGAAATGTGATTTTGTGAATACATGAATTTAATTATCTTTTCATATGCCCGATACGAGAACTATGATAGAGAAAACATATTCGCAAATGTGATCATAACTGACCAAATATACATAGAATGAAAATCCAATAAAATAGGAACTTTAACAAAGTTGTCAATCGCTTCTAAAAGTTGTTTGTCCTCAAGAATTAAACAAACGTTCCTTCAATGTAACAATTATATATAAATATTATTTGTATGTTATATAGTTGTAAACATGTATGTGTACCTCTTATTACGCAGTTTGCAGGTTGAGTGAAAAAAACATTCAGATAAGTCACCTTCTCATTTTTATGAATGACAGTTCCAGGCCACAAAGAGCTGTTATTGTCATCTCAAGCTTGCGACAAAATGCGGTTGATAACGTCCCATGGACAACTGATACTTCGGACATCAATCCGATAGAACACTTTTGGGACATCTGTGCCGCCGTGTTAGGAAGAGGGACCAATATTACCATTTTCTTAATAGAATGGAATAAGATTCCTTAAATGTATTCTCTATCAATTGAGTATAATTACAAGGCGGTGCAAATAGTCTTGAAATCATCATCATCATCATCATCGTCATCATCACGTTTATTTGCAATAGTTCAGGCCACATGGCCCATGGTACAGGTGTAAAATAAAAGGTATTGTTAATTACATGCTTTCAAGTTGAATATTTTACAAAGGTATGTGGAGCTCAATCGTATAATGTTTACATCATACGTGTTAAACTTTTGGTACAATGTCAATCTGCCTTTAAATTTTTGTTTCTATGGACAAGAAATATTCATTAAGGAGTGAAGCATATATTTATTACATTCAAAGAAAACATAGGATTCATTTTCAATAACATTATGGTCACAATATACTTGTAAACATAAAGAAACTGTATCAGAACGTTCTTCTTACGTTGATGATTTACTCTAAAATCATTGAGAGATATACGAAATGTACACATTGATCTGACTATGTTTCTATTGTTAAGTTTATAGATATATGTTTCAGACTGGAATAGATCTTTAATTTTTTAATAATGAGCCAGATATGATAAAGTTTCAATATTCACTCTCCAGATTAAGATATAGATATTATGACAGTGCTAATAACTGTATATATATTCTTCATATATTTCTATATTTTCCTATGTTTATGTTTTTCAATATTTTCAAGTTGTTGAGTAAATTTACAACAGAATCATGTCAATTCTCTTATACAATCACCTGGGGCAATCACCTACCCATGAATAGTCTTTTATATGCTTAAGTAATTAGCGACTCTTTATTGTCAGTCACTTTAGGCAATCGAAATGAAACAATTGTAACATTTATACTTAAGGAAGTATCATGTCAGTCATACTCTATTTGACATTTAATATGCATGATTGCTTAACAGCTTTCAGTCATGTGAATACCTGAAATAGGGCCCTCTCTGAAACGAACATCAGTGGAGCCCAGAGTGGAATCTACAACGGGGAATGAGTGTGGAGTCTGGGGTTAACTTCACAGCTGACCTTTTCCTTCACACTCATTATGTCATAATGAAATAAACCATCATCTCTATGACGTCAACTTCTGTGTCTATCTATCCACTCCTGTCTTATCAGATGCTCTCCCCAGAGCTCTGAGGTTGGATCCACACCTAACTAAAACCGCTAGTAAATAATATCTCACGAACATGAAAAACCCAGTTAACTCTACCATTTTCATCTTTTGATAAGCATGTCATATAAATATATTGGGTTACTGGAATAATTCAAACTTAAAAGCTTCATCCAATATTTCATCACTTTTACCTGTGTCTTTATAAACAAACAGTATCGTTTAGTTTTTCCTTTTACCAACCTAAAAGAATCTTTTTAAAAAGCTTGTTTGTTCTTTTTCTATTGTATCTTCATAATTCACTCCCCATTTTCAGAACCGGTAAGTCAAAATAATAGAAATTCTTTAATGCTAAATTTTACAATCAGTTTGTAAGTCAACATGTCTTTTTTTATACAGCAATACGTGAACTGATTCCAATGCTTGTCATGTCTGCATAGCTAGAGTTTCAAACGACGTTGTCCAAATCCATCTTGGTATCGAACAGCCAGATTGACAGGAAGTTTTGGTTGCACAAGACAAATCCACATACCGGCAGGATCACCATAGACTTCCTAAACCGACAAAACATACAGGTTTACCTGGGCCATCACGCTCCCCTGATTTATCACCGACCGAGCATCTATGGGGCCATTTTGAAAGACGACTCAAGCGTCGCCCTGATTGATCACCGTCCGAGCATCTATAGGACCATTTTGAAAGACGACTTAAGCGTCGCCCTAAATGATCGGCGTCCGAGCATCTATGGGACCATTTTGAAAGACGACTTAAGCGTTGCCCTAAATGATCGGCGTCCGAGCATCTATGGGACCATTTTGAAAGACGACTTAAGCGTTGCCCTAAATGATCGGCGTCCGAGCATCTATGGGACCATTTTGAAAGACGACTTAAGCGTTGCCCTAAATGATCGGCGTCCGAGCATCTATGGGACCATTTTGAAAGACGACTTAAGCGTTGCCCTAAATTATCGCCCACCGAGCATCTATGGGACCATTTTGAAAGACGACTTAAGCGTTGCCCTAAATGATCGGCGTCCGAGCATCTATGGGACCATTTTGAAAGACGATTTAAGTGTCGCCCTAATTTATTGCCGACCGAGCATCTATGGGACCATTTTGAAAGACGACTTCAGCGTCGCCCTGATTTATCACCGACCGAGCATCTATGGGACCATTTTGAAAGACGACTTAAAAGTTGCACACAGGGACCAGTCTTCATACAACAGCTGGAACAGGCACAACACGAAGAGTGGGAACGTATCCCGAATGACGTCATCAGACGTCTTATCTTTTCCATGAGAAGATGTGTCTATGCTCGTATGCACTGTAATGGGGGTCACAACCGATATTGCCTCCACTATTTATGAAAATCAAAGAACGAAATGTCGCCTTATCTGTCCATGAAAATATCAAAATATACCCCATGTGTTGAACGAAACACTCCGACATGTCATTGAAATGTTTGCAAATGCTTCACTATGAATATTAAATATTTTAAATGCTCGTAAGTTTGTCATGTTTTCTTTATTACCAAATTTCTGGGGTGTGTACTTTCTTTTGTACTAATACAATATATAGTATATAAAATGACAACGGAACCAGCCTTACTTAGATATTTGTACTTAGTAAGGCTTGTAAAGAGTATATTTGGTCGACAGTGGCGTATTCCGGGCGAAATCCAACTTGTGATTAATCGATTTCTTTAATTCATATCAAACCAAATTCGTATTCCTTTTTCTACAATTGATGTGAATATATCAACAAATGAGGAGGGATATGCCTCTATAATTGTTTTGGTTTTCTCTTGACCCTGCTATAAAGAGCCACTTCATAACGTATCATCTACCTTTGATAAGAATCTAAATGTCATATGTGGTGATATAAAATCAAAAAATCTTAACTTTACATGTCCAAAAGACAATAATATGAAAAATACAGGTTGTTTATGAAAATCTAAAAAAGCCTTATAAATTCCCAAAGGTGTAGATATCACGTCCAATATAATGGATACTTCGGTAAATAACCTAACGAACACTATCAACTCGTAACTGCCTTTTCTGCCAACTCTGCCTTGCTCTTTTAGATAAGTTTTAAAAATTACATTTGACTACTTGACGCGCGCAACTGCCCGGTTTTCGATCGTAATTGCGACGTTCTACCTTCATATTGTTACTGTACAAAACAAATTAGCTTTAAAATGTTTCTTTTTTGTAACAGTCGATACTTCGCGATTAAATGACACCATTGATTAAGTTTGGCATATATGACTCAAACAACTCACGCAGTGGCTCTTTATACAATGGAATTATTATACCAATATTCAAACTATCTGGAAAAGCACCACTGACAAGAACATTGTTAGATAAATAATGTAGGGCAAGAAATATGAACAGGTTTTAACAATGAAATACTTTCAATTATTTCTTTTTCGTGATAGCGTTGTTCAATATATCTTCACAGATGTTTGCAATGGATATGTGTAATGTGCTTTTGTGGGTCACTTTCATATGTAACTGGAAATGTCGAATAAGGAATAAGTAAAGAACTTTACACTGGCCTGACCCGGCGATGTTTTCCTTAATGTGAAACATGACCCACCCGGAAGTTTTCGAATAATTAAGAGATGAATATGTACTATTCGATTGGGAAGTAACAATTTTATTCATCTAATATTTGACAATTGTAAAATGAAATTAAAGAGAATTATTAAGGAATGAATATGATATCGTTTTAAATGTGTTGTATTAATCATGATGACGATATCGGTATTGATAGTTTTATAACACATCCAGAATTTGATTTAAAGTCATGGTTAACAAAATATGTGTCCCCCCTACCATTTACTCAGAGGAACATTCCACTGATTTACCTCTACTACCCCGGGTACAATGTTCGAAGTGATTGTTTTTACTTTGACTTTTTGCAGTCGAAAGAGATGCGCTTTAGTCTTTGTAAAGAAATTGACATCGGTAAGACACTGTTAAAGCTTTAGTCTTTGTAAGACATCGATCTCGCAGAAACAAAAGCGATATTCCTAAATCTTTTGACATTGTCTCTACTCTTGCCCACCCTCAGTAAAACACTGTTCGCGATGGGCATCTATATGTAGCCATGCACGAAATGATCAACTTCTGAAATCTATTTCGAATAAAGTCGGAAAACTCCTATCAAGTAAATGCTATTCAAATGATTAACAGGAGTTGACTTTTCGATGCTAAAACGATAACATACACTATTTAACCGCGTGTCTGCCGACGTTTTTACATCGACGAAGCGGATGTGTGACATGCTCAAAGCCATGTGATTGGTACGCTTGACATCACGGCGTAAACAGCTGATCAGATAAAGGAAAGGGAGGTAATCTTATTATTGTTACCATCCTCCACGCAGGCGGTCTGCGCACCTCGGACTTCCGCCTTCGTAGTGCTTACAGACCCCTGCCACAAAGCATTTCTTCCGCCTGCTAAAATTTAGCAGAAACTTTTGAGGATGCGTGAAAGGAAAGGTGTAACGATATAATTTTTAAATTTTATTCGGCAATGAAAGTTCTTAAGAATTAAATAAATTAGAGTGATTATTTGGCTGATATTATAAAAGAAATTGTAATTAAGGGGAGTGTTACATCTTTGTGCGTAGGAAGTCTGTTGTCAAGTGATTCTTCGGTTTGCTTATCAACAAATTAATGTGTGTAGGTTATATTTATAATGGAATCATCAAAACATTGAGATAATTTCTCATTTCATTTTAATCAGTGCTATTACATCTATTTGATCACTGAAACTACAAGCGCAAATTCATTCAAGTGAAGCCCGCGGCGTTACGTTAGGCATTTTCGATCAGCCATATTGTTTACATCCTTTGGATGAAGGTAATCGAACGCTGTACCGAGCTCGCCAAGGGTCAAGGTCAAACTCATAACGGCAGGGGTGTGTAAGCCTGGCTTTGACATGCGCACATCCCTGTTTGGAGGATGTATTGTTACGAGCCCATCGGGCCACAGACCACAATTATTTCCAAGTAATTCTATCACTATTGTCTTTCTAATACAGCTACTTCTCTATATCTGGCAGTCCATTGAGCTTGTGCACACTGTCTTACCTGCCAAAGAGCACTTTTCAGTAAAAATGAGCACACAATTTGCGGCTCCGAAGACCGGTAGGCAGGATAAACAAATATCACCCCAATGTCAAGGCCGGTCAGTCAGACTCGTCCTTCAACTTGGGGTCACATTGCCTGCTCACACCAGCACCATAACAGTAAATTATAAATCATAGAAAAACCTATGTTTCCAGATTGTGAAATTTAGGCATGGAATTGTGGGCTGTGGCCATCTTGACTTCAGGGAATTACTGTGGAGAATTATCGCGAATGTGGGCCCCCAAGATGACTGTATCTCGTTTAAGAGACAAATGTTAGTTACTTAAACCTATTTTATGTCAAATCGTGTCATATAGTGAGGAAATAGTGACTGAAAGATTCATTTCATGGGTAATTGGTCAATTAAAGTTTCCTTTTCGATCGACAATGGGACAATCGTTCCCTATATTAGCGCGCGTCAATTACTCAAACGTAACTTGAACTCGAAACCAGGAAGAATAGATTGTGAATATTGTTGGATAGATTTTATTACTAGCTTTCTTGTAAATGAAATGGTGGATTTCTGAATATGCTCAATTTGCACGAGTTTCTTTTTTAATTATTTTGTGTCATATATTTTGCACTCGTTGCCGTGGTGAGGTATGATAAGAAACATCGTGTTTCGGCACTTTCAAAGTCAAACTCAGTGTCATGTTTATTAATATGTAGATTTGTGTTTATCATTCCTTTTTTAAAACAACACTATAGATGGTTTATTGTCTCATGTGTATCATCATCAGTCGAATTGCCTCAGATTCTTACAGGATACTTTTATTATGCTGCACTGTTAACCGTGCAATTTTTGAGTAATATACTATAATATTGAGTAAAAAACATATAAGTAAAATCACGTTGCGGTATCTCAATGTCACATCTTTCTATTTATTCCAGCAGTATGTTAAAAGTCATTTCGAAAAATGAGACACATGCATCAACAATAATAATGATAACTAAAATAATGAAACCATTGTTAAACTTACCTTATATATCTGTAGCAAACCTGCATACATGTCCAGGTTGTGTTCTCTCTCACACTCACAGCACACTGCAGGAAAGGATCTGAGACCGAGTCGAAGTTTAAACAGGAAGTAAACGCAGTTTACCTCACAACGCTTCATTTGACTCGGCGAACACTATTGTTCAGAACGTCACGGGAACGTATATGATGTATCGCTGTTAGACGGTAGGATGTGCTTTAGATCAATTTAAAATCATAGAAAACTGACAATGGCAACTTTATCATGCAATAAAGTTCGCTAAAGGTTTTGAATATTTAGAAAGAGGAAAAATGGAATGTAAATGTTACACGTGTAGAGAGTATAGGTCGAGGTTTGATCAATTTAATCATTACTTAATGAAACAATAATATTGTGATATGAGAAATATTATGAGGATCAAAGATAATTAAAGGCGCTGTCGATGACAGAGCAATAGGTATATTAGATGTCTTCTTATACTCACTATACTTAAAGGACTTAGATATACCAAGCGATGTGTCAAGTAAATAATATACAGAACAAATAAGTAAAGTAGAAGAGCATTAAAATGCGTACTTTAAAAAGAGGCTATTATTTATCTATATTTATACCTAACGTCTGTTGCACCACGAGATGTCGCTTGTACTCCGAGATAAAAATCTTCCTTAATGTAAATTTGACATTTTCAATATGTGAAACTTACTAGATCGTTAACAAACCTAAGTTAAGATCAAACTATTATCTATGATACAAATCCTTGACAAGTCTATTGATAGGCTTTTGAAACGGTCACTGCTGGCAGCCAATCTGAATGGTATTTCGCACAGTAATGGCCATTCTATCCTAACAGAGGTAGCTCCGTCATTAATCCTATACAACCTCTGTTACAATAACAGCTCTTCTCGAGCGTCAGACAGTTCCCCTAGCGGCACAATATTGCATCATAAACTATCTTGCAATATTTCAGTGAATGAAAACATCGAATGTATATGAATAACATATTTGGTGTCACGCAGGCCTATGCAATGATGTATCCAATCAGGCGTCTACATTTCTAGACCAAGACACGATCTTGTTATCACAGAGTTTGTATAGGAATTTCTCACGGAGCTACCTCTGTTGGGAGAGAATGAATAATGGTAGAAGAGACATTCGCCGAACTTGGTGGTGACTGGTGATCCGATTTAATTTGAATCCTTCAGTTCTGAAGTAAACACCAAATGTCATGACCTATGACCTTCATTAAAGAAATAGCAATGTGTACACTTACTAATAATTTGAACCCTGGCTGGCGACCTTTCACAAATAATAGGCGGAATACAATTGACACGAATTAGCGCTGGATTGATCCAAAGATTAGTGCCTTGTTGAAGTTATTGATTTATGAGGTTAGAGGTGATCATCAGATAAAATAACTTGTCTCATTGCCGCGAATCACATATTCAGCTGACTCCTCTATCCTTTTATAAACCCTTGCGATAGTTTTTGTTTGTAACGTCCACAAACACTCCCACAAAAAACACTTTTGGTCTCCACTTCCGACTATTGCACATAATATAGCCTTTGCCATATTGTGATCGGATCAATTCACAATGATGAGAATTTCATACTGACGGTTGATTCAGGATGTTTGAATCAAGGCCAACCATGTGTCAATCGTGGCAACCACGGATTATGGCATAGTATGTTATCAGGATTATCCTTAATCGTGAGGTATGTATCGTGGCGACCACGAATTATTGCATAGTATGTTATCAGGATTATCCTTAATCGTGAGGTATGTATCGTGGCGACCACGGATTATTGCATAGTATGTTTTCAGGATTATCCTTAATCGTGAGGTATGTTTCAGGAGAGATTATCATACCGAAAAAGTCTTTTCTGAACATTTTTTAGGAAAAGCTATTTGGTCATATTATTTCTTGAACGGTGACTACAGAAGCATTGGTGATTTTCTGTTCTTGATGACGATTGGAGTCCCTGAATAATGACACTGATTTTTGATTTTGAAAGAATATTGATATCAAAGTAGATCACACGCTGCATCGGTACATTCAGATGTAAATGTCATATATATGAAATCAAACTTTATGTACGAGTTTGCGATATCTTTGAATCTTCTGTCGTACGATTTTGCGCTCCTGTTTACTTATACTTGTCAACAGTGTTCTCCTTTCTTGTGAAATGCTCCATGTTTGGAGGTGAATCTGTGTGTCATAGAACCTCTCCTTTACTGTGATTTTAGTTTAAAGCACAATAGGTTTTATAGCCAGTAAGACTCCTTTCGTGCCAAGAAGAGATCCGTGTTTCAAGTTTGAGGGAAATCACAACTCAGACTCGAAAAATGCCTATATTAATACAGCAGATATCATCCATGAACATTTGTATAAATAGATCAAGTAGTTAAGCAAGAAACTAGTACTTCCGGTGACGTTGTTGACGGTGTTGCAGGTGGGGAACATCTTGCCAGTACCACATCGCTGCTATACCACACGGCAAGGGCGAATAAATGAATGATCCTTATTTCCTTCATTACAATTGAGAGTACAACAAATATCTCAGAGCAAATCATCGTCAGAATTTACATGGAAATATGAAAGTTTAATCTCAGAAATAGATTTAAAGATATAACAGTATATTACTTGTAGGTTCCAGGAGTTGACACATTTAGCTATAACGTCAATGAAGACAGCCAATTCATGCGACGTCAGGTTTTCAATAAATGATGTGATTCCAATTAGCATTGCGGTTACGTTTATCATTTTCACAATCTTCGAGTTGCATGTAACATTCGATATGCATACTGTCAAATAGCATTTCAAACAATGCTTTACTCTGGGAAGGTAGAGTGCAGCAGTGAAGGTGTTGGTGTTTCACAATATCTGCACATTCGATATCGCAGAGTAGGCACATGCCGCTTACATGTATAATATACCAAGTTTTACTCGACTGTAAACATTATTAGTTGCAATCGGGTAAAGTTGTGTACGTCAGTGTATGTATGTCCCGTTCGAACATGTAGATGAAGATAATACAAAGTTGGAAGTGGCACTGAAGGCCCAATGACAGCGAATGCCAAATAACGTCTTCCGATGCTTGAGGTCATCAATGAAATCTTTCAAATGCTCCTCTATGTCTTGATCTTTGTTTGATACAAAGACTACTAACTTTACACTTCCATAGAACGAAAATGTCTCGAAATTGCTCTAATCGCCTTCAAATGACCGTAAGCGAGGTTCATAGGTATACCCGTAATAATTTTTTACATATATGAATGTTTATTTGTAATCACGGCCACATGGCCTAAAGTACAATAATCATGTATACATAAGGTCACTGCGCATGGACATTGAAATGATTGCTTACATAGGTAAATTACGTTTAAGATAAATTGCAAGATTTTTTAAGCATTCAACATTCTGAGAAGACATTAGCAAATCATATTTTTCTCGCGTTGGATAGGTATGGAAATAGCCTGGTAACAACATTTTTCTACTTTCGTTATAATATGGACAGACTAACAAAAAGTGAAATTCGTCTTGGATTACGTCATAATTACATTTTGTATATTTCAATAAATCAATATTTACATTTGTATCGTATCGAAATTGCTGTATATTAAGTTTATGGCTCATACATCTAAATTTACACAGAGTTCGAAGTAAATCTCTATCTGAAATAAGCCGTAAGATGTAAAGTTCTGGTTCCAGAATACTCTTGTAAGAGCAATAGTTATGCAAAAATGATGATGAACATAATTTACTATGCCATATTTGATACTGAATATCTTTACATCGTTGTTTAAAACATTGCATAAAAAATTAGGTGTCGCCACAATCTTGGGAGATCCATACATATGAAAAACCAGTCTCCATTAACAAAATCCGAACATGTGACACCCAACTAGTACCACCATGGTCGTCATATGATTTGAGCATTAAATAGCAGGCCTTTGGATGGCGACTTGTTTTCATGTTAAGTAATCTGGTCCAATATTTTACACATCTTTGAAAATAATTGATACAAAGTCTTGACATTCCAACTTCACCAAGTACAGCTGTGTTTGACACAAATTTACTGACACCTAGATATTTCTTAAAAAAAGAACTTTGTACTTTTTCTATCTTATCTTTTACAGAATAACCCCAAATTTCGGAACCATATAAAAGTATTGGCGCTATTTTTGTATCAAATATTTTGGTTATTACATTCAACGGGATTTGAGGATACTTGTTGATAAGTTGAAAAATAGGAAAACAGGGAATAGTTAATGTTTCACACGCCTTCGACCACACAAGTCTCGATGAGAACAGTATACCTAGATATTTATAATATGATACAACATTAATCTTCTCTCCATCATATGTCCATTTTTCGTTTATATTTAGATATCCCCCATTCCTAAATACGACAATGCATGATTTATTCAAGTTTACCCGAAGACCCCATTTATCACAATAACTTTTTAACAAATCAAGTTTCTTCTGCAAACCTATAACAGTGTCATCCAATAATGTTACACCATCAGCAAACAAGATCAACTGAATATCGTCAGTTCCGTCTCTCACAAATATACCTCTTAATCCATAGGTCTTAAAGTCTTCTATCAACTCATTGATAAAAAAGATGAACAGCACAGGGCTAAGAATGCAACCCTGGCGAACACCAGCGGAGGTTGTAAATACTTCAGTTTTAAGATTACCAACTCTAACGCATGCAGAAACTTGTTCATACATATTTTTCAAAATACAAAACATCTTACCGTGAACACCCTTCGTTAATAAAAGGTACAATAATTTGTTTCGGTTCACTAGGTCAAATGCCTTCCTAAAATCTATGAATGCGGCATAAAATCTATGTTTCGGCTTCCGCAAATATTTCTGACGTAAAGACTGCAGAATAAACATATTGTCTACAGTAGAGTAATCACTGCGAAAACCTGCTTGAGATTCGTGTAGCACTTCATAAATATCAAGCCATATTCGTATTCTGTGTTCTAAGATTGATGAAAATATTTTACCCATAGTATTTAAAAGTGAAATCCCTCGATAATTATTCGGATCGTGAACATTACCTTTCTTATGCAGAGGAAATATCATCCCTATATTCCAACTCTCTGGGAAGATTCCAGAATCTAATACACAATTGAATAGAATTTCGAGAAAAGGGATAAGAAAGGGGGTATGTTAATAAAATTCAGATGGGATCCCGTCAACGCCTGGAGATTTTCCTGTTTTGAGGAGGTTAATAGCTCTTTCAATTTCATCATTCAAAATAGGTTCTGATAGATCAACATTAAGACATTCTTCACACTCGTCGTATTCATGATTAGATAAAACACTTTCAACAGTTTCATCAAAAGGATGATGATTTGTAGATAGAGCTGGATTTAAAAGATTTTTGAAATAGTCATACCATGAAGTTGCAGTAATATTAGCCAGATGTGTCTCATTTCTAAGTAAACTCTTGATTTTAAACCAGAAACCTTTGCAATCCCCCTCTCGTGCTGCTTTACATATCTCATCTATATCTTTAAGACTACACTGCTTCTTCTTTTCGGTACACGTGTCCCTAAATACTTTCCTGGACTCTAGATACTTAGCAAGATTTTCATCTGTGCGACATCTCCGAAAGGCATTCAAGTAATGATACTTTATGTTCTTTGTCTTTGTCCATTCATAATCAAATCAGCATGGCTGGGCATAACGTTGCCGACCTTGCCCCACCTGCTTTACTTTCATATCGGCCCCTATGTAGTGCATTAGCTCAACCAGTTTGTTAGTAGCGTCATTTACATTTATATGGATATGATGTAAAAAATCATCTATGATCCCTTGATATGTTTCAGTAAAAAGAGATTCTTCAAACTTGTGTTCATTCCCTGGCCATTTATATTTATCAATATAGTCACAGTTAATGCTTTCACAATGGTTCAGGTCTTGAGGTGTGTCCGATCTGATATTTAACGTACATGAAACAGGAAGATGGTCTGATTCAGTTCTCGTATGTACAATAAGATTAGAAATGTCGTTAAAACAATTTGTAGATGCCAACACATAATCAACCAAACTGGTGCCATTTCTGCTGATACACGTGAATGCTCCATTTATATCACCAGGTTTTCTTCCGTTTACGATATGAATACTCCAAGTTTTGCATATATCTAACAAAGCTAAACCAAACCTATTAACAGTTACATCTTGAGTGGCCCTCGGCTCATTAAAATCATCAGGTACATACGTGCTGGGTAAAGGCATGTAATCTAGTTCGGCTTCATTCTCTTGTATAAAGTCCTCATTAGAACCTACACGTGCATTCAAATCCCCAAACAAAATAATATCAGTTTCATTTCCAAATTTTGATTTGATAGCCCCGATTTTCGACTCTAAATTTTCAATATCATTAGATTCAGTTTTGTCGTACAGGTTAGATTTTTCAGGCAATATGTATAAAAACCCTATGACTGTTTCCCTCTCACACATTGGGTTACAGGACATGCGAAAGAATACACAATTATTCCATGTACTGAATATTCTCTCAATGCAAGAAAGTAGAGAAGATCTGACAAACACGGCAACTCCATCGGAAAACCGCCCCACACTACGCTTTCTCCTAGCTTCTGAAGCAAAACCAACATAGTCAGGAAATAAATTTACAATATCATCGTTGTCTTTCTGCATGGTTTCAACTAAACCAAAAATATGAAATTGTTCGCCAAATGTCATAAAATCCTTGTCATTCCCTTTTGAATGAATTCCCTGAATGTTCCAGACACAGATGTTGAGGTCGATAAAGGACGTAGTCTTGTCATCTCCTGGCGTCGTCTGGCCACGGCCGTCCCCCTAGTATCCTGAAAATGACGCCCCCTGGCGGCCTTCATCTCCGCTCGACCCGAGACCAGGAGGCGCCCCTCTGTGGGTCTCGGGGGAGCGGCGGTTCAGGGTACCATGGCGGGCGGTTGAACGTTCATTAGTGACTTTTCTTATTCCACTATTACCCATGACATATATTTCTCCCTCGATAACCAACTTATCATAGGAAAGATAGGCATTCTTGTCATTCTTACGGGCTTCCACCATATGTGGGATTAAGTCAGACCTAATTTTCCTCACCCTCTCCGTGTAGTCATTAGTGACGTATACAGTTTCACCATGTTTAAGTTTGTCTTTAGCATTTTCAAACACGCTTACCTTGTCTTTATATGACAGGAACTTCACGATGATTGATCGCTGCTTCCCGCGGGTCCGTAGGCGATGTGCTCATTCGATGCTGATATCATTATAGTTTTCCATAGTCAGAACATTTTTCAAGAAGTCTCTCACACATCTCTCTGAATCTGCCCATTTTTCTCCAACTACACCCTCAATTCCATGAATAAGCAAATTGTTCCGTCTACTTTGAGCCTCTTCTTTATCTACCAAATTTTCAAGTTTCGAAAGTCTATCTCTAAGTTCTTCATTTTCTGTCCTTAACTTTGCGAACTCGTCTGAAAGATCTTTCCTCACATTATCAAATTTCTTATTTAGTCCACTTATATCTGCTCTGATATCTCAGCATATCCGACATACTGTCGTCACAATTATCAGACTCTGCACAATCAGATACGATATCTTCATTGAATGTTAGTGTACTTTGCCTATTTGTTTTACTGCGTGCACCCCTGCTAGACGTCGGCCCCTTACCCCTCGGGCCGGGATCCAGTTCGATATCAGCACACATTTCTATTATAGACGTGAAAGATATGGCACATACATGCAGACACATTCACTTTCACAAGTGTTACAATCTGACATTGACGTACACGATTTCAGTTCGTCAAACTGACGAGAGCGACGATCACTAGCAACATTAGGGTTACTCACTTGATGGATAAGATTCAGGATCAGAAAAACGTTCAACTGTCTCATCACAAAATGACCAGAGATCTCCAAAGTTTTCACGTGTTGTAAAAGCTTTCGACTTCGTGGCGAAAAGCAACCTATCCGACCACGCCAGTTCATCAGCGAGTCTCCCATTTCGCACGTGAAATCGGTGACAGACAACTGATTGGCAGCTATTGACAACCATCAATTTCAGAACTTATGAAATGCAATATAAAATCTTCAAAATACGCTCGAATGTGGTTAATGGCTAAACCCTACTTACTAGCGTGTATCTGATGGTATTCATTCAACAGTAGACAGTAATGAGGCAGATTTTAGAGCCAAAAAAAACTAATTTTCTTCAGCTCGACGTGGACACGTATTGTCACTCCGACGCATGCGCATTATAATCATCATAATAATAATCATGCCCGAGGCTAGTCATTATTGATAGCATACCTATCTTCTATAACTTCAGACCTAATGGTTACTGTATAGTGAAAGATAAAGAGGGTGTTCATATGAATTATACATACAGTTTTTGTCCACAGTATCAAATATTAACTTACTTTTAAAAGCAATATCGTGACAGCTCAACATAGCTATTGAGAAACCCTTGAAAGAGAACACTGAAATTTTTAATTAAACATGTTTAATTGAAAAACACGAAAAATAAAAATTTTGAGTGATAATTGCATCTCTTGTTATAAATAAACTTGATCGTTTTCAGTGTTTAATCTTTAAATGGTCAAAATTGCATTGCTTGTATCAATAAATAAAAATAATTACTTAAAACATTCATGTACATGCACTTATGCTACGCCCATGTGCATTTGTAATGTGTTGAATAAGAATTGTTATGTTACAGTTTCAAATTTCAAAATTGCATTACTTGTATCAATATATTAAAAATACTTAAAACATCAATTTCAAATACAAATGCACTTATACTACGCCCATGTGGATATGTAATGTGTTGAATAAGAATTGCTATGATACATTTTCACAACAATCAAAAGAAATGATATATGTGAATGTTTTATCATAATAATCCTAAACAGAGTACACTGTGAATATATAGAGTATTTATGCTTTTGATGTTCGATTCTATTTCAAGAAGTTAAAGAGCCACTCCGTAATTTTCACAACATATTATTTACCTTTGATATGAACCTAAATGTCATATGTGATGATATAAAATCAAAACATCTTAAATTTTCATGTCGAAAAGACATATATATATATATATGACAAATACTGGTTTTCAATGAAAATCGAAAAACAGCCTTATAAATGCACATAGGTGTAGATACCACGTCCAGTATACATGGATACTAGTTATATAACCTAACAAACACTATCAAATCCTAACTTCCCTCCTGGCTGTTTTAGATAAGTCTCCAGAATTACGTTTGACTATTTGACGCGCGCCACTGTCCGGTTTTCGATCACATTTGCGACGTTCTACCTTCATATTGTCACAACCGCGAGGGTGCAACAAGAGCAAATGGATATTTATATTCAATAACAATAATAGAATACCAGAGAAGACTTCAGCCAATAATAATAATGATTTATTTCAAGGTTGATGATCAGAATGTTTCATATATAAGGAAATACCAAATTGTGTCAGGTCACTTATCACTAATGGAAAGCAGTATTATAATCAAGTAATATATTAAATTGTTTTATTATAATAAGTTATTATCTGAAAGGATGTAGCAGACTAAAAGTCGTGTCGCTATTTCCCTATTTCAATTTGAGTTTGATTCCGAAAAGTGTAAAAGATTAGATTGTTAGGCCAAAAGTTTCTGATCAAGTATCTCAGTCAGAGTCTGAATCAGAAGTGCCAGGCGAATGACGGCGCTTGCTTTTATAATCTTTCCAAGTGATCACGTGACTTTACACAACCAATCAAAACACAGCAAAAACATGACAGCTGACGTTTACGTCAATGTTCATATACAAATAATAAAGATCATTAATATGTACATGGAATATGTTATGTCCTTTAAATGTCCAAAATGACCGTTTAATACAAGCATTTGAATGAAACTAAAAGGACAATCTCCAATGAAGAAATAATTAACCGGACAGTGAAATTTGGATTTAGGCGGGCGTCAACGACATATTTTGACAGTTCAAGGCAGTGTCAATGGCGGCTACGAAGAAAGTTGAAATACAGATGCCAGAACTAAAATTTACATGTAAAACAATTGCATTTTACTTTTAAATTAGTTACTAGTCATTCTTTCATTGATTATAAATACTCTTAATAACAGGCAAATCGCAAATTCTTACCGGGTGCTAAAAGTTTGACAGCTGCAAAATAACAACACAGCCGAAAAGAAATAGTTCCGATAAATTACGTTTTAGTTATTAATGATAAGGTTTTTATGTGACCAAGGAATTATTGACAATTCAATAATAAATATCATGTGAATGTACAAATTATGAGAATATCAGTATTTAAGAACAATTCGTGCGCAAGTAAACAGTGCGCTCTTCGGTCATAGAAACTTGAAAAGTGCAAGACCGATAAATGTACACGAGGAAATAGGATACCAAATATGAATGATATAAACAACAAACATTGAAACAATGAAACCTTGGATAAAACCATGAAATATGAGGATTTAAAGTGAAGAAAAACGAGTGAGTTTGCTTTATAAATGTTAGTTACTAAGAGATGAGATGACATTTACGTGCGCGAAAATCGAAGTATTGATGTTTGCCGAATTTAATTTCCAAAAGTATTGGCTAGAATAACAGTTAATAATTATTACTTGAAAGTACTTCACGTGAAAATGATCTAAAAATATGACCACATGGATTCATTATTTGGGAAAATAGGTTATTATAGAATCACTCGCATGTAAATATGAGAACTATTAAAATATAAAATATCTAAGAAAACTTTAGAAACGTATATTACAATTTTGTCACTGTAAAACAAGAATAAGCTTTAAAATGTGTCTTTTTGGTAACAGTGGATACTTCGCGATCAAATGACACCATTGATTAAGTTTGGCTTATATGACCCGAACAACTCACGGAGTAGCTCTTTAACCTCAGTTAAAAACTCTACTAAAAGACAAGAAAATAACAAAGTAGTATGGTTATTAATTCCAATTACAGATAATGATTGACTCGTTCCCAAATTCTGCAATGTCTTTGAATAACTTTGAATAGAATTTTGGTTCATCTTTGTTTGGGCCATATAGATTTGTTAGTGTTATATTCATACCATCCATTGTAATGTCAGTAATTATGAAATTGCCATTTTCATCAATAAGGGATTTATGGATTTTGATTTCAATATTATTGTTGAATAGAATTGCTACTCCTCTTGAGTTAGTTCTGTAGGGGGCAATGATACAGTTTAATCCCCATTCATTTTTCATAACATTTTTATCTTTTTCTGAGATATGTATATCTTGAAGACAAACAATTGAATAATTTTTTCTTTTCCATATTCTCATTATCTCCTGTCTTTTATTTTTTTCCGCTAACCCTCTGCAATTAGCAGAAACTATTCGTATCTTATCCTGGGCCATTAAAGTTGTAATCATTGTATATATTGCCTTTGATGGTATTTGTTATATTTGAAATGGAATTGAAGTTTTTAAAATGTAAAACAAAGAACATGGATGTAAAACAAAGATATATCCCTTTCCATCCACCTTAAGATTAAATCATAATGACAGTTTTTTGTCGATACAGTAGCATTCTAACTAAACATAAAAAACATAACGTCATATAACTGATCGAAAACTGGACAAATACAAAAACAATTGCGCTTTGCTTTCGATGCTGACCTCAAAAACATAAATGCTGAATCTTTGATCAGAAATAACTATCAGATAAAGCTCTTCTTTTACAAAACGTACCTTTCTGTTGTGTTTATGACCTAAAAATCATGTAAAAACGAAGATCCATAATTCTGTTCAAGGATAACACTGACATTTTAGTCACATGTGTAGGGTCACGTGATAGTCACGTGGTCAATGTTTATAAACAATAGCACGTGTTAACTGTAGCACAAGCGATCGTCGCAAGCTGTTGTGTTTCCAAGATTGAGAACAGTCCGAATAGCGGTGTATTAAATCGAATCATCGAGCCCAATGTCTTGCCAAGTCGAGAATTTATCCCGTCGATATTGAAGGGTGATCTCCAATCCTTTCTCAAGGATCCTTGTCTGAAAATGATGTTTTTGTCTTAATTCGTAGCCCTTCGCCGCGAGGTGTGAGCGTCGCTTCTTGAGTAATACGGGGAGATCTTTTCGTATCGATACCTTCTGTTCCCTCAGCAATTTCCTTAACATTGGACCCAATATTATCAAATGGATTAAGATATTGACTGGAAACAATACAGCAGCTGTGATACAAAATGGGCATCTCTCATCCTGTTTCCACCAGGAAAGGGGATGTAGACAGGGTGATCCAGTCTCTCCCTATCTATTCATCCTTGCAGTTGAAATATTGGGTATCATGATAAGATCAAATCCTGATATAAAGGGCATAACATTAAATGAGATTGAACACAGACTTGGTCAATATGCTGATGATACACAATTGTATCTGGATGGATCAGAAAGAAGCCTTAATGCTGCAATTGAAACACTCAATAAGTTCTATCAGATGTCTGGGTTAAAAATGAATATAAACAAAACAAAAGCTATATGGATAGGTTCAATGACAGGTAGTAGCATCACTTTAGCAAATGATCTTTTTCTTGACTGGCACAATGGGGACTTTGAAATCCTAGGAATAACTTTAAATGCTTCTCTTAAAGATCTTTGGGTAATAAACACAAGAAAGCGATTAGAACATATCAATAGGTTATTAGCTAGTTGGCGTAGGAGAAATTGACCCTTATTGGGAAAATTACAGTTATCAAAAGCTTAGCTATTTCAACTTTAGTACATATCTTTTCTGCACTCCCCAACCCACCCAAAACATTCATTGCTGAACTTAATAAAATAATCTACAGCTTCCTTTGGAATAACAAAAATGATAAAATTAAGAGATCAAATATTGTTAGAACTTATGATGATGGAGGCCTTAGAATGATTGACATTGAATGTTTTATCAAAGCACTTAAACTATCATCATTAAAGCATCACTTAAAAAAAGAACTTGCCTTAGAAAAGATTTTCCCCTTTAATCAACTACTTCTGCTTGGCTCTAATGCTGTTGACTGTTTGTCTAACAATGACAATCCCTATTGGAGAGATGTGTTATCGGCTTGGAAAATATTTTATGAAAAACACAACTTTGATCAAAATGATATAGACCAAATTCTTACTCAGCCACTCTGGTTGAACCATCTCTTTAAATCTTCATATATAATAGAAAATTGGTTTGATCATGGTATACATTGTATACGAGACATTGTCAATGGAAATAGTTTTATAAGCTTTGAAAACCTGAAAGAGACATACAAAATAAGAGGTGTAGATACAAGAATCACAAGTCCATACTCGCATCGACAGGGATTTAATTCTCAAATATAGCTACATGTGAAAGCCATGAAAGTCACTGACGTTAAGGCGTTGGTGTGACTATAGTCCATCGATGAGGTTAAAGGAACTAAAAGAAACAAAATAATTCTTTTAGTTACTAATCCAACAATTAAACACTTTTAGCATGAATATTCCAAATTGACAATAAAGCACTTTACAATTATAAAATAATGTACCTCAAAATTAGAAGTTAATCTACTAAAAATTTGTCAGTCCATTTCGGTTTCAAACTTTAAACAGCAACCTTTTATCCAAATATCACAATTATATTGTAAATCATACTCAAAAGTAACAACCCTAATAACAATTCATTTAAATATCAAATAATAGTAATAATACAAGTCAAAAGGGTACTCACATTTGTGTTTCAATATGGATTTTTACAAACAGGCAAGTGCTCCTGTGGACAGCACACTACACAATGAAAAGCAGTAAATGCATGAAATTCTGGTGCAACTGAAGTCATGTGACCAGCTGATCTGAAAGTGAGGCTTAGAAGATTAAATCTATATTTGCAAAAGTTTTTGTATGCCTCTAGCTGGATTTGAACCCTGGAACCTAGGGTTTACAGTCCAGTGTGCTATCCACTAGGCCACTGTACCTGATTTAACAATTTAGATATTTTAACTGTTGTACTTTGGCATTAACAAGAGGAACCTTCTTAGATTATCAACAGTTATTAAATAATATTCCAAAGACTTGGAGACAACAGTTAGCAAACAGAACTATTTCCTTAAGTTGTTTATCAATCAACCCTGCGATCCAAGACATGATCTCTAACAGTAAGGGTTCAAGAATTTTTTATGACAAACTGATAAAAAACAGCACAATCCCTAAGGTACTTGATTATTGGAATGCAGTTTTTGAACAAGAATTAATTTGGAATGATATCTTTAAACACTATAGGAAAACTACTTATGATTGCAAGCTTTTAGATTTCCAATACAAATTCATCTATAGAATTATATATACAAAAAAGGAACTTTTGAAGATGGAATTAGTTGATGATGATAAATGCATTTTTTGTAAAGATACCTCAGAAGATATTTTGCATGTTTACTATGAGTGTGAATTTGTTCAAAGCTTTTGGCATAATGTAGAAATGTTTCTGAATACCCACCTCCAATGTAATATTACACTTACAAAGGTTGGTATCATGTTTGGGTTAAATTTGCAGAATAAAATATTAAATCACATAATTCTGCTTGCCAAAAGATTCATTTATATTTCAAGTATCAAACAACATGCTCTTTCTTATGAGGTATTTCTTAAAATTCTAAAAGAAACATGCACAATTGAAAAAGTTATTGCTAAGAAAAATAATAGATTAGGTCCCTTCTTTATGAAGTGGAAACACTTATCTAATTGAAGCGCTCATAAAATCCACAAAAATTCATTGTCCAGCGTACTTTACAACGATGTTAGTTCTGAATGGCTACCCTCGCTGATGATTGTATTATTTCCAGATATGTTGGCTTTATGACATGTACATTGCCTACTGTTTAATATGAACTGTTAACATGAATTGAAATAAAATATTAAAAAAAAATTAAAAAAAAAAAAAAAATTCCAATGTTAAGGCACCCTTAGTATATTGAAATACAGCCCTTTAAGTTAGATAATAATCTAACAGTATATGCAATGCTATATAAGTTATTAATCAAAACAAATATGACGTTAAATATTACGATTTGATTTATTGTTATTTGTGCAGGTTGCCTCCTTTTCAATTCAATTCAATTTTGGAAACATTCGAATTATTATTTTACACGTTATCTGTTACAAGTGTGATACATTTAGCGTTTTCCTAAAAATGTGCAATGAAGTATAAAGTTCTCATTGTCATCTTCCCCCTCAGAGATATAAAGTGAACCAGTCTCTATCTGTAACTTAGACCCTAGTGCAAACCATTCAAAATTATTATTTTTTTTATAGTAGCGCCCTCTCTGCCGATAGTTGCAATTCGGATATGACTTCTCATTGGACTATCGCGATCCGTCGCAGCAGGCTAGGCGACAAGCACAGAAACGTACTTATAATGCGGAAAGGCCTATATTAGCAAGTCATTGGGGCTGGCGTAAGAAAAGGCCATGCGTGGGAAGATGCCTCAATGTTCGTCCATACAAATATCAATTTCTGTCTTCTACAACCCTGTTTCGTTAGAAATACATATGCTTGGTAAAAAATACAATTTAAGAACTGACCAAATATTCAGCTTGTCCCTGATTGTACACCTATTTCAATTGCTGGTACACAAAATTCTGTATTTTCTAACCAAAAAACTTGCAACGAAGGCTCTTGAGCAGTAAGAACTTTAATTTTAAAAATCTGCTTTAAGAGTTTTGAGTTTTGATCTTGTGGTGAAGAACCAGCATACAAAAACAATCATCAACTTTGGAGGGGAAATAAATATTAAATGTATCCATATTATATCATTCTGTAGTATTTGCAGATTGGAGATTGTGATCTTGTGGTGAAGAACCAGCATACAAACACCATCATCAACTGTGGAGGGGAAATAAATATTAAATGTATCCATATTATATCATTCTGAAGAATTTGCAGATTGGAGATTGTGATCTTGTGGTGAAGAACCAGCATACACCACCATCAAATGTGGAGGGGAAATAAATATTAAATGTATCCATATTATAATATTCTGAAGAATTTGCAGATTGGAGATTGTGATCTTGTGGTGAAGAACCAGCATACACCACCATCAACTGTGGAGGGGAAATAAATTTTAAATGTATTCATATCATATTATTCTGAAGAATTTGCAGATTGGAGATTTTGATCTTGTGGTGAAGAACCATTATACACCACCATCAACTGTGGAGGGGAAATAAGTATTAAATGTATCTGTGAGATAAATCTTTTTCTTACCCGCCTCAGGAATGCAAGTTCCTGCTCTCACATATAGGTTTAACCTTAAACTTGTGTGTGTGAGTACCAAGGAGCTATTACCTCCGGACAAACTTTCGCATGCAAAATAAAGTAACACAAGAAAAATCTGCTCTACATATTTATTCAAAACATGCCATGTATGTCAAAAGTCAAAGTTTAAATTGGCCACTTTAAGTGGTTCAAACGGTCTCAGCGATGCAAACAATGCTCTGCACGTGTACTCAATATCTGAATCCCACCCGGAATATGGCTACATATACTTCGGGCTTACCGAGAAAACTTATAACCAGTCGACAAACTAAATGTATCTCAGCAAACTTACACAAAGGTAATGATTATCAACGAGAGGTGTCTCATGTAACAAAGGGTACTGTCAAATGGTAAGTGTGTGTCTCCATAAACTTATTCAAAGTTACAGTTGTTACAAGGCATGTTACAGGCTTCACAACGTACCTTCACAGTGTAAGTGTGTTGACAAGCTGATACAAGATGATGATTATAACCCACACGTGTTACAGGTCTCAAAACATACCCTCAAGACATAAATGCACCTCAGCACGATCGTACAAAAATATGTGTTTCACAATGTAGTCGTATCGTGACAAACTTACACAAGGATGATAATGATTATAACTCACACTTGTTACAGGTCTTAAAACATACCCTCAAGACATAAGTGCACCTCAGCACAATCGTACAACAATATGTGTTTCACAATGTAGTCGTATCGTGACAAACTTATACAAGGATGATAATGATTATAACTCACACTTGTTACATGTCTCACGAGGTGCTATAAAGAAGGAAAAAGGATGCCACCAAATGAGGAATGGAAAAAGGATGCCAACAGACTGATACAAAGTTATGACCATGTGATGTGAAATGTAATATAAGCTAATACATAGCTGTAGTTATCGGTACGACGTGCTATAGTTGTGAAGTTACTATGAAGATGTGGTATGTAATATAAGCTAATGCAGAGCTGTAGTTACCGGTACGACGGGCTATATGTGTGAAGTTACTATAAAGATGTGGTATGTGATATAAGCTAATACAGAGCTGTAGTTATCGGTACGACATGCTATATGTCAATCATGCCAACAAATAAAATGTGGAATGGGAAAAAAAAGATGCCAACAGACTGATACAAAGTTATGACCATGTGATGTGAAATGTAATATAAGCTAATACATAGCTGTAGTTATCGGTACGACGTGCTATAGTTGTGAAGTTACTATGAAGATGTGGTATGTAATATAAGCTAATGCAGAGCTGTAGTTACCGGTACGACGTGCTATATGTGTGAAGTTACTATGAAGATGTTGTAGGTAATATACTGTTCAAACCTTATTATGACGTTTTATGAATCTCGAAAAGTGCTAGGGAAATGGCAAAGGCGAATCGGGAGATGAAAACATACTATTCTTGTCGAAAGGCAAGAGCGTTCAGCTCGAAATGGTTTACACAGACAAGTGAAGCCAAATCCTAGAATACGAGAACAATTCGAGTCAAAACAACATGGCGGACCAAAAACGCACGCGGTCCTAAATCATAGTCATGGCTAACACAAAGTTACACGACTAACGCACATTCGAAATCATAATACCTAGCAAAAACCGTACATGTATAAATGCTAGCAAATAACAAACTAGAGTATGTGACTGACAGAACTAAATTACCTGACCAATAATGAGTGCAATATACGGAGTAACCGGAGTAACGACTTCATGGTGGCCCCATCTCAAACACGTGTCCCAGTCCAAAAACAGTGCCTGCCTTATATAGATAGGCCAGCCCCTTCACACCTTTCCTACGCTGGCATGATAAAGTCCATCCAAGCAACGGCAGACTCGACCCATTCCGAGCGTTGTTTTAGTCCCGAACTTATCCGAAGCATTCCAATTGTCCTCTGTTTTACATGCGTTGCGCATGTGCAACAGGAAGCAACATGACTGTCAACAAACCAGACACTTCCGTACCGGAGGCAACACAGCCTACCGCGAGTAAACAGGTAAAACGCTGTTCGTTACATATCCGTATTATATTATTCTGAAGAATTTGCAGATTGGAGATTGTGATCTTGTGGTGAAGAACCAGCATACACCACCATCGACTGTGGAGGGGAAATAAATATTAAATGTATCCATATTATAATATTCTGAAGAATTTGCAGATTTGAGATTGTGATCTTGTGGTGAAGAACCAACATACACCACCATCAACTGTGGAGGGGAAATAAATATTAAATGTATCCATATTATAATATTCTGAAGATTTTGCAGATTGGAGATTGTGATCTTGTGGTGAAGAACCAGCATACACCACCATCAACTGTGGAGGGGAAATAAGTATAAAATGTATCCGTATTATATCATTCTAAAGAATTTGCAGATTGGAGATTGTGATCTTGTGGTGAAGAACCAGCATACACCACCATCAACTGTTGAGGGGAAATAAATATTAAATGTATCCATATTATAATATTCTGAAGAATTTGCAGATTGGAGATTGTGATCTTGTGGTGAAGAACCAGCATACACCACCATCAACTGTGGAGGGGAAATAGATATTAAATGTATCTGTATTATATTAGACGAGACGACCTAGATTGCTAATTAGCCTTAGTTTCATATCCCTGTATATAAGGTCCCTAATATAAGGCAACTTTTCAACACAGGTACTATAATGTCGTTTTAAAAAAAAGCAAGCAAGCATAATGATAAAACGTCGTTTTCCCAGAAAACATTATAACCTTTAAACGACCTTCATGATGTATGCAGAATAATCAGATGGGTACCATCTCAGTTTCAGTGCACATTTTGAGTGAATGGCAGAGTCTGCCAATCGAAGATATTGCTGCTCGTAAAAGCAGCGTCTTGGCGAGACAGAAGATTGACATGAGGTTTAACATCGTCACCAGTTCTGCTGAGGTCGTCCCCAACTCTCGTCCACTTCTCGTGCTGTGTGTCAACAACTCGCGACTTGACACTGACGTCACGCACGCACTTAAGGACATCCGAGGTAAACTGTTTGAAAAGCTTTCTAATTGGACTGGAAGCGTAGGATTATATCTGTTATTTGGCCTCAAGAATGTTTTTGGATATTAACTAACAATGGAAATAGTAAAAAGAAGATCTTATTCCCTTTAATAATTCGACCAAACTGCAAAAATTGTTTGAGTGTTTGACATGGTGTGTCATTTCTATTGACGTTTGTGTTGAGTGCAGACATTGACAATTATTCGATTTTGAGTATGGGCAAAATTCACAATTTAATATCTGTTGGACTCAACAGGTGATGATGTTGAATGTGTGATAATTGATCACAAGGCCGACATGTCACAACCTGAAAGCTATCGTTCGTAATTACTAATGTCGTTTCACTAACAGAATTAAGGAATATGATTCCTTTGGCCTCCACATGTTATGATTGTGTATGTCTCTTGGTTTCACTAGAACCCAGTCTCCAAACCGGTAATACAGAATAATATGAAATGGATACATTTAATATTTATTTCCCCTCCACAGTTAATGATGGTGTTTGTATGTAAGTTCTTCACCACAAGATCACAATCTCCAATCTGCAAATACTACAAAGTAATATAATATGGATACATTTAATATTTATTTCCCCTCCACAGTTGATGATGGTGTATGCCTCGTAGTTCTTCACCACAAGATCGCAATCTCCAATCTGCAAATACTACAGAATAATATAATATGGATACATTTAATATTTATTTCCCCTCCACAGTTGATGATGGGTTTTGTATGCTGGTTCTTCACCACAAGGACCAGCACGGTAAAGCTCCAAAGAACAGCGAGAAGGTTCTCTCCGCTGGACGGTTCCGCTCCCCCGGTGCCGTAGCAGACATGGTCTTCTGGAAGGAGAAGGGACTTTACCATTGTGGCCAGAACGACGATGCTACTGCAAAAATAGCAGACTTTTTAGCTAGACATGCAAGACCTGGGTTTAAATGAATTACGAATATATATGAACAATATGGTACCTTTGTTTAAAATAGACATCACTTTGTGCAACTGAATATGCATATACTTGTTTCTGAACTCGCCCTTTAAAGAAGGCAACTTTTGTTCCTGACTGTTCTCAACACAAAGTCACCTTAAACTCATACAGAAACACATTATAAAGGTCCGGTGGAACCACGCTAATTCAAAACTCTGTAATTCATAACCTTGGTCCGTAGCATTTTCTGTTTCTATAACTTTGTCTAGATTTAGGTGTTTGACGGTAAGATACGTTATCGTTTTTCAAATGTGTGGGTTAGTGTAAGAACTGTTTGGATATATCGATGTTATATTTGTCAGACAGTTTTTCACCAATAGACTTCGACTTATGCCCAAACTGTAAGGTGATAAAGAATTATGTATGTAATTTTGCCAGGAAAGTTCTTGTTTTGTTACAGATATATAGCGTGGCAATTTTATTAGTTAGAAAAGTATTTTGAATATTTCCAACATGATATCTTTTTTGAGCGTGTGAACCCTTCAAGGAATAAAGTTTTCTTAAAAGTTCATATTGAATCATGTCGTTTTACGTATAGAGATATATTTCAAGTAATAATTTTGAAGAATATAAAGAAACATATCGTCATTAATAGCTTTTTTCCTTTGAAGAACTACTTCCATGAAACAAACTTTTACCTAAAAATTCACAAGAAAAATATATGCTTTCATCGATTGTGCTATTATCTGAGATTTAGAGAAATTGCTTTGGAGTTCTAGATATATCACATGTGAAAGGATAAATTCAGATACGTCGCTCCAAAGGAAACTTTTATTTTTCTCTTTTAAACTGTACAATTATTTATGACATGGTATAAACTAAATATGCAGTGAGACATGGGGCGCAGGGGTATCGTATTTCACATTCATGTTCATGTATGTTTCGAACCACGAGCAATAATACTGGTCGAGCTTTGCTAACAATATAGGATGATACACGTTTTTGCAGCTTAATAAAGCACAATTATTTCCAACTATGCCCATCATTAAGAAAATACTCCATGTAATCTGAATAAATTATATATAATATTCTGAAATGACAATATGCACAAACGGGGGCGTAGCTCAATTGGTCGGGTGTCCGCTTGTCGTCTTGTAGGCTTGGGTTCTGTTCTTGGTCCCGTCATGCCAAAGAGACAGTAGAAGACAATAAATGATGCTTCCTTCGTTTAACAATATAAAGTTAAAATATCGCCTAAACTAGAGCTTCACTTGGGCTGACGGTGCAGAGTGCACAATACAAATTTCTACTGAGAAACTATTTAGCAAATCTACTGCTCCCTTCAAACGCCAAACCCAGACAAGAACTACAGTTGTATTACCACGACTACATTATCATACAACCTTCTTATGAGAATTTCAACACATAAATATGCAGCGGAGGGGTAATAGGGTAATAGGGTAATCATAAGACGTTTTACTATTTAATTGGTTGACCCCTAAAATTGAGAAATAACCTTCGTTCTAAATCCTGCAGTCATGAGGGACAAGGTCTTGAGTACACGGGAGTAAAGGGTCGTCCTGAAACTGCTGTTATGGCTTCAGAGAGGGTCTTCATACTTATACAACTAATGACATTTTACGATGACTAATTCATATGCACTCAAGAATTAAGCAACTCTAACGGCTTTGACATGGTCCGGTGAAAGTTGGTCCATGGTTCGTACCCAAGTCTAATGCGAATCTGGAGGCATAGAAATACAACAATTCGTCCTGAAACTGCTGTTATGGCTTTGGGATTGAGAGGTATATTTGCATTGCAGATCCTGTGATACTCAAATTAGCTACAGTAAGGAGACAGAAGTTAAATGTCACATTTCTTATAAATCAGTCTAAAAATGTCAGTCAAGGTTTCTATTGAAGACTGGATATAAGTCTACGACCGAATCTCCTCAGCAAGACTCTCCCAAAATGAGGCAGTTTGGTCGGAGTCATGTCCTGGATACTGGAGAGGGGGGTTTGTTTTCAGGTAATACAGGATTTCCCGCGGAATGCGGTGTTTTGGCACGGTTTCAAGGAGCACAATGATAAGAAAATTCTTGTTAAAAGTAATTCCCTCAACATTTGTCATCTGCAGCTCGTACCTGCACCACTTCTTGGCGAGCGAGGCTCGGGACACGAGGACCACACTCTTCCTGCTCCTCTGTATGGCGTCAATGATGCCCTCAGCTATGCTGTCTCCAGGAGTGCTATCCCGGTTTCTGACGTACAGGTTAAGTCCTATATCACTTTCCAGGCGAGACAACATCAACGGTCTCACAAAATCTACATCAGCATCAGCATACGATACGAAGGCGTCAAACTCGAACACTTGGTCATTGTTTAGGTGCTTCTTCCAGCGTCTCTTGCCCATGTAGTAGATATAGGTTAGTCTCCATCTGAAGCGGTAGACGGCGCCACAGATGACGACAGTGGTGAAGAGGACAGTGATTGAGAGCAGTCCCATGGATAAGGCGATGTATACTTTGCAGTCTTCCTTAAGCTGCTTATAGATAATGTTCGCATTCCTTAGATCTGACCTGTCCCAGCTGTACTTGTCCACACTGCAGGTGAGGTTGTTCTTGTTCAGGAAGATCACCTTGCTGCTGTACAGCCAGAAGAGGAAGTCCATGTGTTCAGGGTCGCAGGTGCATTGGAAGGGATTCCAAGCTAGGTCCATTGAGAGGTTATTGGCAACTGCCAGTTTGTCGAGGGTGTTTCGCTGGGACCGTGTAATGAATGAGATACTGTTATCCGACACGTTGATGAACTTCAGTTTATCGTTGCTTGTAAAGTTGAGTTCCAAGGACTTGATGATGTTGTTTGTGAGGTTTAGGTCCCGGATCTTCGGCAGACCCTCGATGAAATGATACGGAAGGAACAGCAGGTTGTTGTGAGATAGGTCCAAGACTTCTAAGTTCGAATTGTTTCGGAAGATTAGTTTCGTTTCATTCTTGATACTGTTACCAAGAAAATTGTAAGACAAATTCAAAAATTTTAAAGATTTGAAATTTTCAAAAAATTTTAAGTTCAGATGATGAGCAAAGTTGTTCGACAGGTCTAAATAGGTGACATTATCAACTCCAAATACCGGCCCTGGCCACACGGTCAAGACATTATAGGATAGATCGATGTGTTTTAAACTGTTGTTTGCAATGTAGATATCAGCCAATTGGTATTTTAACTCTGAGAAACTGTACGTAATATTTTGTAATTTAGGTGGAATAAGCACCCATGTCCTATTGGGTGTTCTGTTTCCTTGAGGAAGCCAGTGGATATTTGAGTGTGTGACAAGCCTCTCCTGGACTCTACATCTGTCTCCTTCCTCCTCAAACTCAACTATCTCGGAAGGAGATTCAGAAGAATCAAACATGAACTGAAAAAATGTCTCGGCAACTCTGGCTCCACTTAAGTCAATAAAAGTGAGGTTTTCCAGGAGGTGTAACTGTTTTGAGTAGTTGCCTTGGGTAAAGCGATTGTTCCTTGCTATAATGGTGGTAAGAGTTTTTGGCAGAGCTTCCAAAGCTGACACAGTAAGAACGTCGATGCGGTTGTCATTTGCCTCAAGAAATTCAAGTGTAGTATTTCGAAGACATTCGAGGTCCATTTGCGTTATCTTAACAAATACGGCATTTGAAGGAACAATATTAGACATGAAAAGACGGCGAATGTTTGTGCTTTTGAGACTGCACGTCAGGTTTTTAAAACCATCGCAAAACAAATCTTTATTAGAGGACACATCAATAATTTCCAGTTTTCGCAGAGACCTAAGTGCATCTTTGTCGACTTTACGAATGGCGCAGTTGGATATGTTTAGATATCTTAAGTTGCTTACATGTATAAACATATCTTTCAACAGTTTTCCAATTCCACATCTACCTGGGGTTAAATCAAGAGAGGAAAGATTCGTCAGTTTTGAAAACCCAGGCCCGAGAGATATGTTCAGGCCATCTAAAGTGAGGTTTTCCAGAGACTTTAGTTCGGTTAGATGTTCATCCGGGTAACGATTATAAGTATTTCCGGCCAGTGCCAGAGTCTGCAGATTTTCGAGTGGACTAAAAGCACCTTGTTGTACCTCCTTGAGGTCGAAGGTTAGGTTGTTGTGAGAAAGATTCAGATACATCAGCAATTTAAGTCCAGTAAATGCATGTTCACTAATGTTCTGTATAGCATTTACTGACAAGTCCAGGCTGGTCAAGTTAGTAAGCCTTTGGAATGAGAAGTCTTGGATCGAACCCATTCCGTTTTCTCTCATGATGAGAACGCACGTATTTTTTGGGATCTCAGCCGTGACCCTGGTGATGTTGGTTCCGGTGCAGTTGGCTGTGACACACCCGTCAGGGCTGGTGGTACAGAAGCACTTGCCAGATCTTTCACCGACACTCTCCTCACATCCCGCCGTACTTCCGGTGTACAAGGCTCCTGTTAGCACTAGCAGCAGTAACATTGGAAGTTGCATCTAAAACAAATATACAGTATTTATTATAAAAGTTTTTATCTTATAAAGAAAAAGACGGGTATGCAAAAATATTGTACCAAACAAAACAAGCATAATAATTTCGGAAGCATTTTTTAACTAGATAGTTAAAATGCTGTTTCAACAATTTTTCTCGTTTTTTCTACAAAAAAAGAGATAATAAAGCTCTCACTTATCTCACTCATCAATGCTCTCAATCTCAATGAAGGTTCCATAACTCATTCTACAAACCTCTTGTGATGCTTTTTTTAAAAATCAGTGGTAGAAAGCGAGCGGTAGACCAGACTTGCCATCGGTTTGAAACTAAATTTTCGGGTTTGAATAACAATGAATCCCAGAAACTTTATTAATTGCAACTATTCATCTTCTAAAACGAAACCTGCAGATTTCCTTCCTCGTTTGTTTACAAGGTCAAGTATAAATCTTAACGTTCGGGTCAATCAACAAAGGGTCTCCATGTTTGTGATGTTGATTACTTATTCCTTAGTTGTTCTTTCCTTTTACTTGAAATCAATGACAGGGCCAAAAAATCTTTGCATCCAAGTATCGCTTATATTTATTTTAAGATGATTTAATTGCTTATCAAAAGATGAAATGTGATTTTGTGAATACATGAATTTAATTATCTTTTCATATGTCCGATACGAGAACGATGATAGAGAAAATATATTCGCAAATGTGATCATAACTGACCAAATATACATAGAATAGAAATCCAATAAAATAGGAACTTTAACAAAGTTGTCAATTGCTTCTATAAGTTGTTTGTCCTCAAGAATTAAACAAATGTTCCTTCAATAAAACAACTATATATAAATATTATTTGTATATTATATAGCTGTAAACATGTATGTGTACCTCTTATTACGCAGTTTTCAGATTGAATGAACATTCAGATAAGTCACCTTCTCATTTTCATGAAGGCAGTGCCTGGGCACAAAGAGCTGTTATTGTCATCTCAAGCTTGCGACAAAATGCGGTTGATAACGTCCCATAGCCAACTGATACTTCGGACATCAATCCGATAGAACACTTTTGGGACATCTGTGCCGCCGTGTCAGGAAGAGGGACCCATATTACCATTTTTTTAAAGAGAATGGAATAGGATTCCCTGGGATTTAAAGTCCTGACTTCTTTTATACAAATTTGCTCATCTTGAAATCATCATCATCGTCGTCATCAACACGTTTATTTGCAATAGTTCAGGCCACATGGCCCATCTTACAGGTGTAAAATAAAAGGTATTGTTTATTACAATCCACTCAAGTTGAATATTTTACAAAGGTATGTGGAGGTCAATCGTATAATGTTGACATCATCCGTGTTAAACTTTTGGTTCAATGTCAATCTGCCTTTAAAATTTTGTTCGATGGACGGGAAATATTCATTAAAAAGTGAAGCATATATATATTACATTCAAAGAAAACATAGAATTCATTTTCAATAACATTATGGTCACAATATAAACATAAAGAAACTGTTACGTTGATGATTTACTCTAAAATCATTGAGAGATATACGAAATGTACACATTAATCTGACTAAGTTTCTATTGTTAAGTTTATAGATATATGTTTCAGACTGGAATAGATCTTTAATATTGGAATAATGAGCCAAATATGATGAAGTTTCAATATTCACTCTCCAGATTAGGATATAGATATCAATTAAAAGACTCCTAAAAGCAGATACAAACATTGTGGGGTCGCCAACATCTTGCACGCTCCACACACAACTAAATCCGCTAGTAAATAATGTGTCACGAACATGAAAAACCCAGTTAACTTTACCATTTTCATCTTTTGATAAGCACGTCAAATAGATACAGTTGTATATTGGGTTACTGGAAAGATTCAAATTTAAAAGCTTCATCCAATATTTCATCACTTTTACCTGTGTCTTTATAAACAAACAGTATCGTTCAGTTTTTCCCTTTACCAACCTAAAGGAATCTATTAAAAAGCTTATTTGTTCTTTTTCTATTGTATCTTCATACTTCACTCCCTATTTTCAAAACCGGTAGGTCAAAATAATAGACATTTTGGAATGCTAAATTTCACAATCAGTTTGTAAGTCAACATGTCTATTTTTATACAGCAATATGTGAACTGATTCCAATGATTGTCATGCCTGCATAGCTAGAGTTTCACACGACGTTGTCCAAATCAATCTTTGTATCAAACAGCCAGATTGACAGGAAGTTTTGGTTGCACAAGACAAATCCACATACCGACACGATCACCATGGACTTCCTAAACCGATAAAACATTTAGGTTATACCTGGACCATCACGCTCCCCTGATTTATCACCGACCGAGCATCTATGGGACCATTTTTAAAGACGACTTAAGCGTCGCCCTGATTTATCACCGACCGAGCATCTATGGAACCATTTTGAAAGACGACTTAAGCGTCGCCCACAGGAACCAGTTTACCATACAACATCTGGAACAGGCACATTACTGAGAGTGGGAACGTATTCCGAATGACGTCATCAGACGTCTTATCTTTTCCATGAGATGATGTGTCTATGCTGGTATCCACTGTAATGGGGGTCACACCCGATATTGACTTCACTATTTATAAAAATCAAAGAACGTAGTGTCGCCTTATCTGTCCATGTAAATTTCAAAATATACCCCATGTGTTGAACGAAACACTCCGACTTGTCATTGAAATGTTTGCAAATGCTTCACTATGAATATTAAATAATTTAATTGCTCATAAGTTTGTCATGTTTTCTTTAATTACCAAATTCGTGGGGTGTGTACTTTCTTTTGTAATTCAGTATATAAAAGGACAACAGAATCAGCCTTTCGGTCTACAGCTGCATGCTAAAAGTTTGTTCGCATAATTGGTTATACTAGTGCAAATATCAATAAATTTGTGATGTCTTTGAGGTATCGTATCATTGCGAAAAAGCAACGCATAATGTTCAAATTTCAATACAGATGTGCAAGTATTTATCATACCTCACAATTTTCCGTAACAGTTTTGGTAGGTCATTTAAGTGACCGGGGATCAAAATTTCGAAAATATCAATATATATTTTTCTCTAAAACATCCTTTATAAGTCATCAAATGCTTTAAAAATTATTCATGCTTGTTTCTTTGCATGAAGTTATTATGATTTTTCTGATTTTATTCCCAGGGAGTCGATATGGAACATTAATTCGAAATTTATCGAAATCGAAATTTCGAAAATATGACCCCTTCTGTTTATTTCAACATGCCAAAATTCGAAATTTTGCACCAGGGACTAGACGATCCCTTAATATGATCAAGAATGGCTATTTCACACATGTACAATAGGTGATCCTTTGTCAGTTTTTCTGAAGTTCTTTTGTTGATGTCCAAAGTAAATACGAATCAATGGTAAGTGAAAAAACTTTCGGTTTGCAGTTGTACTTTGATATTTTGTACATACATGTAAGGCTTGTAAAGAGTATATTTGGTCAACAGTGGAGTATTCCGGGCGAAATCCAACGTGTGATTCAGCGATTTCTTTAATGTATATCAAACCAAATTCGTATTCCTTTCTCTACAATGTTAATTTCTTAACACAACACATGAGGAGGAATATGTCTCTATAATAGTTTTGTTTTTCTCTTGACCTTTCTTAAATAAAGGGATTATCATACCAATATTCCAACTATCTGGAAAGCACCACTGTCAAGAACTTTGTTAGATAATTAGAGAATATAGGGCAAGAAATATAAACAGGTTTTTAATCTGAAATAATCTCAATTATTTCTTTTTCCATGATAGCATTGTTCAATACATCATCACAAATGTTTGCAATGGATTGAGTAGATGCCAAAAGATAAGAATCGGATGTATTGAACATGCGATATGTGTAAAGTGCTTTTGTGGGTCACTTTAATATGTAACTGAAAATGTCCAATAAGGAATAAGTTAACAACTTTACACTGACCCGGCGATGTTTTCCTTAATGTGAGACATGACCCACCAGGAAGTTTTCGAATAATTAAGAAAGGTGAATGTAATATTCGATTGGGAAGTAACTATTTTATTCATCTAATATTTGACAATTGTAAAATGAAATTAAAGAGAATTATTAAGGAATGAATATGATATCGTTTAATTTGGTTTAAAGTCATAGTTAACAAAATACTCTTGCCCACCCTCAGTAAAACACTGTTCGCGATGGGCATCTATATGTACCCATGCACGAAATGATCAACTTCTGAAATCTATTTCAAATAAAGTCGGAAAACTCCTATAAATTAAATTTTATTCAAATAAATAACAGGAGTAGACTTTTCGATGCTAAAACGATAACATACACTATTTAACCGCGTGTCTGCCGACGTTTTTACATCGACGAAGTGGATGTGTGACATGATCAAAGCCATTTGATTGGTACGCTTGACATCACGGCGTAAACAGCTGATCAGATAAAGGAAAGGGAGGTATTATTGTTCCGAGCCCATCTGGCCACAGACCACAATTATTTCCAAGTAATACTATCACTATTGTCTTTCTAACACGGCCACTTCCCTATATCTGGCAGTCCATTGAGCTTTTGAACACTGTCTTACCTGCCATAGAGCACTTTTCAGTAAAAATGAGCACACAATTTGCGGCTCCGAAGACCGGTAGGCAGGATAAACAAATATCACCCCAATGTCAAGGCCGGTAAGTCAGACTCGGCCTTCAACTTGGGGTCACATTGCCTGCTCACACCACCACCATAACAGTAAATTACAAATCTAGAAAAATCCACACACACACTAAAGTATCAGACCTTTCATTTGCACAATCACATGTTACAAAATGATAATTATAAATCATAGAAAACCTATGTTTCCGGGTTGTGAAATTTAGGCTTGGAATTGTGGGCTGTGGCCATCTTGACATCAGGGAATTACAGTGGAGAATTATAGCGAATGTGGGCCCCCAAGATGACTGTATCTCGTTTAAGAGACAAATGTTAGTTACTTAAACCTATTCAAATGTCAAATCGTGTCATTTAGTGGGGAAATAGTGATTGTAAGATTCAAATCATGGGTAATTGGTCAATTAAAGTTGCCTTTTCAATCGACAACGGGACAATTGTTCCCTATATTAGCGCGCGTCAATTACTCAAACGTAACTTGAACTCCAAACCAGGAAGAATAGATTGAGGATATTGTTGGATAGGTTTTATTACTAGTTTTCTTGTAAATGAAATGTGGGATTTCGGAATATGCTCAATTTGCACGAGTTTCTTTTTTAATTATTTTTTGTCATATATTTTGCACTCGTTGCCGTGGTGAGGTGTGATAAGAATAATCATATTTCGGCACTTGTAAAAGTCAAATTCAGTGTCATGTTTATTAATATGTGGATTTGTGTTTATTATACCTTTTTTAAAACAACACAAGATGGTTTAATGTCTCATGTATATTATCGTCAGTCGAATTAGTGTTCTGTATACTGATTAATTAAATTTATCTATTAATTTGCCTCAGATTCGTACAGGATACTGTAATTATATAAGTATAAGTAAGTAACTAAAATCACGTTGCGGTATCTCAATGTCACTTCTTTCTATTTATTCCAGCAGGACGTAAATAGTCATTCGGAAAATGATAATCATGCATCGACAATAAAAATGATAACTAAAATAATGAAAACCATTGTTCAACTTACCTTATATATCTGTAGCATACCTGCATACATGTCCAGGTTGTGTTCTCTCTAACACTCACAGCACACTGCAGGACAGGATCTGAGACCGAGTCGAAGTTTAAACAGGAAGTAAACGCAGTTTACCTCACAAAGCTTCATTCGACTCGGCGAACACTATTGTTCAGAACGTCACGGAGTTTGAACGTATATCGTATATCGCTGTTAGACGGTCTGATGTGCTTTAGATCAATTTAAAATCATAGAAAACTGACAATGGCAACTTTATCATGCAATAAAGTTCGCTAAAGGTTTTGAATATTTAGAAAGAGGAAAAATGGAATGTAAATGTTGCACGTTTAGAGAGTAAAGGTCGAGGTTTGATCAATTTAATCATTACTTAATGAAACAATAACATTGTGATATGAGAAATAAATAAATAAATAAATGATCAAAAATAATTAAAGGCACTGTCGATGACAGAGCAATAGGTATATTAGATGTCTTCTTATACTCACTATACTTAAAGGACTTAGACATACCAAGCGATGTGTCAAGTAAATAATATACAGAACAAATAAGTAAAGTAGAAGAGCATTAAAAAAACGTACTTTGAAAAGAGGCCATTATTTATCTATATTTATACCAAACGTCTGTTGCACCACGAGATGTCACTTGTACTCCAAGATAAATATCTTCTTTATTGTAGATTTGACATTTTCAATATTTGAAACTTACTAGATCGTTAACAAACCTAAGTTAAGATCAAACTATTCTCTATGATACAAATCCTTGACAAGTCTGTTGATAAGCTGTTGAAACGGTCATTGCTGGCAGCCAATCTGAGTGGTATTTCATTCTCTCCTCACAGAGGTAGCTCCGTCATTAATTCCATACAAACTCTGTTACAATAACAGCTCTTCTCGAGCGTCAGACAGTTACCCTAGTGGCGCAATATTACAACATAAACTATCTTGCAATATTTCAGTCAATGAAAACATCGAATGCATGAATAACAAATTTGGTGTCAAGCAGGCCCATGCAATGCTGTATGCAATCAGGGTTATAGATTTCTAGACTGAGAAAAAATCGTGTTATCACAGAGTTTGTATAGGAATTTCTGACGGAACTACCTCTGTTGGGAGAGAATGATTAATGGTAGAAGACAGTGGCGGATCCAGGATTTTTTAGGGGGGGCTGGGGGGATCGGATTCAGAAATTGTCGGGGGGGGGGGGGGGGGGGGGGTATTGTTACGTTATATATGATTTTCAATCTCATTTTCATTGACTTGAATCTATAATTGATTTTCAAAAGGGGGGGGGGTCCGGACCCCCTGAACACTCCCCCCCCCCCTCCCCCCCCCACCCCCCCCCCCCCCCCCCTCCCCCCCGGAATCGCCACTGAGAGAGACGTTCGCCGAAATTGTGGTGAATGGTGATCCGATTTAATTTAAATCCTTGAGTTCTGAAGTAAACACCGAATGTCATGACCTATGACCTTCATTAAAGAAATAGCAATGTGTACACTTGCTAATAATTTGAACCCTGGCTAATGATATGTCAATACCATGTGATGATTACAGGAAATATGACATATGGTGTAAGTGATAGGCTGCTAATAAACATACTGCAATTTTTCAAAAGAGTTGACATCTGCTAGTTGAATATCATTGTTTGAGAATAAAAAACCCATTTGTATTTGGTTGTATAGGCAATAAGGTTATAAGGATTCCATCGTACATTAACAGTTTTACTGTACAAACAGATAACTTCAACACCGCATGCTACCTTTCACAAATAATAGGCGGAATACAATTGACACGAATGAGCGCTGGATTGATCCAAAGATTAATGCCTTTTTGAAGTTATTGATTACTGAGGTTAGAGGTGATCATCAGATAAAATAACTTGTCTCATTGCCGTGGATAACATATTCAGCTGACTCCTCTATCCTTTTATAATCACTTGCGATAGTTTTTGTTTGTAATGTCCCATAAAAACCACTTTGTCTCCACTTTCGACTATTGCACATAATATAGCCTTTGCCATATTGTGATCGGATCAATTCACAATGATGAGAATTTCATACTGACAGTTGATTCAGGATGTTTGAATCAAGGCCAACCATGTGTCAATCGTGGCAACCACGGATTATTGCATAGTATGTTATCAGGATTATCCTTAATTTTGAGGTATGTATCGTGGCGACCACAGATTATTGCATAGTATGTTTTCAGGGTTATCCTTAATGGTGAGGTATCTATCGTGGCGACCACAGATTATTGCATAGTATGTTATCAGGATTATAATCATCGTGAGGTATCTATCGTGGCGACCACGGATTATTGCATAGTATGTTATCAGGATTATCCTTAATCTTGAGGTATGTATCGTGTTGACCACGGATTATTGCATAGTATGTTATCAGGGTTATCCTTAATCGTGAGGTATGTATCGTGGCGACCACGGATTATTGCATAGTATGTTATCAGGATTATCCTTAATCTTGAGGTATGTATCGTGGTGACCACGGATTATTGCATAGTATGTTATCAGGGTTATAATAATCGTGAGGTATCTATCGTGGCGACCACGGATTATTGCATAGTATGTTATCAGGATTATAATAATCGTGAGGTATCTATCGTGGCGACCACGGATTATTGCATAGTATGTTATCAGGATTATCCTTAATCTTGAGGTATGTATCGTGGTGACCACGGATTATTGCATAGTATGTTATCAGGATTATCCTTAATCTTGAGGTATGTATCGTGGTGACCACGGATTATTGCATAGTATGTTATCAGGGTTATAATAATCGTGAGGTATCTATCGTGGCGACCACGGATTATTGCATAGTATGTTATCAGGATTATAATAATCGTGAGGTATCTATCGTGGCGACCACGGATTATTGCATAGTATGTTATCAGGATTATAATAATCGTGAGGTATCTATCGTGGCGACCACGGATTATTGCATAGTATGTTATCAGGATTATCCTTAATGGTGAGGTATGTTTCTGGAGATATTATCATACCGAAAAAACCTTTTCTTAACATTTAAAAAAACTATTGGGTCATATTATATCCTGAAAGATGACAACATAAGCATTGGGGATGTTTGTTCTTGATGACGATCGGGGTCTCTCTGAAAAATGATATTGATTTATTGATTTCGAAACTAGATCGATATAAAAGAAGATTACATTCAGCATTGGTACATTCAGATGTAAATGACATGTACATGAAATCAGACGTGTACGAGTTTGCATTAATTTTGAAATCCTCTGTAGTACGATTTAGCGCTTCTGTGTCATTTTCTGTGTCAACAGTATTCTCCTTGTGTGTCATAAAATCTCATTTACTTTAGTTTCAAGCACAATAGGTTTATTGCCAGTAAGACTCCCTTCGTGTCGAGAAGCGATCAGTGTTTTTAAGTTTGAACTCACACTCGAAAAATACGTACGCTAGCTAATACACCAAATGTCATCCATGAATTTTGTAAAAATAGATTCAATTGTTAAGCAAGAAACTAATAAATGATGTGATTCCAACTAGCATTGTGGTAAAGTTTATCATTATCACAATCTTCGAGTTGCATGTAACATTCGATATTCATACTGTCAAATAGCGGTTCAATCAATGCATTAAGCTTGGAAAGTAAAGTGCAACAGTAAAGGAGTTGGTGTTTTACTACATCAGTAGTCATTATCACAGCTTAAATTACACTTGTGACGTAATCCTATTGTTCTCCCGCTCCGTTATTTTTGAGGGTTTTTTTCTGTTTCAAGTAAAGTCAATTGAATAGGCATTGAATTGAGTGTAATTTAAGTAGGTTAATGACCCTTCGGTTATTTTCATTATTTTCAAGGAATGGAGAGTTACTCGACATTTTTTATTCTTTTCGTAGACACATGCCGCTTACAATGGGTAGTATACCAATTTACTAGACTGCAAACATTCTTAGTTGAAATCGGGTATAGTTCACACATATCCCAGAGTCTGTGTGGAGCTTACGAACTCTGAACATTGGCATAACGACTCATTTCTTGCGTCTGATGTCCAGATATATATCCCCCCTTGCTATTTTCTTATATCTAGATTTTCGAAGCTCTCTTAGCACTAAGATAGTCGTAAGTACCATCAATTAACATTGGCTTACGACTATCTTAGTGCTAAGAGAGCTTCGAAAATGTAGGCCCAGGATGCTAGGAAAAGAGTCATTTTTCATGAACTCAGTCGCTGAATGTTACAAGTACTACATCGCTGCTACCGCGAGTGCGTGGTTTCCGTTGTTTTCTCCTCACTGATGGTAATCGGTCATTTCTGCACCAAGCTAACGGTCGAATGAAAGTTTACAGGCGACGTGGTAAACGTTTGACAGAATCCTGTTTTCAAGGATTAGGTTTAATGATATGGGATGGCGTTGTTGACATCCAATGACACGCTTGTTCGTTACCCGTGGGAATCCCAATGCCTTCCAACATATAATCTTTCCACCTTAAGTCTCACTGTTCCTTACCAATGAACCGCACGGAATATTGTGTCTGCATGAAGCCACATACGGCAGTAGCGACGGTTTTGCATCCAAATAATGTCAGTGTATGCTGGTCGTCCCGATCGAACATGTGTACGTGTGCGACCATCCAGGAAGATAATACGCTGTCGTTTTCAACCTCAACAGATCAAAGTTGGAAGTGGCACTGTAGGACAAATGACAGCTAATGCCAAATATCGTCATCCGATGCTTGACGTCATCAATGAAACGAAGTATGCTAGGATGTATTGATTGTGCTTGTGGACACACTTTACTGATATTGCTAGTGTCAATACAATCAAATTTAACATATCAGTATAAATTACTTTAACATCATGTGTTTTGTTCATCAAATTTCAATTTTCACATTTGACCGCGTAGTGGTTTGCATGTAAAAACCACATACCTTATTAAAGTTACCGCACGATGGTTTCGTTCTCATTTTGATTTTCCATTCATATCATTAAACAAATCACATGTTTTGTGTCTTTAACTGACCATCAAATTGGCCTATACAACTTTATCCACGAATTTATCACACTCATCCGCCTCTAGTCTAGTACATTGCGTTATGTGCCCTGAGTCATATTCAACTAAGTTGTCTTCTACTGTGTTGTACCACGTACCATGTATCTTGTTGCAGCTGAGTGTGCCCCTTTGTATCAGGTCAGGAGATCGGTATTAAAGCTCTCGGTCTGTTTAGTTAACAACTTTCACATACTCATTGAGAGTAACTTATACATGTATCTTTGTTTTGTTTAACTGAATAAGTCAAAATCTACATGCATTTTTAAATCATCTCACTTTATTCGCATAAATAAACACATCATCAGTTCCTTTCTGCGTGCAAGAAGTACAATCCAAGTCTACTACAATATATTTCCACCATAATATTTTGCATAAATACTTCAAACACTCCTCTAAGTCGTGTTCTTTGTTTAATACCATGGCTACTTTCTTTACTCTTCTGTAGAACGAAAATTTATCGTTATGACAAACAGATTACTCTAATCGCCTTCAAATGATCGTAAGAGAGTTTATTATGTATAATAATCATCATTATAATAATCATGTCCGAGGCTAGTCGTTATTAAACGTATGATATCATATCATATCTATACTCTATATATCCTCTCCGAATAGGGGCTCATCTAACATATAACCACATACAAAACTAGAAATATGTGCAAACGATGCACAGTGATGTCCCCCTTCCAAACTTTTAATCCAACCTAATCATCTTATTGCTACTTCTACAAGAAACAATTTATACCAAACAAATAATAAAAAGGTTAATATATTAGCATCAATGAACTGGACATAATAGTCAGTTTAATGTTGCATATGGAAGAGTTTTATATATTTGTCAACTTCTTTTATTGTAATAATAATAATAATAATAATAATAATAATAAAAAGGTCACCTGTAGAGCGCAAATATCAACACACTCGTGCATGCTCAATGCGCTGAAAAGAAAAGGTAGAAAGTTAGTCATATGCACAAAGGAACATGTAGGTTTTTGACTTGAATGAGGCAAGAGATTCACAGTGTTTTATTTCAAGATCCAAAGATTTCCAAATAGTTGGTGCTGCATATGAGAAATATCTTTTTCCGTAAGACGCTGTAGGGAATCTGACATTTGATACTCACAGTCATCAAATATTACAATTAGCATCTACAGCCCCAAATATGCACTAAGTTCAAATTGTTTCCATGGAGGCTAAGTCAAATGAAAAATTTAAAACAACCAAAGTAGCAAAAGGCACCAAGCACTAGATCCTACTACATACCAGGTTTAGTAACATAAAACTCATTAGATTTTTAGATAAAGGTTGGAAAATTACTCTACTCCCATATCTACAAAGTTCAAAATGTTTCCATTGAAATCCGAATAATAAAAAAATGAGTAACCAATGAGGCAAAAGGTACCACTCCATCTCTAGATCTAACCACATACCAAGTTTCGAAAAAAAATATTGAACGGTTTTGAGATATAGCCCCGAAACGAAAGAATCCCTCCTATAGAACTAAGTTCAAACTGTACTGTGAAATCCCGAAATTTGTTTAGAATAACCAAAATAGCAAAAGACACCACTTCACCACTAGACCTAACGACAAACCAAAAGAATATTGAACGGTTTTTGTACATTTTGCCTCCTCTTCGTGGAGTCGATCCAGCCAGTATTGATATCTCACAACAAAAGTCATTCGAATTATTATTTTATACGTTATAACTGTTACAAATGTGGTACATTTAGCGTTTTACCAAAAATTTGCAATGAAGTATAGTGTCCTCATTGTCATCTTCCCCCGCATAGCATTAAATTGAACCAGTCTCTATCACTGCCTTGCTGCCAACCATTCAAAAATCGTGTTTTAAGTTGCAATTATGATATGACAACTCAATGTACAATCGCGATCTATCGCAGCAGCCTTAACGACAAGCACAGAAAGGTGCGGAAAATGTTGCAAGCCCTATCTTTAGTAATTGGGGCTGGCGTAAGAAAAGCCAATGCGTGGGAAGATGCCTCATTGATCGTCAAAACAAATATCCATTTATGTCTTCTACAGCATGGCACAATTTTCCGAATTTCAGATCTGGCCGAATATTCAGTTAGTCCCTGATTACACACCTTTTTCAGGTTCTACCACTCATGATTCTGTATTTCTATAACAAACTGCCCCACTTGTAACAGAGGCTCCTGGGCAGTATAAACTTTACTAGACTCTGCTTTAAGAGAATGGAAGTTTTGAGTTTCGTTTCAAAATTCAGATATTTAAACATTTTTTGCTAAAAATCAAAGTTGCGTTTTATCAAGTCATAACATGAAATATGAACTATATATGACATGGAACATCTTGTTATTTGCCTTATATATTTTCTAAATAATTGCTTGTTTGGACTAAAGAATCTATAAAATTTATGATTTTGCGACTTTCTTTGAAATTGAAAAAAAACAATCATCGGGTTAATTCTAGATAATCTCATCTCATAAAATAGGGGTTTGTTTTACTTGACAACATATTTGCCAAACAGACATGATGACTTAACGCTTAATGATAATTGGTTACAAACTTCAATGGGGGCGAGTTGGATGGGAGTATAAGGGGACAACAATCAACAGGTAACGTAAGAAACTACAAACATGTTTCATATGTTTAGCTTAATTTCCTGATGTACATGGCAATAAGAAAAAATGCGTTACTTCCAAATAACTCTTCTTTTTTACATCCCCTTCACAATCTCAAGGTCTTGCATGTCTAGCTAAAAAGCCTGCTATCTTTTCAGCAGCACCGTCGTTCTGGCCACTATGGTAAAGTCCCTTCTTCTTCCAAAAGACCATGTCTGCTACGGCACCAGGGGAGAGGAACCCTCCAGCGGATAGAACCTTCTCGCTGTTCTTTGGAGCTTTATCGTGCTGGTCCTTGTGGTGAAGAACCAGCATACAAACACCATCATCAACTGTGGAGGGGAAATAAATATTAAATGTATCTTTATCATATTATTCTGTAGTATTAGCAGATTGGAGATTGTGATCCTGTGGTGAAGAACCACAATACATACACCATCAACAACTGTGGAGGGGAAATGAATATTAAATGTATCTTTATCATATTATTCTGTAGTACCGGTTTGGAGAGTGGGTTCTTGTGGTAAAGAGCTACGCGTATACACCATCTTTATCTGTTGAACGGAAATTTCATCATATTGAACAGATTAATAACGATGGCCTTCTTGATCGGACATAATTGACTACTAGTAACCAATACACATATAAATTCGTTACATTAATGGAGCACAAATTAAACCTTCTTTTCTTAAGACCCAAGGAAATCTATAATCGAAGCCATTCTAAAAGTTCTGACACGTTGGTCTTTGCAAAGATAATCACATGACTAAGTTCTATAAAGCTTTTTTAAAAGTTTACCTCGGATGCTCTTGAGCGCATGCGCGACGTCAGTGTCAAGTTGCGAGTTGTTGACACACAGCACGAGAAGTGGGCGCGAGTTGGGAGCGACCTTAGCAAGACTGGTGACGATGTTAAACCTCATGTCAACCTTCTGTCTCGCCAACACGCTGCTTATACGATCAGCAATATCTTCGATTGGCAGACTCCGCCATTCACTCAAAATGTGCACTGAAACTGATGATGATAGCAATGTTTATATTCAAAATTTTGAATTTACTACCTCACTGTGGTCGTTCATAGTAACAGGTGACAATGCCATTGCATTGAGAACGGTAATTTGTATACAATGTAATTAACTCAAAGCCGTATTTTTATCATCTTGTGAAATGACAGCTAACCCTACAAAGAATATTCGTGTCTTTCACAATCACTGGCTATTTATGCAATGTTTCATTTTGTGTTTTTATCTGTTCCAACTCTTCATCGCACTACAATTGGACCTGACAGTCCAACCAGAGATTTCCTTTAGTCTACTATTAGGCCGATGCAGGCATTTCAAATTGTCGCGCAGTGAAAGGCTAAATATAGCCAGTGATGAGTTATAAATTGATACAAAACATGCAAAAACAACATATTGAAAAGTACAGTGCAGATCTAATCGTATCTTTTGTATCAATCTATCGAGTAAAGTTTATGGAACCATACCAAAGAGGTATGCAAAAAGATACATCCACAGGAAACACTCCACGAATCTGAAATTGATATCTAAACATTTAAAACATATCTAGCAACAAAAGGTCTTGGTTTAATTATTTGTGCTAAAAAAAACGCTTAAAACATTCTTCCCTCGTTAACTCTGTTACAAATGGAGCAGATGTGGGCGATAAATACAGAATTCTGATTGGTAGCAATCGAAGCGTTCACATTGTTTAGATTGAGCATCAGATGAGTTAATCGCAGGTAACACGCCACTTGTCCTCAGATACATAGTACTCATTATATAGAGGCAAACATTCACTTCAATCTCACCCAAAGGTCTTCGTTCGAGTCTTTGTTTCTTCAGTTTCTCAATCTCAGCTTGCTGTCTGGAATATTCCCTCTGAAGCTCATCCTGTCTCTTCATCAAACAGCCCTCCTTTCTTTCCTCTAAGAGTTTCTCTATCAGTCTGTTTGTCCTGGACAGTTCCTCCAAAATGTTGTCGACATTTTCTTTCTTCACGACTTGTTCGCGATGATTCTGATTGAAACAAAATGTGTGCCATTTCTTTTAAATCAGATCCTAAAGAAGCAGCGTATTGAATACGTCGCCTGTTCATCTCATGAAAATCCTTCACTCCGTTTTTTCCCGTCTATTTATTGCTATTGAAAAATGATATGAAGGTATTTAGAGCTGTGTTTAGTCAATATGAACTTTGTAGACAGCACCTAAAGTTATCTCAATGGCAAAGTATAAGGGTGCACAAAAATGTGTCTAAGGGTTTTTATTGACAGATTTGGTGTCAGCGATACAAGAACAACCAATCACAAGCAAGGAGCACATACAATCCTGGTCAAAAGATACAGCCTACAGTTTTTAAGTCCCTCCCTTGGATTCAGGGTTTAAAAGAGAGTTATCAGAACGTTTACCTTGGATTGTCGAGGATGAGAGTTCAATGCATTTAAAAATTTATTTATTTAGTCTTGGAGAGTTCAAAATATCAACTATTGTTCCATTTCTTGAGTTTAACATACACTTGATTGGAGACAAATGGCAAATTAACATAAATAAGGCAATTTTGGCTAATCAGTATCCAAAATGGCGAACACCTACCTTTTCCCAGCATTCAATGTCTTTTTCAAACTCTTGTCGGGGGGTTTCTGGAGGTATATAAATTATTGCAAAATGATCTAATGACTTTGGTTTCGTTGATGTATGGCCAATAGAGATGATATAAACAATCTGTTTATCAGTTAAACAGGTTCAGAGCTCAAATATAACAATAATCATAAACAAAGGAGAACTGTATGGTTAATCACATTATTTGCTGATAGTTTGTGAAACTTTTAAAATTGTTTATAAAATTGATAATAATAGATAATGAACCATGATACAAAGGCATATTGGTTGTTATCGGAGCTAGAGAAACTTTTAAGTAATTTTAGTCTATGATAGTTTGTGATTAAATGTCAAATGAATAGAAACTAAGACATATACATATGGGTTATAAATTGTGAATGTGTGATACTGTATAGTTAAGGGGATCACCAGGAAGAACAGCCCCACCTTGATGCACGGTCTGTCTGTCATCTGATGGTTCAACATAAGATCCGGAACACTCAGGCACGTCTGACGATTCCATAGCAACCTCCCCTGACGTTTCCATAGCAACCTCGGTTGAAGAGTTCCTTGCTTTAGACGACGGCATTGTCATTTCTTTACCAGGTCTCTTGATCAAAACGTCATCCTTTCTTTCCTTTTGCAGCCTATCTTTCAGTTTGCTTGTCAAGGAAAAGTCCTCCCAAATCTTGACAGCTTTTTCCCCCATCATCTCTAGTTCGCGATGCTGTAAGGATTCAAATGTCTCATTTGCCCTTAAATAAGATCCAAATGAAATGCATCACTGTCACCAGGCCTATCGTTACCATTACATAATTCCTGGTAGATTAAATCAAAACAATATTAACCATGGGAATAGCAATGTAAGGATCGCAAGACAAACATTTGAAGAAAAAAAATGTAAGGAGATACACTTTACGTGAAAATGATTGTTAAACTCTGTTAAAGCCCTGAGCTATGTGACAAACATATCATCGCGATTATAAGGCGGCTTAAAGGCTTCATATTTTAGGCAAATTACAACCACTTTGTTGTGACAAACGAAAGTCAGATACCTGTATGTTATTATTACCCACGTGGGACTTCGTAAAGAATTCATAACACCTTCGAGTGATTTGATTGGCTGATACATGAGTTTTGACGTTACCGTTACTACTTTCATCAGCTATTTCATTAACGATTTCCATTCATAAGTTTTCGTTCCCAAGCACACGAAAAACGAAAATTTTCATAATATAATCGAATAAAATTTATTTTTCATTGTGGTTACATGCAAAGCTTTTCTTTCCTTTAATAACTGTAATGTCCATAAATGAATAGAACAAAGATAAAATCTAAATAAGTAACATTCGTCTGCTAGGTCTATATCGGGACTCATGTAAACAAAGATGGCGTCACCCGTAGAAAACAATGATTTGGTCAAAATCGATGGAAAAGTTACAATGGACGAGGCCGAATATTATTCGGCCAATATTCGGCCTTTTAAAACTTGCAGTGTTATTACCCTTTGAGGCCAAATGTTACGTGTCCAATTCAAAACGTGTCTTGTTAATCCGTTGTTCCCGAATAGTTTTCCACGTCAAGACTCGCCTGGTGTGACGGCCGACTGACGTTGAGCCGAGATTTAGGTCACGTTTATCAATTCAAAATGTTGATAGTTTTCGCGTGTTTATGCTGAATTACAGATTTGTAGCTGAAACCAAGTCTTTAAATAAAATGAATTAAATGATTTGTGCGTTCAGTTATAGTTTCTTTACATGTGTATTTCGTTTGTATTTATCAAATGTAATGAACTACATTACACCAAAGCAGCGTACGTTTTCTGAAGTAAATGGGCCGACATTGCAATTATCAGTGTAATGTATTATTCCGCGTTTTGAGTTTCTCTATAGGGAAGCTAAATTTTACTTTCATTTGACGATGTTTTCATTGTAAAAAACGTGGGTAATAAATAGGATACAAAACTCGTCCCCCTTTCATATCAAGTTTATGTCCCTAGTTAAATAATTTTGCTTTGTCACTCTCCATATTTATATAACTTACCCGTTTCACCAATTTGATATCCTTTTCAAGATCTTGTAGAGGACATTCTGCAGAAAAGGTAATCCACAGGTTGATATTCAGAAAGTGATTGATATGATAAACATATTGATGAAATTGAAATATAGATAATCTAACCATGGTTCATGCCTTTAAAGAGTCCAGAAAGCTTGATAGATGAAATGATGCTCACCATTTACAAGTATTTCAGATTAATGTATCAAATGTTAACGTTTAATGACAGTCTTCTATATCACTTCCGGTCTCGTTGCAATTCTTTATGTTTCTAGAGTGTATGATGTAGCCGATATAATACACTGACATCTTTTGTTACACCAATACTTTTTAACAGTTGTGAAATCGGCATATTTCTTAAGGTGTTTTTACTTATCATACAAATTGTATAGACAAGAACATATGCATTGTTTGTGTAAAGGGTATATTGTCAAAATTCACTCGAATATAAAGATAATCTCACCAAGGACACTTTCTGATATCAAATATATCAATATGGGTTGTTTAGAGAAACAATTATCCGACATAGAAATATTCTCATATGCTGCTGACTAGCAAGAAATTCGGAATATCGACATGATACCCCTTAATGTTATTGGTGTTGTAGAATCCGTCATTCAGGAGCAACGTAGTGCATACGTAATTAAATCCTTTATCTAAAAATGCAAAACTGTTCGATCAATTATCCTAGAAATATAACTTCTGTAGTAAACAGTCTAGCCCATACATCTATTACATTTAAAGAAAAGGAAAACCTTTTTAACATTTTTGTACCAGAACTCTCACTGAAATGGCCAGCCAATGATTCCTGTAGTTTAAAAGTTGCTGCTGATTGGTCAACGCCAACCTCTGCCAGATCCGGTGATCTTTCAAGTAGGTTTGCAAGACCATCTGCAAGATAGAGCAAAATGGCAGTCTTTAGTTGATATCCTACTCTTTATTATGTGGTATGTTACTTCATATTTAATGATTTGCTACTTCTTATTATGTGGTATGTTATTTTTTATTGAGTGATATGTTACTTCACATTAGTTGGTATTTTAATTCTTATTTAGTGATATGCTACTTCTTATTTCTTAATATAATACTTCTTACTAATTGGTATGTAACTTCTGATTTTTAGATTAAACATATTTTATTCACATGAAAAGCATTAGGAACAAGTTTTCCAACTTAGGATACCCTCTCCTTGAGATGTCTCAGGATAATATAATTAAACGTTTTCAGTATTTCATTTACCATGCCTATGCTAAAAGAAATGTGTATATAGAAACAAAATGAACTTCACTTGTGCATTTAATGAAATTTTTGGTTTTGTATTTTTGTACATGGGCCTTTGGCTTCATTACAAATAAACTCCTGTGACTTTGACTTTGAGATGTACAATTGTAATTTACACATTTTAAAGACAGACGGCAGCAAGTTAACAAGAGAATAGCATAGAATTAGAAAAGAACATATTTCGAAGAATATTGGTTCTTACATTTGTTCAAATCTCTTTGATTCACTTATGAATGATTGTAGTAGCTTATACAGTTTTGTTTTGACATAGTGATAGGTCTGCACTTCCTTCTAGCAAACTTTTATGATTAACTGCAATTCAACAAGAATTTTAATCTCTGTTATTTATACAACGGACATTCAAAGAAATAATGATATGAGTTCTCAACAACATTACCACATACACGACTAGGATCAGTTTTAATCCCGAATCTATACAAATCAAAGTTCAAATTACTTACTGAATACCGCAACTTGGTATGAAATATATTCGGATTTCTTTTACCGTACGAGTAATACATAGGTGCATGTGCCCCCAAGTTGGATATTGATGATTTAAACGCAGAAATATTTTGCGATTTACGAACGTCGGTTAGTAAGTTATTCCAAGAACTTATTGTAGATGGGAAAAATGACTGTTTTGAATGTTTAAGTCTAGAGAAAGGGATTGATATATTGTGCGAGCTGCGTAAATTATACTTTAATTTTTGATAATTTGATCCACGTTCATGGGAAGTAATTCGTTCAAGTATAAAGGGGCCATTTCATTTTGAATTTTGAAAATCAAACACATCTTTCGTTTTCTCCTTCGTTCTTGCAATGTTTCCCATTCTGTTTCATAGTAAAGAGATCTATTCGATGTATATTTAGGTAATCCAGTCACTATTGTCGCTGCTTGTAGTTGTATCTGCTCTAACTTCCTTTTTTGTTCAAAAGTACATCCGTCCTAAACTTCGCATGCGTATTCTAAATGTGGCCGAATGAACATGACATAGATTTTATTGTGGCTTACTCTACACAATACATATTTCAAAAGGCGCATGGAGGCAACCATTTTCGAAACTTTAAGTATCATACTTTCAATATGTTCAGCTCATTTTCCAATTTTGGAAATAACAACTCCAAGATGTTTATGAGTATTCACAATTCAGACTTCTACACCATCAAAAAAGAAATGTGGCGTATATTAAGTTTACTTTAATTGGAATTCAAGTTAATTTCGATAAGTCTATTGTCAGGTGAGGAATATTCAAGAGACGAATCATCAGCAATAGACGCGTTAAGCAGTCTAATTCATCTGCTATGTGATTAATGAATACAATGAATAGGAAAGGGCCCAGCACTGACCCCTGTGGTACACCAGCACTTAAAGTTCTCAGATTGGAAAAAGATCCATTATCCAACGATTCACAAACCCTATGATATATCTCAGCTAATTGATCTACACATGAATGACCTCGTTGGAAACCAGACTGATATTTATATAGAAGCTTAATAGCATGAAAAAAATTAAACAATTGTTTGAAGACAACTCTTTCACACACTTTACGAACACAGCTTATAAGTGATATGGGTCTGTAATTTGAAGCTAAAGTTGGGTCATCGTTCTTAAACAGAGTCATTACATTCGCAGTTTTCCACTCAGAGGGATAAACACATGTTTGTAGAGACATTAAACAGTATACATAAAACGTTACTTATTGAGTATACAATATATTGTAACTTCTGATTCGTTAATATGCTACTTCTTATTGGTTGGTATGTTACATCTTATTTAGTGATATGCTACTTTTTATTAGTTGGTATGTTACTTCTGATTTAGTGATATGATCATTCTTATAAGTTCGTATGTTACATCTTATTTAGTGATATGCTACTTTTTATTAGTTGGTATGTTACTTCTGATTTAGTGATATGATCATTCTTATCTAGTGATATGTTACTTCTTATTTGTTGATATGTTACTTCTTATTTGTTGATATGTTACTTCTTATTTGTTGAAATGCTACTTCTTCTTTGTAAATGAAACCATCAAAGAAGATAATAGGAAATTTATGGATTAACAACTTCTTTATTGCAAAGAGATGTTGTTAATCCATAAATTTCCTATTTTCTTCATCATACCAACTTCTAAAATGCCACTCAAAGAAGAAACCATCAAAACCTGATCATAATCATAAGAAATCTAAACAGATTATGCTAAGGTATGTGTTGTCCAACTCAATGACTGTGTGTAAAACTTGAGCCTACATGTAGGTCTTCATTCAGCAAGGCCTGACTGAGAAATGATTGGACTTAATACGTTTAGAACAAACTATTAAATTGTTTATAACGTCAAAACAATTAGCTATGATAAAATACCGATGAACGTAAATGATGGGATCTTGTGATAAAACAACATGCGATAAAACTTATTTCATCTTTCAATAGCAATCTTGTAGACTTATTTGGGTATTGAAATTGCAATAATAGTTTTGACAGAATCGTGTTTTGTGTAATTACCTTCAGCATTTTCTTTCTCTCTGATCAGATTCTCCTGAGATGATTTCAGTTGTTCTATTTCCTAAACCATATATAACTTATTATTTATTTGGAACATAACAATTATGATATGGTAATGTATGGTACTGAATGTTTTGTATAGATGGTCTGAAGTTTAAAAAAGGTATGCTCACATTTCTATATAAGATGAGATTGTTTTAATCACTTAAAAATATTCAATACAACTATTTCTCTATTGATCTGTTCATGTCACAAATCCTACTTTACATATCTACCTTAGTCAACCTCTCTAGCTTTTGTGATGTCAAATCTCCATCCGTCTGTGTCTCTTTGTCTGAAACGGATGATTTTTGGTGACTTAAAACATGATAAAGTAAACACTATAAAGTTATTGCTTTCTGCTGACAATGGTTAAAATATGCATTTGATCTAATCCGACCCAACCCGAAGGAAAATCTGGTATAGCTAATTGTGCAACGATGAATTAGAATTAGAATTTTACATGTGATTTCATTGTACCGTGACATAGTAGTGTGACAGAGAAAGGAATCTATACATGAGGGCTAGATACATGTTTAGTTTTTCGTGCGTTGAATATAAAACGCATCTATATACTTTTAAAAAACTGATGGTGGAAATGGTTTTAGAAAGATTGAACTTACGAATGTTTATGTTTCTAAATATAATTTTTATGATTTGTACAGTCATCACAAACATCAAACCATTTTGCCCGAATTTACATAAGTGAAAATTCCTAGAGCAACGGCCACTTAGAATATGTTATTTTATTGTTAGTTAAGATAAATAGATATCTATATATTCTGATCACTTTCGATATGGCTGATGGAAATCTCATCACCTTCGATATGACTGGTGAAAATGTCATTTTCTGTTGCTATGGTGCCAAATTTGGCCAGGGTAGATTTGATCATCTCCAGTCCCTTGGTGTTGAACACAGGCAGAGGACGTGTCCGAGAGTCTACAGACGAAACCGAGCTGTCGTCATTCAGGGGATTTTCTTCGTCCAGTATTCCAAGTTCAAGGAGGTCGTACATGGTTGAATACTGCAGAGTTTTGCTGACGTAATCAGAGGCTATCAAACATCTCTTGAGACAAGTCTCTGATCGGATCTTCTTTTCCCGTTCTTCTCCAGACTTTTCTTTCAGTTGCTGAAGCTCAATCTGCAATTCTTTTTCTCTTTGATCGATCAGAGTTCTAAGAGAAAGGAAAGTATGTGTGATTTTGTCAGGAAGCATTGTGTATTTCTGTTCTAATGAACTAAGACTTTTCTCAGCTGCTGCTAGATTGGCTCTACGTTTGCCGATAGTACATTTGAGATCTGCTTGTAACTTAGTAAGCTTTTTTCTTGCAAGGTCAGCAATTTCACCAACAGAAACAACTCTGTGACCAGCGTGATCCTCTCGTCTGCATTTCAGACACGTCAACATCTTACAATCCTCATCCATTGTGTCTGCAATGAACTTGGGGTGGACACTGCAATATTTCTCCTCATCAAAAGAATCAACTTCCAATTCCCCAATATTGTGAACTGTATGTCTCCTTGTACCCTTGAAGCTATTGTGTACCATTTGACAGTTTTCGCAGAAGAAACCCTCACATTCCTTGCACCAGCACACAGCCTGGTTGCCGTCATCTTCATGGGTACACAGAACCAGTTCGGGATGGTGTTTCACTGTCAGGTGCAGTATCTCCTTCTCTGTGATCACGTCCTTCTGTAGACTTGTCTCTGTCAGATTGACGTCTCTCTGACATGGGCTGCATGATATCACTCCTCCAGCTGCAGATGTCACACACACCTCACACACAGCGTGGAGACACGGGAGCAGGAAGGGGGCGGGGCCTTTCCGTGAGAACTGCTGGTTACAAACTGTACACGCAGGGAAACTGGACATGGTGAACTGTGAAAAGTGCGAAAAATCATCTAAACGAGGATGAACTTTGCAAAAACATAAATGTTTTCTCATCATTTAGTTTAGATTTCATTACTGCCACGGTTAACTCCTTGAATTGATAATTCCACAAATTCTTTTTATTCTACGTGATTACTTTTCCAAAAGTCATATCCAACTGCATTATATAATATTGTATATTATTTATTAAACACCGTTCATACGTTTTAGTTAAAATTTATTTCATACTTCGAAATGTTTGAAAAGGACTTGTTGCATATAAATAAAATGTCTATGTACATTGTAAGCAACTCTTGTCTATGCTGACTCCATAAATGATTAAATACACAACAAATGAATGATGTTGTCATCATCCTTTTAAAAAATAATTCACCACGAAACATCATTACAATCGGATATTGTAAACGAGATGCATAAGAACGGTTAAATATTCGTAATGAAATGCGATACGGTGTGCTTTGAATAGGTGTGTAATTCAGTAGATATATTAACGGACTTAGGGGCGTAAGATATCACAGCCAGTTGCAGCTTGATCGTGCAACCGTAGATCGAACAGTCACAATTAGAATATTAGATAATTAATTCATCAATCTCACTAAAATAAAATCTAATATTCCTGCACAACGTTAAGCAGGTAATATACGCTTAACGTAGTGGAGCGTTTCAGATTTCATTTCAATGAGATTGTTGGATTTACATTTTACGAAAAGCTATTTAAATAGATCCACCAATAACGGCTTTATTAAATACACCTGTGAGCAAAATGACGTAAATATCATAACATGTTGCGGATGTTATTTAATTAATAAATGAAATTGTCTCAACTATTTGCCTTAGCTAAGGTTTCTTTGGTCAAATTCTTAGTTAATGTTAGGTGATATTTACTTCTTTTGAACCAAAATGTTCTTTTTATAATATGAATAATATTTTTTTTGTTTTTCAAACATGATAATCATAAAAATAATAACGTTTTTGCAAATTGGTCCTGCGTCAACCAAAATGAAAAAATTGCCCCGGTTCGAAACATTAAGAATAAAATGATAGACATTTTCAAAATAAAGTGGTAAATTTCAGAATTTCGACTAGCTGTTCTCGTTTATACTTATAAAAGCAAAATTCCCCAAAAATTATGATCCTTTGGAAACAAGTTTCACATTGTATTTCATTCACGTCGCACGAATTGAATAAATAAAAAGTAAAAACATGAACACTTGTTTGTTTACGCAGCAAATCAAAGATAACACTCGAAAAGCATTAATGCGACACTTTGTAATTGGTTGTAGAAACCTATGCTAAACTTAACTAATTGTAACTTATATGTAACTGACCGTATCTGAAAAGTTTTATTCTTTTGTATGCTTATCAGTTCAGTAGAGTGACAATAAAGAGTCGTTTTTCTGATCGAAAACCGGACAATGACGCGCCTCGATTGGTAAAAAGTGTAATCTCAAGCATGAATAAGTGACATTTTGAGTTGATAGTGTTTTGGCTTCACGCATACGTTATTCATCTAAAATCAATAATTTTCATATATTTGGATTTTGTAGATGAATATGTCAGTTTTTTTTAAATGGATATCATCATAATTTTTGTTATGACACTCCCAAAATGTCTCTTTAACAAGGTCACTGTGACCCCGCGACAATAATTACAATAACACGAAGCAGTGGGTGACCTAGTTTAAAACCGAAAGTAGAAACATTTAATTTTATTTCAGCATTTCAATTTTGAATTCACGAAGGAAGCATTGTAAAAAGGATATAACAAAAACGACACACGGCCATGGTCACGTGATCAAGATCGAGACAGTGACAAGGTATTCAAGGAACGTCTGGTTTGATATCTCACTTAACTCATCCTACCTGATATAACGCCTCTCACGCCACGTTGGCCTATGTACATGTAGTTTGACTTCCGGGTCAGATAGTCATCCGGGACATCATCTGAAAGTCGATAACCAGCCAGGGGAGATAACCAGGACAACACTCCTCTCAAGATGAAAAACCTGTTCAGAAATCGGGGTCAAAACGGGGGGTCCCTTCTACGTATTTTTGTAATGTTGTCTCTGATTGCACGGAAATTAAAATGAACCAATGGAAAGCAGGATACCAAAGCTAGAGACACTTATTTTTAGATTTTTAGTTACATGACGGAAAATGTTGACTTTGATGCTATAAAAACTTTTGAATTTTTGGGGTTTTTTAGTATGTTTTTATTCATCTATAAATTTTATTTATAAGTCAAATCTTCTCCGTGTAATTTTTGCAGTATATTTTCCTATAAGTTATTGTTTTTTCATGTATAGATGTTGTTCATTTAGTTTTAAAAGAGTATGATTTTATGAGAATTTAAGAAAACATTTTCATCATGACATGTTCTTCAATGCACCTTGCCTACATGACTTGAGGCTAGATTAGCCTCATCTGCCTTGCTGGATTGTGAACTGATAATAAGCTTGCTTTTGTCTTTTGAGGGAAGCAAAATATTTATTTTACCTGGTTTAGTATTATTCGTGAGTCATTACACCTTTCTTACATGAAAATTGCCTTTTATCATTTTATAATAGTCATTTATTCATGTCTAGCATCCACAGTTTCTTCTTTTGAAAGTGTGGAATTGGGTGTCTCTCTTAAGATGCATTTTACTTGTGTTTGAGCTATAGATATACTATTTATGTTACTTATATGGCTAGATGAGATACCAATATACATTTAGATTGCATTTTAAAAATGTAAAAGATGTAGAACTATTTTTTACCTATACATTTTAAAGAAAAATGAACAAAGAAATTTCACAAGATATGATTTGGAAAAGTGGAGATATATTTTTATTGATGGTGATGATGATGATGGATATTTCTTGTGCGCCAGTGTCCACCCACTAGTGCATGCTCATGGCGCATTATTTAGATTTTTTGTGTGTAAAAATTGAATTGTATGTTGGTTCCTTATGCTAAAGTCTAGCAACACACCAAGTTTTTGTATGAGTACAACTCAAGATGACCCAAATAATGCACTGTATGTTTTGACCTTAAAATTCCATGGAGGAGTCTGTTCTAACAATAGCTGTAAAATATTCATGTTAAGCTTCATTGTCACTTTTTTCTGTCTAGAAAGACTTGTTTTATCATGAAGATTACTAAGGAAACTATAATTGCTGATCTTCATCATATTGTGATTTTATTCATGAAAATCTTGTGACAATATTTAAGATTCTTGAAACTGTACTACTGTTATGGGGTCAAATTTTCACATTGTATGTTGTAGATATTTTTTTTAAACACTGAAATGGATAGCAAAGATAAAGATGAACAGATTGCATACTCTTATGTATTTTTAGGAGGTTTAGAAATATTTTCAAATGACCCTAACCAAAAAAAATTTGACGAAAAGAAAATCTTCTTCTTTTTTTTGGAGGATGGGTGTCTTTGAACCCAAATATCTTTTTAATAACATTTTTTATCTGAATATCTAAGTGTTATTTTTTTAATTTAAACTTCATTCTAACTCCACACCAAATTTGGTTGATTTTGGTTGAGTATTAAAAAATGACTGATTCTATTGAAAAAATGATTCACGTTGATAGGCAACGGGTGAAGTAAGAAATTCCTCCCAGTTTGCTGCACCAAAAATCCCGTGTATATCGATATATTATTAAAGATACAGGTCATATACAATATAAAACAAGGCAATACACACAGGCATATCAAGCTCAGATATAAATGATGTTATAAACTTACTCATAAAGTGACATCGGTAAGTATCACTCGTAACGTTTTCATAAAAGACCTAACTCCAATTCAACAGTGGAATTAAGTATATGTGACCTTTTTAATTAGAGCTACGTTCTTTCAATAAGTGAAAGGCGAGTTTTATGGCGTCATCGCAAGACGGAAGTGCCCAGATTGAGGTAAAAAGCTTCGTTCAATATGCGACCTCCCTTTACATTTGCCCATTTTCAAAAACCTTCAAAAGCACGTGTCAAAGTGGAACATGTATACTAGGCATCTTGATATGTCCACATGCATTGGCCAGCACGATAAACCAATAAAGAATACATTAATACGTAACTACATTGAAGCCTTTCTCTTTACAAAATTATAATTAAGTTCAATAGTTTTAATAAAAGAGAGAGGATCTTTGATTTTGAAATTTGTTTAATTTGGTTGAGAATGGCCTTTAGATTAGATTGTATAGGAACCTTGAAAGAGTTTCCCGTTTTTGTTTTCCTCACGCACCCACTCACACGAATTTAATATGCGGGAATGTACGCATTTCTGGTTGGAAATTATTTTGCCCTGTGGTTATATCTCATTGACGATTATCTTTAACACAGGCATTCATTGATGCAACTGTCCTGTGGAGTTTAACTGATCAATCTCATCGTGTGATCATATAACGTCTAGCAATTTCAATATTTCGTTAATTCGTTTAAAAAGTCCAGTGTATAGTGCATTTTGTAGTCATATAGTTCGACTGGCACCATGAGCTGACATTTGGTGAGAAACTTAACATCAACACATTATCTGTTATACTCTAGTGCCGACATTACCGTCAACTTGCCAAATGTGAGACAGCAGTAATGTGTTTGGTTTACTTTAAGAGAAGCAATAACATCCGACTAATCATCGTGAAGATCATTTTTTAATCAAGTTGTGATATTCGTTTTACTAAATGTTCACTAACATTATATATTATAAATATATATGATCAAACAAAAGAATATTTGAAGTGTGATCTATAAAGTAAAGACATGCTTTGGGCAAGTTTGTCAGGAGTGCGTGCTCTACCTGAATCCACGTAGCTAGTTATGAGTGGAAAATACATCTTTACATCAGATCAACAAAATAAAAATATACCTTATAAGATCATATCATTTTAAAACATTGGGAAGTTGATGGAGCAATGTATTACATCGTTATGAATGGAAACGTTTTTTTCCATTTCAAACAGCGTTTCTGAGCTACTTCTTGTCGAGCATAATTAACAAAGTGGTAGGTGCAGTACATGCATGGATAGGTGAAGGTACATTTATTTGTACAAATACAAGAGAAACTAAATATGGACAAACAATAATTAATATGAAATGAATTAATACAATGGAAAAAATAACAGACTCTTCATCTATCATTCCTCCTATCTTATTCTGTACGTAACAATGAATCTTTCTCATGGCTTTTATTTACAAAAAGGCAGTGATACCAAATTCATTCTAATAAAATTATTTTAGGTCTCTAGGTTCAGTGATACAAATTGTTGATAGGCCGAAGCAGAAATCAAAGCCAAATGCACAAAGTGCACAAATATTTGAAATGTAGTTTAGGAACACTTAAATTTCAAATAAACAACAAGACGTAATATTTAACAAGCTTTTAGATCTTTAAATCTCCTACAGACACAGGTGAAAGTAATTCTACCTAAACAGTCGTGAAAAGTTATCGATGTGGGATTTTTATGTGATTACTTGGCATTGATGTTGCATAAACTGTGCATGCATTTGAAAAGAGCTCATTGAGAGATTTATCCTGTAACAAAACAACATTTAGCAAAGATTTGAATAGCGTAATACACTATATATATATCGCAAATAAAGATTTTCACTCCCTTAATACTTCACGATTTTTGCTAAGCATGCAGAGGAATTGCAATTAGTGCAGATAGTGTGATCGCAAATATAACAATATCTGATTAATATATAAATCGAAACCCCATTTTTCAACGAAACTTTTCTGAAATGTATAATTGCCCCTAAAAACAACATTATAAGTAAAAAGTACATCAACATTTGCAAAGTACTAAATAACTCAAGAAATAGATACATTTTTACCAGATCCTTTAGAGACATCTTAAGGTTTTGGAAATGCGTTTTTCGAAGTATGCCTGCAGTTCATCACATGAGGGTTACCTACCCTTGAACCGGAAGTTTGGGTATGTACATGACTTGGTGTGGTAATGCATTCTCATGTTTTCTCTGACATGCTTTACAGAGCAACTTTTTGCAATCTGGGCACCAAGAAACAGCAATTTTGTCTCCGAGTACATGTTTACAGATGAGCTTTGACCTCATTCGCTTCACAGTCAAGTCCAGTACTTCCCTCTGTGTGCGTGTGTTTTTTCGAAGGTTGTTTGTATTTTGGAAGGTGTTACATAAAGGGCACTTGATCTCTGGTCTTAAGCTTTCTGGTCCAAGTGAGGTCAAACAGTTCTTACAAAGATCATGACCACAACACAGCAGGAAAGGGGCGCGGTTGCCAATTCCGAATTCAATTTGACAAAAGCAGCACCTTGGGAAATTCAGCTTATCTCTTCTGAAAAATAATAAAACAGTATATGTTTCTATCCGATTTTAAAGAGGTATTAAGAGTTCCTAAGTGTAATGATTTCCCCGAAAAGCAGGGATCTTAAACTACCAATCACTACACTCAAACTAAAAATTACATGTCTGTTTCATTCTTAGAAAAAAAATGTTATCATTTTGTATGTGGCAGTATTGTTGCGTTTTCTTAATTTTGTGACTGACAAACTTTACTACAGAATGTTTACAAATCGTCGTTATAGGTAGGCTCTCGGTTTACAGATCAATCTCATTGGGAAAAATACAAATCTCCAAAACATTCATTTTCAATTTCGATAATCCGTTTAACCATTTGATGACTACCACAATTAGTTCCATTTTTGAATAAAATCTCTGATTCGTAAGATTAATCAACTGTAATTTTTTAAAAACTAAATATAATTTTCAGCCTTATGTACGTAAACATTGAAAAACAGATACCATCTAGACATTGAAATATGAGTCATTGGCCTGTGTCAGAATTAAGAAGGCATTTGAACATTTTCTTTACATCACACACAAACACACACCCTTACAAATTACCAACAAAGGAAGGGGGTGTTGTTTATCTCTTCACATTACCATCTTTTATCAATATCAAATGACAATTTAAAATCTTTCTCAATAATCCGTCATAGTTGAAGATATTCTTTCTCAGGAAGACACGCATGGGTGTCACCCTACTTAGATAAACAAAGTACTCATAGTGACAAATAGACCACTCCAAACCTGATAAAAGAGTCTTCCATTGGTTGGCCCATCAATGAGCAATCCTCAAAAATGTCATCTTCCCCTGTTCCTTCCACTTCAAGAAGAATCTGGAATAAATGTATTAGTAACCAGTGTTTCTTGCATCACATCTTCCTAAAGCATAGTTCTCAGAAAACATAGTCAACCAATACAAGAACTAGATGCAGAATGAGTGGTATTTTCACTAGGTGTAAAAGTGACGAGTACAATTCTCAATTTAATTTCTATATTTGACATAAATGCAAAAAGGATTTTCCATTTCGAAAAATAACGGTTCTACACGCAGAAAGTTTTCGATGCAATGATATACTAAATTCCAGCGCAGTACAAATCATGGTTCGCTAGTTCAAGCCGATGCTTGCAGATGCTTGCAGGTTTCATCGCAATGCCTAGACACATAGGTTTTGCGGGCTCTCTCCTTGCAATAATACTAGCTGCCATGATATAAGAGAAATACTATTGAAAGCAGCATTAAACCCCAAATCACCTCACCTTACCTATAAAAATAAGGCATTACGTTCCTGTTAAGTTACTGGGTTTGACATTAGAACTAACTGAAAACGGTGTAATCTTTTGACTGACACTAGTCACTTTCTCTGGCTGTCATCGCCTACCTGTTCCAACAATTCCATATCCATGTCAGGATCTTGGAGAGGAGATTCTGTAATGATAGATAATTCTTTACAAATCTTTACTGTACGTACACACGGTTGATGAATTCTCAAACCCAATTTCCATCACTTTCAAAATTGGTTAGTTGTTTTCATTCATGAGATGAATATTGATATGACAAATGAAAGCCTCAAATATCATAATTTAAATCAATATATGAATATTCATTAAACAAATTTTTGTTTGTATCACTGTTTTCACAAAGACCTTCATGGTCTGTATCTCTCCAAAACAATTTTAGCAAAGAGATTTTTTATTTGTCTTCAGTTGAAGGTTGGGTAGGAAAAGAACATTACTCGAATTGTTTGGTTTAAACTCTTCGACATAGATAAATAGCCTATCGTTTTATATGCTATAGAAATATGGGTTTTCAAAAGGACTGGGCGTTGAACAGAACTATGCAAAGCGTAAAATAATAATGGTGCAAAAAATACCTTCCAATATACAAAAACACTAGTAGACTGTCAAAGCACTTTCAATTGTCTATATTTGTATGACGACTAGGAAAAACATGAATTTCAGTTTTTACCACGTTCACAGTATTACCATAACTTAATGTTCAGCAATGCTTTCTAAACACAGTGATATGTACATATTTTTCAATACCCACAAACTGTTCCAATTACTCATTGTTATTACATGAACATTGATTACACTACTCTATAATCAAACATGTTTCCTTACTTCTTTTAAGGCATTTTATGACAGAAACATGATTGGAATAAGTCAGTGGTAAAAAGGTGGTCATGATTACTCAACATAAACACTGGACTTTCAATTCTAAGGCCTTTTGCGAAAGAACTTTATAGGAAAAGAAGTCGGTGGGATAAGAAATCAACATAAACACTGGAACAAGTGCCCTGTATGTCTAGTGTACCTGATCTTTGCCTGTAGGCAGCATCCCATGATGCCTGTAGTCCAGAAGTCTCTTCTGATTGGCCATGGTAAATCTCAGCCTGAACACGTGACATTGTAGATGATCTATTGAGCAGGTTTGCAAAAGCATCTACATAAAAAAATACGAGCAATCATTATCGTATTTTAAAAAGTGAAATACTCAATCTAACGAATACAATACATTCCGTATTTTCATTGAGTGCTATGAAATACTAGTCAACACAGAGAATAACGCTTTCAATTATATATCGGCATCTGTTCCGTGACCAATCAAGTGCCGTCCTGAAACGACCTTGATAACCGAGGCGATCTAGCTACTCCACATTAAAGCTACAGTAAAATCAACATCATTTATGTCGTTTTGCTGGACATATTTATCAGAACATTTGACATTACTCACCAAATACATCGTGCTGCGTGAAAATATTAATTTCTACTTTACTTGATGAAATTATACTGTAATCGACGAGACCTATCACGTATCCAAAAGGTGTGTTATTTTCCCTTGTACAGATGAACCATTCATTATGCATATGCTAATTGTTAGTGTTGGCAATTTAGCACTGAACTTCACTAAACATTTCTTCTTCTTTAACTGTTCATAATGAAAGGATTTTCACACTTACTTATATTAGATATATTCTAACGTTCTCCTAGCTTCTTTGACTATATAAGGACACATTGTTTACCTGCTGAATCAGCTTGAAGTGGTAACTAACTCAGAGATTATGGGAAGATTTGAAGAACTGAACTTTATGGTAGTAAAAGATAATTTCATTTCTACAATAAATTAATAGATAGGTAGCAATATTTGCGATTACAAGATCAGTTTTAGAGCCTGTTTTCTGTATATACCTTCAGCGTTTTCTTTCTTTCTGAGCAGCCTTTCCTGAAAAGATATCAGTTTTTTTCTATAATTTACATCTACATACCAAAAGTTTGTTGACATACGTGCGTATCCTAGTGCCAATATCATGTAATTTTGCATTTCTTTGAGGCATCGTAGCATTGCGAAAAAGAAACGGATGATTGTTGAATTTTCAATACAGAGGTGAAGATCCATTACACCTAACGCAATCGTATGTCAAACCCAACAGTTAACCGTAATAGTTTTTGGCAGGCCACTGAAGTAACCAGGGGTCAAAATTTCGAAAAGAGTACATTTTATGTTTCTCTACAAAATCCTTTATAAGTGACGAACAGCTTTAAAGACAAGTCATGTTTTTTTCGTTTGCATTAAGTCAATATGCTTTTGTTGATTTCATTTTCATAGAGTCGAACTGGAATATTTCATTGAATTTTTTTTAATCGGAATTTCGAAAGTGTGAACCCTTCTTTCAATTTAATCATGCCAAAATTCTTTTTTTTTTTGCACGAAAGACTAGAAAATTCAACAGTATATTAAACTTATTGACAAAGGGAGCTTCTTTCTCAGTTCTGCTGAAGATATTTCATAGACGTTCAAACAAAACCTGAATTACATGATATTTGCACTAAGATACAGTAGTAAGTGAACAAACTTTTGATATGCAGCTGTATCCATTTTCTAAAATAAAACTGAATTACCGGGCAAAATAACATTATCATCACATTATTTAAAATTCGAAACATAAAAGGTACGTCTTCGACTCTGTATGTATGATATTTACTGTCAACATCATTCGAAGATCGAAGTTTTCAGTATTTTAGGATGTGTTTTATTTCAATAATCAGGATTTTTTAAAAATCAATTCAAAATATCCTCAATAATCTAAAACACGAGGATTTTCAAATGACATTTTCAAAATTTCACTTCTTTTTAAGTGAACCAGGTATTTTTTGATAAACTCCAAATATATATTTTTAATTTGTTTGATTTCTTAAAAACATACTTTTGTTATCTCCATATCTTTTTCATATTACACTTCACCTTTGCCAGTATTTCCACCATCACTGGGGTCAAATTCTGCTCTGTCCCTCTTTCTAAATTAAAAATTTTGACATTGTCATGTATAAACGATCTTTGTGTTGTCTACTATCTTTACAATCCATAATCAATAAACCATGAATTATAAAAGATAAGTTTGTTGTTACAAACACTTTTTAAAATTATCAACTATAAAAAGCAAATTTTACTGGTTAACATCGTACCTGCTTCCTTTCATAACCAAACAGTCTATCCCTTTCACATATACACAAATGTAACACACCATCTGTACACAGATATTTGGAAATTGAAAGATAATGTTTGATATTTGGCAAAAGTGTTTTTCCACCATACAAAGGTTTCCAAGATAAAAATTGTCAACAACAGTGAGATCATAGCGGCATTTTTCTTTTATAAACAATTAATGACATCCTCAGGCATTGTATTCAACCCTTCTTTGCTTCCTCTAACTTGACAAGGTTGATGTAGTCACATAAAGCAAATGTTATCATCTTTGTTCCGGTTGGTGACGACCCTATTTCCTGTTGCTATGGTGCCAAACTGAGCCAGGGGTGATTTAACCTTCTCAAGCCCCTGGGTGTTTGACACAGGCAGATGACGTTGCAGATTGTTTTCAGACGGAGCCGATCACTTTCACTTTCAAAAATAAATATCGCTTCGAACTATTATTTTTTTTGGTTTATTGTTTTCACAATGAATTTCATGGTCTAAACCTGTCCACTAACATGGTAAGCAGTGCGAATACTGCTTTGACTTTAGTTAAAAGTTTTGGCACGAGTAGAGCACTAATTTAATTGTTTGGTTTAAAAGTAAGATAAATAGAGAATATTTGACATTTCTCGTCGAATACCATGAATATCCCATCGAGTGAAGTAGAAATTTATATTTTCACGAGTGGCGGAGCCACCATAACTCATTGATCAATTGTTTCATGACGTCACAGACGACGTCATATGATTGTTGCATCATTTCACTGAGTAGAATACCATTTTTATTTCACTCAGTGAAAATACGGGTTTTATTTTTACCGATAAATGGCATATTTCACCATTCGAAATATAATAAAGCCTATCATTTTGTATGCTTCAGAAATATAGATTTTAATATAGGGTCTGGTGTTGAACATACATGTATAGTGTCATCTTACTATGAAAGGCGTAGAATAATTATGGTACACATAACTGAACTCTTGATATACAGAAACATCGGTAAACTTATAAGGCATCACCTTGTTATATTTGTATGACAACTAAGTAAGACATTAAATCTATTTCTATTTCAATTTAAAAAAACTACCATAACTCATTGATCAGCAATGCATTCTAAACACGTTGATATGTACTAAGCTTTCAACAACAACAATTTGTTCTAATTACATAAAAAGGACTCCTTGTTACAGCATGTACATTCATTACACATGATTGCAAAAGGTCACTATTCTATAACCATACATGTTTCCTTACTTTGAATTTGAAGACCTTTTACAAAATGGACTTGATAGGAGTAGACGTCAGTGCTATAAAGGTGGTCATGGACAATCAAGAAAAACACTGGAACAAGTGGCCTGTACATCTAGCGTCTAGTGTACCTGATCTCTGACTGTATGCAGCATCCCACGATGCCTGTGGTCCAGAAGTCTCTTCTGATTGGTCATCGTCAATCTCTGCCTGAGCACGCGACATTGCAGGTGCTCTGTGGAGCACGTTTGCTAAGGCATAGAGGTAAAAAAAAAGATTTTTTATGTTCGAATTTATCATTTTTTCAATTTTTACGCAATTGATAAATAAAATAAAATACGTTTGATACTGAGTGAAATATCATGCATTAATCCGTTTACAGCAAATAAGGCTATCCATTTAACGTAAACAAACAAATTAAGAGCCTATCTGTTCACAGATATTTGGGATATATTGATAGGTAACGTTTGATATTTGCAAGAGCAAGGTAACACAGTTAAAGGTAGCCAACAACAGCGACATCATAGTGGCATATTACTTTAAAATTATAAACTTATTACATCCACAGGCGTTATGTTCAGCCTTTCTTTTTTATAACTTGACGAGGTTGATATACTCATTACCTGACTCATAAAATAAAATGTTATCACCTTCAACCCCATGGGTGACGACCTTATCTCTATTGCTATGGTTCCAAATTTGGCCAGGGTTGTTTTGATCATCTCCAGTCCCTGGGTGTTGAACACAGGCAGAGGACATGGCCGAGAGTCTCCAGACGGAGCCGAGCTGTCGTCATTCAGGGGGTTCTCTTCGTCCAGTATTCCAAGTTCAAGGAAGTCCTGCATGGTTGAATACTGCAGAGTTTTGCTGATATAATCAGAGGCTATCAAACATCTCTTGAGACAAGTCTCTGAGAGGTTCTTCTTTTCCCGTTCTTCTGCAGACTTTTCTTTCAGTTGCTGAAGCTCAATCTGCAGTTCTTTTTCTCTTTGGTCGAGTAGAGTTCTAAGAGAAAGGAAAGTATGTGTGATTTTGTCAGGAAGCATTGTGTATGTCTGTTCTAATGAACTAAGACTTTTCTCAGCTGCTGCTAGATGGGCTCTACGTTTGCCGATAGTACATTTGAGATCTGCCTGTAACTTAGTAAGCTTTTTTCTTGCAAGGTCAGCAATTTCACCAACAGAAACAACTCTGTGACCAGCGTGATCCTCTCGTCTGCATTTCAGACACGTCAACATCTTACAATCCTCGTCCATTGTGTCTGCAATGAACTTTGGGTGGACACTGCAATATTTCTCCTCATCAAAAGAATCAGCTTCCAATTCCCCAATATTGTGAAATGTATGTCTCCGTGTACCCTTGAAGCTATTGTGTACCATCTGACAGTTTTCGCAGAAGAAATCTTCACATTCCTTGCACCAACATACAGCCCAGTTTCCGTCCTCCCCGTGTGTACACAGGACCTGTTCAGGATGATTTTTCACTGTGAGGTGCAGAATCTCCTGCTCTCTGACCCCGTCCTTCTGTAGACTTGTCTCTGTCAGGTTGACGTCTCTTTGACATGGGCTGCATGATATCACTCCTCCAGCTGCAGATGTCACACACACCTCACACACAGTGTGGAGACACGGTAGGAGGAAGGGGGCGGGACCTTTCAGTGAGAACTGCTGGTAACAGACTGTACACGCAGGGAAACTCGACATTGTTAACTGTCAAAGTGAAAAAATCACAAAATGCAACATCATATAGTGAAGAAAAAAAGTCATGAGATCTGCAGCTCACTAGATTTTACATCATAATGGCATAAGCCTATCTGGCCCTGGATACGCAACACAGCTATACAGTTACAATGCTGGAGGGGCTTGTATTTGCTTATATTATTATTGATTAATATTGATAGATTTAACCTTTTTAATGGAAAATCTGGGATAGGTTTCTAAATGATAATGCAAAGAACTATCTCTCAAGAACAAGCAACGGTCTCACGGCATTCAAAACATTTTCCATAATGCAAGCAAGGTAAGTATTGCACACACTGAGTGTACAAAAGACCACCTAGAAACCGGCAGGTGAAGCTATATTCATGACAGGTAGTGAACAAACACATACATAGCAATTGGTGACCTAATTGGACACCGAAAGTAAACCAAATCCTTTGACGTGATCATTTTTAATATGAAATTCGCTCTGAAGTATACAACACTACATAACATACGATTAGTACCATACATTCACATGAGCCGTGGCAAAGGTAATGACTAATACGGAGCAAGAATGTCTGTTTTGACACAACATACCCAACACAACACTTACCTTGGTACGACGGGGACCTCTCAATGCACTTCCGGGTTACCTTACTATTCGGGACACGATAAATGCGCACGCACGTTCAGTTTATGATAAAGACCAACTTGATACGTTGTACTGTTTACTGCACCAGAATTCGTGTATTTCAGGATACATGTCAAGGCTAGTAAATACAACTGTTTTCCTGCTGCAGGATTTTACCAACCCAAACTATACTCACATGATAACCTCTACATCTAGTTCATGATGTATAACTTTTTAATACCCTTTTGAAAGTGAATAGATATTAGGTTTCCAAATTTCAAATTTGAATCCATCAATTTGTATATCCCCACATAATAAAAAACGTTACATCAAACGTATGACACTTTTTCTATCATATTTGCCGGAGCACCTCGACAAAATTGGGACGGGTATCAAATGGTTTGAACAATGAAAATGATAGACAGAAATCTGACCAGCATCAGTCCAAACAATCTGTTTAATCAATTGTAATGTCAAACCCTATAGGTGAAACGTTTCATTCAGTGAAATTATCATCGTTCACACATTCAGTTTCAGCTCTCATTAGTGCAATTTGGTGTACAATTGTTAATCCTTTAGCCCTCAGGTCTATGTGTGCTGGTTGCTATTCATTGTCCACTAGACGTGTGGATTATGATATAAGAAACTCTGATAGAAAGAGTTCATATTGGAGCGGAAGTAAAGAGGGAATATGTATACAGAGTTCTGTGGATTCCTTATTGACTATCAAATAGGCAAATATCCTATTAAATGAAATGGAGAAGAGAACGTCGTTAAGATTTAAAAATAGATTACAACTAAACCTAGATCAAGCTTTTGTCTTGCTCGGCTCTAATGGCTTTATTTATGATTGCAATGAACTATGAACTATCAGCGAACTATGAACTATGCTTGAGTGAACTATAAACTATGCCTAAGTGAACTATGAGCTATGCTTTAGTGAGATGTGATGGAAGAATCAATGATTACCCCATTCTTTAGAGGCTCGCACATTAAGCCCTGAGAGAACGATGAAGGCTCCTGATGATCTGGGTTTCTTCCCAATGGTTATGACATTTTACTTTTAAAACAACAACTGAAGACGTAAAATCTGTTTTTCTTTTTTTCCACTAAACATTCTAAGGGACTAAAGAAAACTACCCTGTTACACATGAAATAGTATATCTACATTCACTGTGGGATAAGCAAGATACGAAACAATTGGTAATTTATATGTTAACGTCCGTTTCTTTACTTCTTTATAAGGGCCATTAAATCAGGATAGGTACATGTAGGTTGATAATCTGTTGTACTTGACTTATGAAGAATATTGATCGTAAATATGGCAAATTTTTGGAATCTAGTCACAGCATCGGTGCCTCCTTTAAAAAATAAACACAAAAACGTGTCTCAAATTTGTCCCTTTTTATTTTTAGAGTGTATGGCCATAATAGATATGTTTGAGCGACGGTTTTTCACTTGCGCAAAGCAATAGGTAGCAAATACTCTAACTATAAAAGCAAAAAATACACTCAAAATTTTACTTGAGGGAAATAATAAAATATTGCCATATCTATGCTTTTAAAGATTATCAAACATCACACAACAGAAAATCGTGCTTTAGAAAATTTAAAATTTGCCTTTTGATAGGTTTAGGTTACTTGGAGGCGGATTTATTTCAAATATTTGAAATGCAAAACGCAGGATTATTTTACACGGCGCTTGAGATTTAACATGAGATTCTAACATACGCCGTTTTGAAATGCTTCTTGATCATGCATGACTATTTTGACCTCCATATGTTATAATTCAACAATATTGAGTAAAATCAAGTTGTGTTTTTATTTTCATGAAAGACTCATATGTTTATATATGAAATTCCTAACATCAGCAAGTCTCATTAGAAAAAAATGTTGCTCTTTGATGGAGTAAGGCTTGTCTGTTTCGATTTCGTTATGAGGCAAACTCGTTTCACGATTACTTGAAACATATCATTAATATGCACTCATCATCACTTGTGATATCGCCACTAACAGTCTCGTGCTGCCCAAAAAAGGTAGTCACATGACACGTGTTTAGAATTGATGTTCATTGAATACCACCGGTCATATTGCTGGTTCCTGCCGTCCCCACTGCCTCAGTTCCGTAGTTGAGTTGTTGTACAATTACAGCGTAGGTGATGACAGTTCCAGCGACCTGTCAAAATCGTAACCTTTATCTATTTCAAAAATCCAAAATATATCAGAAAAGTTATATGATATAACCCACACTTTCCTTTACTTGTAAGGTTACGTCGCTAACGACGAAAAGGGGCGGAATGGGATATATTCAAAAATAGATTTACATTATATCAATAATACAAAAACGTATTTTTAGATATAAATGAATCAATAAAAAAAGAGAACAGGATCATTTAGAAATACTTAAACGAAACTAGAAACAGAAATTGAAATAGACTAGCATTTATCAAAGCATGCATAACAATTCTATGCATACGATGACAAGTTCGAGGATTCATATAAGTCAAATAAATTCATGGTTTTTGGACTTCATCAGATTTTTTCAAAAATACATGTGTTAATTGCGTACAGTGAGTATGGTGGATTTGTTGACTGTAAAAAGACCGAGAGCTGTGATACCGATATCCTGACCTGATACCTGGCTTAGGAACACAGTCAGCTGAAATATGACACATATGTATACTATAACACAGTAGATGACACCTTAGCTGTAATACTACACAGGATACAAGATAGACAATACAAGACAGCTGAAGTCATATCTGTGCCACACACTCTGTAAAATGGTACAGATTACTTGGTACAAGGTACTAGTGAACAGAAACCTAGAAGGCAGGTAGCTCAAAGAGCTATATTTTGATACGGGATACTAAATAAAAAAATTCAATACACCCATAAATTGAAACTTAGAATTAAAATCACTATAAAAGACACAACAGGTGTCTTGGAGAGAACTGTCTCACGAATACAATCAGACATAACATTATCTATATATACATTTATCATAAACTAAATCATTTTAGTCTATTTATTCGATATATATGTATGTATATATATAACCCACGACTCAAGAGGAACGAGACTGGGGTATTTCATACATTACATATGTGGTACAAGGTAAAAGATCGACGAAAATTGATAATTAATAAGTAAAAAAGTAACGTATTTCAACTTTATAACATTACATTATTTCAGCCATATTCGTAGAGTTTTTAATTTGGTCGACATTTTAAGTTAAATCAGTAATTTCAATTCAACGTTCGTAATGGCATGAATATGAATTAATCTGATCATCCCTTTAACAATTAGTAAACTTCCTTCACGGACCATACACACTCAGGAGTGTTTAATTATTTCTAAAAAAACAACCTTCGACAAATATTAAAATATTCAATTATCAAGTAATTTACAACTCAGAATTCATATACAGCCCAGAAAATAAGCCAATAACACATTGTACTCACAGACTGAAAATCATCTCGTTCCAGTTTTCCAGCCCTTATCTTCATGAGAGTATCCTTTGGTTTGTGAGCCTGGGAAATACATTCATTAACTTCAGGTAATTGGGTAGGAATCAATGAATTGAAAGTTAACCACAAAAACTGTAACCCTGTCATTCAATTTGGAATTTTCGTGCACCTTCCTGTTGCACAATTTGTGAAACAAGAAATGAAAATGTCGAATACCTTTAATGACTTCGTGTTAAATCAGCCAAAACGCGAAAAACATTACCATAAGGAAATAAATGTTTTTTTCAATATAGGTTTGTATGATGTTAGGTATCATTCTCATTCTTATCTACATCAACAATACCTCTCCTTCCTCGATGAATCTACTTCACCACGGACACAAGACTTAACCTTACCTTCAGTTGAAGATTGTTACATACTGGCAGTCAAATGTGCACTTGCAATCACTTAGGCAAAAGTAAAAGTGAAATATAGCCTTACAGATTCTTAGAATATGCAATAGTCTGCTGGCAAAACAATAAAAACTTGAGTGATCCATGCCGTTTCATATTTTCGTAATTAACAAATTGATTTGAAAACTCTCATGATTTAGAACGACTACAAATAAATATTTTATTCAGAATAATTTAAAGAGATTTTGATAAATATGAAATAATAGCAAATTTCATGGTATTTGATATATCCTAATATTATAAAATGGTTGACACTTACCTCACGGTTGAGCACCACTCCAATGACCATACAGACCAACATCTGTGAAGCAGCAGCCCCCATAACGGAGATGAGAGTTGGGATCTGTGACTGGGGGAACACTGGGGAACTGAAGCAGGACACACAGAAGCAGAGGTTGAGGATGCCAGTGAAGTAGATCCCGAACACCAGGTAACCCAGCACAGAGTCTACCGTCCTGGTCAGGTCACACAACCTCTCATGCTTCTGTCTCAAGTCTTCCAGGAGACAGGGCTTCATTTGATGAAGATGCGCGTAGTGTTTCTCTAGTGTATGTGTGACTTGCTGGAACTCTCGTTTCAGAAGGTAACAAATTGTGATGATGAACAGACAATAAGCAAATACTTGTTGGTAGGAAATGAAGGCGAAGTATGCATAGAAGCATTTCATAGCGAACCAGAAGGTTGTGTTTGGATTGGCTGGGTAGAGTCTAAACAGAGTCATTTCACTTGGAGATGAGGAATCTTCAGGTTTGAAAAGTCCGATTACAGAGAACACAGGAACAGAACAGCCAATGATGAACAGAGCGAACAGGAACTTCCCAAAGTGACGAAGGAGGAAGGGAAACTGGTTCTCCTGAAGAGTACATTCTGAGCTGAATGCCCTGACAAACCTCGTCCAGTTCTTCCTCACAAGATATACTGAGCAGGAGAAGTTCCATAAAGCTGACAAGTAGATGAAGAAGAGAAGAGAGACTTGGAGGAAACCGGTGGAGAACATTTCCTCTCGAATGACGATAGGGACTAATCTGATCTGGACAAACCAAACCGACGCCAGATAGAAGACACTCATTACATTGGACATACCAAGAACCAGTTTCATTGGCCATGGCTTCTTTGCTAAGTCGCAAAAGTCGAAATATATCCCCATGATTCTTAGATAGATCCGCAGTTTCCGAAACACATCTTTAACAACAGCAATTGTTTTTTTATCATCATTATCGTTGTCTTCAATCTTCCCAAAAAGTGTTGATATAGATGCCATTTTATTAGCACTTGGTTCAGTGTCCTTCAAGAAACAGAATGATAAATTCCTCAAAAACGAATCTGAACTCTTATGATATATCGGTATATCCGACTACTTAGGCAAACAGCCTCGGGAAAATTCATCAATGTATCATTCTTGAACTTGCCAATAAATATCGATCCTGTCATTTAGGACACTAAATACTAATGATGTATTCACAAACAATGCTATTCAATTAACGAATGTTTGCTTTCGTTCATAGTAGCACTATCGTTCTCAGCAACCCATTGATTGCACTTTATATCGCATTTCCTGTAATAGTCGCTATGCATATTCATTTAATTAAACCGATCTCGGTTTAGGATTAAGTTTGCTTAATGTGCTCTACATTGTTTTTCTAAAATGAAATAACAGTTCAATTACTCTCATCTCTTTAATCAGTTGAAATCTGAACTTGTAGGCATTAACAAAATTCAATAAAAACTGATTTTCAAAACAACACAAGTTCTGGGTTTAAACGTTTAAAACAAACCTACCAGCCTTTTTTGTCCAATCAAAACATATGACGTCTGATTATCTACTGAAGTATCTCTGATCATGGAATGTAATTTGTAACTCTTGTCAAGGTGCTATCTATCAATCAATCAATACAGCCCCACTGATGTAAACTAAGGATAGAACAATCCTTTCATGTGCCATTGCCAGATTCATGAGACTTGTCTTATTTACACAGATGTGGTGAAGAAGAAATGTAATTAATCATTATCTATTACAAAAGGTATGAAGTACATTGTTAATTTTCTACATTGAATTTCGATACATCTTCTTTGGGCAGTGAAATTATATGTAGTATTTTCAGTTCAAAGTTTGAAAAATATAATTAAATAGAAGAGTTTCTTTGAATAAATATTAGAATAAGCCATGCAATATCAATTTTCAATATTGATCAAACCAAAAAACCCGTAGGAAAAATACTGAAGGAAGTACTCATAAACATGCCGCCATGGTAACTTTCATAAACGTTTGTATATTAATGTTCAATTGTAAAACTATCAGCATATGAAATCAATAATATGCATATCGATTAACATAATCATTTGAGTGGTGATCATAGATTATATCCTTTTCCGCTACCTATTTCCGATTTCCATTAAAGCTTATAATTTGAACGACTAATGTTAGTAACTGATGCAAACAAACTGCTACTTGATACATATTGGTGTGGATGAATACAAATTGGTGTGGATGAATACTTACTGGTTTTGATGAATACATACAGGTGTTGATGTATACATATTGGTGTGGATGAATACATATTGGTGTGGATGAATACATACAGGTGTGGATGAATACTTACTGGTTTTGATGAATACATACAGGTGTTGATGTATACATATTGGTGTGGATGAATACATATTGGTGTGGATGAATACATACAGGTGTGGATGAATACTTACTGGTTTTGATGAATACATACTGGTGTTGATGAATACATACCGGTGTTGATGTATACATATTGGTGTGGATGAATACATATTGGTGTGGATGAATACATACAGGTGTGGATGAATACATACAGGTGTGGATGAATACATATTGGTGTGGATGAATACATACAGGTGTGGATGAATACATATTGATGTGAATGAATACATATTGGTGTGGATGAATACATATTGGTGTGGATGAATACATACTGGTGTGGATGAATACATATTGATGTGAATGAATACATGTTGGTGTGGATGAATACATATTGATGTGGATGAATAACTATTGGTGTGGATGAATACATACAGGTGTGGATGAATACTTACTGGTTTTGATGAATACATACCGGTGTTGATTAGGGCTGAAACGGGTACCCGGGTACTCGAGTACGAGGCGGGTAGGAGCATTACTCGAGTAGTAAACTGCTACTCGAGTACTCGGCAAAGAAGAGTTATCTCCCCTCTCAACATGGCAAAGCAATCCCGTTCAAACGTTTGGTCCCTTTTCAAACTAACTGACGACAAACTTAAAACTGAATGTTCAGTTTGTGGAATAAAACTATCCTTCAAGGGTGGGACGACCTCAACTATGAGGAACCATCTGAAGATGAAACATAAGTCAACGTTTGATGTAGACTACCCTCGGTAGTTTCGCCAAAAAGGTTAGTTATTATATTAAGTCAAAAGGATAGTGGACTTCATCAAATCAATAACATAAAAGTGTCACATTAAGTATGCGTTATGGATATATGAAATCTAATAACTGAATATTTATACAAGTCATCATGTGCTGCCGATGTGCACCTCTTGTTATCAAAAGAGTGTGTTAACCCCCTTCGTGCCATAATAACGTTAGGTGGCATAACTTTCTATTCGTTACATACTTTGATAAATCATTATAACAGAATGAATAAATGGTTACTGGTAAGTGGAGTATGTGCTCTGACAGTATGAGATGTGCGATTTTAACATTTAATGATTATGTTCCATCAATCAATTAATGTTAGACATTTGCGAAAATCTTTGTAAATAATGTTTTGCTGTAGTAAGAAGTAATGGTTACTTGAGTTTTTGTTTTGTTGGTTGTTCATGCTAATCAGCAGTATGTATTGTGTTCAAGCTAATGCTTGTCAGCAGCGTACGTATTAAAATTGGGAGTTGCATGTTATCTTGTGTTTGCGTTCTTACCAATATGAGAATAAACCACAGCATAATACCTGTTCATTGTGTTGAATCTTAGTATATATGTAATAATGGAACTGGAGTTTATTTCTCTTTCTGTGGACTAAAATATTGTAAATTACAAACAATACGATCTTAATACCCTCATGAGTTCAGAATAATGTATGATGAATTAATGATGGTGTCATAAGTTGTACCCGTTTCAGCCCTAGTGTTGATGTATACATATTGGTGTGGATGAATACATATTGGTGTGGATGAATACATACAGGTGTGGATGAATACATATTGATGTGAATGAATACATATTGATGTGAATGAATACATATTGATGTGGATGAATACATATTGGTGTGGATGAATACATACAGGTGTGGATGAATACATACAGGTGTGGATGAATACATATTGATGTGAATGAATACATACAGGTGTGGATGAATACATATTGATGTGAATGAATACATATTGGTGTGGATGAATACATATTGATGTGGATGAATACATATTGGTGTGGATGAATACATACAGGTGTGGATGAATACATATTGGTGTGAATGAATACATATTGATGTGAATGAATACATATTGGTGTGGATGAATACATATTGGTGTGGATGAATACATACAGGTGTGGATGAATTCATATTGATGTGAATGAATACATATTGGTGTGGATGAATACATATTGGTGTGGATGAATACATATTGATGTGGATGCATACATATTGGTGTGGATGAATACATATTGATGTGGATGAATACATATTGATGTTACAAACTGACAATGTAAATGTATGGCTTCGATACGTGTTCATTCATATAAAGGCGTTAATGCCAGAATCGAAGCGGCCCTAAAATATCAACCTCGACATGCCTGAAGTTGGTGATAGTCGGAGCTCAAACGTCACGTTCTTAGGCATGGAATTATTTCAATTTTCACATCATCAGATTTTCACAACACCAGATCATTATAATGCTCGAATAAATTATTCGTTGCATATTGGTGGGGTTAATGTCATTGTTTAACTACGAGCATTGTAATAGTAAAACCTTCAGAATTGACAGTGACCATGTTAAAAGAATGAATTACAAACACCGTCTGTAGCTATATTCCTTCCAGTTAACTCTAATGTCTCACTGAAATTTGGTGAATAGCGTAAAACAACATCAGAATACAGAGCCTTGATATATTCAAAACATTTTATCCGGTAATAACTAAGTCCGACATGAACTGATAAATTGTCAAGTCTAGCGAAATAAAAAGTTTACTCATCATTTTATCTTTGTCTATATTACTTACAACTTTGTACTTACTTGTCCATATCAAGTTACAATGCGAGTTATCTGATCGCCTATGATTTGTTTCCATGACAACTATCAAAACACTAATCATGCTGTAAAATTTTGGGTAAACGAATAGAACTAGGAGACTGAAGAATATAATTATTTAGTTTTCTTACACGAGAAATAAATAAACTTCATGTGGAATGAGCGCAAAATGCATGCATCTAAAGTGGTGGTTACTTACATGTAGGTATGTCGTCATTATTGAGTTGTAAATGATGTGAAGGTAAAGCGTTTATTTTCATTATTATATATAATTAAGTGTATTTATCAGAGTTTCCTAACAGAACATAATAACTTTAAATCTCCTAATGTTAGAAATCTTCAATAATGTCTAGACGAGGCGTTATCTTCAGTATGAAGATCTTTGACTGGCATTTTAGAAGTTGAAATGAACATATTAATGGATATGAAACAATCTCATTCTGTATCAAGAAGTTGTACATTCATAAAATCATTCAACATTATTGAAGATGTACTAAATGTTGTAGACCGCTGTCACAGAAGTGTTAGACGTCACGGTGTACCTTCATTCTGATCTAACAATAGAATTCAAATGTAACTATTGTAGTTGGTGTTATGGTGTTACACAATCATATTCACAGTCAATAGCAAAACATTGAGTCTCGTGAATCCATCACTTGTCGAGTGCTACTGAATGAACTCCTCGGGGATTTCATTATCAGCGAGGACTGCGACCTGTTTCTTCTGTAAAACTGAGCCTCTAGACAATTGCTGACATATTTCCCATTATCTACATTCTTTATCAGGCCACGCGTCTTACCTGATGCGGAAAATTTGCGTTGTTGTGTACCGACGGTTTCAGTTTACAGTTGATTGTTTCTGTTGTATTTTGGGTGAGAGATGATCGATGGTGTAACAAGGGTCAGTTGGGTATCATATACGAAGGCCCTGGTTCGAATCCCGCTTCAGTTTTCCTCTCAATTGTTTCTGTAACAGTAAAGTCTTTTGTTATAGTAATCTGAAATAGAGGATATTATATGAGTGTTCTTGACATACTATGTTTACGACACAAGTGCTTAATATTAGTGTTTCCCGAGCGAGATATCAAAGAAACTAATCAAGATCAACATCCAAGCATAGATATAGGCGCGTTTGGAACACAACGTCATAGGCGAACTGTGACGTTAAAACATTGTTTTAACGTGACGTCACAATGAAAAAGTGATATTTTGCCCGAGGGCATCGTATCAAAAATATGAACCCCGATATGATTGCCCTCGTAGGTAAGAAAAAAGGAATAATTCGATAATTAAAAGTAGTAAAAGTTTTATGTATGTTGTATACTATAGGACATGTATTGCATCACAGAGTCATTCTCTGAACAAATGCTATTACATTTCAATAATATTTGAAAGTGGGATTCAATCTTTTCATCCTTTTTTGAAGCTTCCATAACTCACACATCTCCCAAATACATAAATATCAAATTCGACATCAATATTCACGTGTTGGCTGTAGTAAAGCTGGTTTTATGACGGTTATATTTCAGCGATTATCAAATATCAAATATAATGGCAGGTAACCTGCCATTACTTTCCTTCGCGGCCCAGTGCCTTGGTCATCCAGCCGTGAAACGGGATCGTCTTAGTTCAAGCTTCTGCGGTAATCATCGGACCGTGTTATGTCCGCTCGAATTAGGAGTGCATGTCAGGTCAGTCTTGCTTTCCTGACAACAACTGACTTATCAAGATGTCTTGGAGACTCTTATTTTAGAAATCCCTTAAAGAGCCACTCCGTGCCAAACTTAATCAATGGTGTCATTTGATCGCCAAGTATCTACTGTTACGAAAAAGACACATTTTCAAGCTTGTTGGTTATTTACATTGTCAATATGAAGGTAGAACGTCGAAATTATGATCGAAAACCGGACAGTGGCGCGCGTCAAATAGTTAAACGTAATTTTGGAGACTCATTTGAAACAGCTAGGAGGGCAGTTAGGAATTGATAGTGTTTGTTAGGTTATATAACTAGTATCCATGTATATTGGACGTGATATCTACGCCCCTGTGCATTAATAAGGCTGTTTTTTAGATTTTCAAGGAAAACCAGTATTTGTCATATGTATGTATTTTGGACATGAAAAGTTAAGATGTTTTGATTTTATATTACCACATATGACATTTAGGTTCATATCAAAGGTAAATAATATGTTATGAAAATCACGGTGTGGCTCTTTAAGACCATTTGAACTTAATATTAAATGACTAATATACCAAAAACACAGAGTAGCTAAGTGACTCTTTTATTGAAATTCTGAATCCGACTGTTACAACAGTAATACTTATTTTGGTACCATCGTTTGATTAAAAATCTCATTAAAATCAGTTCGAACCTCACGCTCGTACGCCGTTCTAGTCTGTTAAACATTGAGCATGACTTTCAGATAGATATTGTGAGTACATTCTGATGATGAATTGTCAATCGTAAAAACGATTTGGAAAACACAGAAATGTATAAGGCTTTTTGTCTCAAAATGTTTGTGACGCGATCATGACCTTGGTGCATTTAGTCCAGAACACAGTGGAAAACAACTTATTATCATCCTGACTACAACTAAAGTAAAAAAATGATTCTTGGTCTGAGCGGTTTTCGGTGACTTACCATGACCATTTTTTTGCTTTTGTCTTTAGATAGCATCCCGGGGACCCAAAGTTCGTATACCTTACTAAGATGTAAATGGATATGCGGTATTAGTTCAACTGATGTGATACGTATTAGCCAGTACCTTGACGTCACATGTCTGTCTTGCATGATTATATCAAAGTACAGAGTTATTTTTCTCTGTGATGGATGGAAAACCGGACATGGAACGTCTTCTGTGCCTACTCTACCCTAGGTGCATTCAGCACGCCACGGTCTACCACAGCTCTATGAGGTATGCCAGAGCACCTTATGTTTGTGATATATCTTCTTTTGACTGTATTTTCAGATGCAGTTATTGACCAGTTCTATATTCATTTCTGTCCATTTTGGACACTATTAAAGACCAGGATATTTAGGCAATTATAGTTTTGGCATCTCGTGGTTGTCATGCCATAAACACTTCGGTCGTCATGAACGTACGATATGTGTTTTGGAATTTGCTCATATTCAAGCTAGAAACTTTTGGGACACCCTCGTTTATCAGCAGCTAATCAGAAACTTATGGTAATGACATTAATGGTAGAATGACTACACACCCATACATTAACCTTACTTTGTTAGAGCTATATACCGTAGCACGTAGCATATGATATAGCATATTATTTTAGTATGATAAGGGATACTGCCGTTGTACTGAATGACGGTCTCAATACTGTACCAGTGTACTAGATTTGAAAGGTTTGATATACATGAATTATTTAGTTTTTCAATGCATACCATCACAAAATATATACCATTTCAACGTTCTCCGTGGTTTGGTATTTATACCTACATAATATTATAAAAAAGCTATATGCCTCATTACAAGAATATATACGTCATATGGCCATGATGCCCTTCCATAGTTCTCTTATTCTTAATCTGTATTTCCTACCACAGATATAAACCAAGGTCTTATGTCTCACTAAATCATATCAATATATTAATATCTATATATGCAAATGGTAGCAGAAATCCACACGACACAATTGCAGAGATGTCTTTCCTTATAATGTACGTGCAAGAGCTGTCACTCATCTGTGTGATCACGTGACCGGGATCGCGATGACTGCAAACACCCGGCATCTGACAGCGGTTGTACTGTGTATGGCAGTTAATGACAGCACCCGTCATCTTACGAGGGCAGCGCTGTAGCTGACAGTGACTGTCACCCAGCCTAAATATATCTCTAACTTATAGCAGGTAAACAGTGCGCTGGTCGGCAGCATGGGGCGACATTACATGGAAAAACCGGTTTTGGTAGGGCGACCCGTGTATCTTTATTGTGAGCTGTGAATAGCAAAATAGGGCCTCTGTCGATTTGTTGAATATTGCATACTTGCTATAACCAACTGAATCGGGTCAGTCGCCGCTCCCATTCAAAGCACAGTGAGAGACTCGCGTTCTGAGGGTTTCTGGGATGTCGTGCTACCCTGGAGAATAGGGGGAATTGGTGACGCGTCTGGGGAATCGGTGACGCAACTTTGGAATCATTTTCATAAGTGGATTATAGCGGTGTAGCTTTAAAACCTGTGACAATTCTGGAGTATCGTGACAAATTTGGAGTAATTGTTAAACATCTATTCGTGACAAGCAAGGTATTGGTAACACCTCTCGGTATATGTCACCTTCTTACGTCATTGGATACCGTTGAGTCTGTGGTGTGTCTTTGACTCATGGATTCCTGCTAGCTGAATTACCGCGATGAACAGCTACAAGGGAGCGAGGGACTCCCTGCAGGTCGCAGATCTGAACCAGCGCATGCAGATCCAGAAAAACACTTTCACCAACTGGTTGAATGAGCAACTGAAGTCCCGTGGCATCGTCATCCATGACGTAAGGACTGACTTCAAGGATGGTGTTTATCTCCTGGCACTTGTGGAGGAACTCCAGCATCGAAGGTTTGGGGGAGTTCTGAAGAACCCTGTCAATCAGTACGAGAAGCTCCAGAATGTCACCGTGGCCTTGGATGCCATATCACGTGACGGGGTCCGCATTGTCAACATCGGTAAGTGCCATGTAATATGACGTGACATTTTTTGTCAACTTAGTACATAAAGGTGAAGGATTGTCTTGACATTGTTTATTACCCTTTTTTCTAGTTTTGTTTTGCTAATTGTTGTTACTTTGATAGTTTTCATGTTAGATGACTTTCTTTTAAATGCTTTTATCTATTTCTTAAAAGAATAAGCTTCACTTTATCATTCCGTTGTAACATTTAAGTTGCATTCATAGACATAACAAAACATCTGTTTATAAATTCTTATTTTACCTAAAATAAAGCAATAGGAACCTGTATTTTCAGTGAACAGTAAAGGATAAATAAAGAAAGAATATTGTCACAAAAACGAATATGAACCACAATAGATAATCCAAATTTCCTTGACAACATCATAGTTTATGTTTTCTCATGGGAACCTTAATGCAAAGAGATACACAAAAGAATACATTTCTTAACCGAAGCTGAAGCAAAATCGAACTGAAAAATACACAAAGTCGGATCAATGTCAACACGCTCCAAGCTAATTTACATTCGATTGTAAACAAGAACACCGAGCCCTCAGTGCTGTAATTGTTCCAGGCAAACTACTTCATTTAAACGACGAACAATTACAAACCCTGACATCGCATGAACACATTAATCTTTTATCAAGAAGTATTGATCGATTGTCGTACATATCAGCTGATGACTGACACACAGGCCACACGGCTCATTGTCGAGCTCATCGATTTCAGCTCTATTTCATTAGAGCACTGTCTCAGGATAGTTATGTAATTGAACTGCCTATGATATATATTAACACAAATCCTCAGTGATAAGGTTTATAGGTATAATTATCATTTTACAAAAACTTTCAACTCTTTACAAACTGTTCTCGGAAAGAGTTGGGTTCATAGTCTTTGTTTTTAACAAGAAATCAACATGAAATTAGTTACGGTGATAATTCGCTTGATTCAATGTCATAAATATTCATATAAACAAACATCTTGCCGAGGTAAATGTATTCATTGTAGACTGTTTGTATCGTGTTACAGAATTGTGTTGCATTAATTATCAAGGCCGTTATACATTATAAACAGTGTCCTACATTCAAGTAAGACATTTGTCTTGAATATCACGATTGAATTTCGTGAGAAATGACTTAATCATATTTTTCATTAAGATTTATAGCATTTTTGTCTGAAACGTCATTAACAGACGTCGCTTAGTTACCGTTTTATAACATTTCCCTTTACACGTCGATACGTCAAATGTTTATGTGATAAACGTATCCTTCAGTTCTTGAGCCTTGTGTAACGAAAGTTCTTAAAATATCGATATTCCTTATCCAACACCTTGAGGCAATAGCATAACACACTTTTCAATTAAGAACAAAGTTTTTTCAGAGTCCAACATCCATAAGAACGATGCAACATTTATTGATGTGAAGTATTGCCTTCATGTCTTTTATTAGTTCATGTGCATATGATTGTAATGACGAATTGACTACGCAGGACGAGAAGAAAGTTTGATCATGCATCAATTATTGATGCTACCTGTACATTCATATTTGTATTTCCAGAGCTATGGCATAACAAAGCTGTGGAACATTCGTTCAACGGGTATATTGACACACATTGATTTGCCTTCTGGGAATTTCTGCAACGTGCATTTTGCACGAGCGTCACTTAGCTATTTTTATGTCAGCATCGTGCAAACTACTTAGACATTGCCATTGCATGTTTCATACTGAACTGCGTAATCTTCAATGTTGTAAACAATTTCAATTTGTTCATTCTTCTGAGAAACACTTTAACGTATTGAATGGTACCATGATACATATTACATTTAAACGAATAGCCATACGAATTTTTCAAAATCAATATTAGACGCTCATAAGAGTATGAGAGAAGGATATGTTGTTTGTTCAAGTTATCTTTTCTTGTATAGAAACTTAAATACAATGTCAACATACACATTTATCGATGGTGTATATTTATATAGAATATACCATTTATTGATTAAATCAATAATTTGAACTGTCTTGCATCGGTGCAAAGAATGCTCCCTAAAGGTTTTTACTTTCGTATTTCAACTGCACACATGAGAAACATTATTTCTTTAGTTATTCAGAACAAGGTAGACCTTCAAACAGTTTCAAAGTCGTTTGCTAGGTTTATGAATGTGAGGTATGCCTCCCCCCGTGTATTCATATTTCCATATCTATATGTCACGCTTCAGTGATTTGTTCAACACTACCCTTCACAATGTTGCAAATGTATTTTTGGAACATATTTATTCGAAGTAAAGTATGTCAATTGAAATAAAAGTGACATGTTACTGCTTGTTACGAGTTTGATAGATGAAACATTGCAAATATTGATTTATGTATTCAAATATTCCTAGGAAAGATTCAATGATTATGTTTTTACATTTTATATGATATGTAATTATCAGTCAACAATTATCTGATGAAAGGTATTGTTTATTCTATTGGGGTGCGACAGGGTATCATACTATCTCTTTATTTCTCAAAGCTAACTCTATAGAATAATCAAAATCAATCCCTTACTCCACAGAATATCAAAAGGTAAACTCCTCACTGTTTGTTTTTGACGACACCTGGTGTTTGTGTGGATGTAAAAAATATTACATTTGATCCTTTGCGTGGAAACATGTAGATAATTTTAATAAATGAAATCATGAAAGATAAAACCCTGGAGGGCAAAGTGGTGTACTGGAAATTTATAGATAACTTTTGCTGACTCCATGTCAATTTAATTGAGTATAATACGTTTTGGTGAAAGGTATGACATGCATGATAGGTCTGCTATGTGTGGTATATGCCTCGGTGTATTTTTCGTATATTTGTATGTACCACTTTTATACCTCTTTAGTACTGCTGTGTGCCATGGTATCATGAAAAGTCATCTCACAGCAAACTCACCCATCATCCGCGAATAATGTATTCACCAAAAAGAGTTGAGGATAGAGCAAATGTTGTCTATGTAGCCGTTGACCAATGATACGATATTCCCACCACTTGGGAATACAATGTACATGGATGTTGTGTGTACAATGAGGACTGTGATTAGAGACCGCAGAGATCTCAAATCGTTTAATGTATTTTTAACTGTAAGTTCTGACAGGGGCTCGGCAACTTTGTCTGTAACAGAGAACTGTTCTACACGCAGTGAGGTTTGGGTGCAAAGCTACACTGAAATGCCACGAATTATCTGGAAAAAAACCCTGTCCTTTTGGATCCATTTTTTTAAGGATTCTGTTTCCGAATATCGTATAGTGTTGACATTATTATCACAGACTCAATATTTGATATTCAGTTAAATCGCTAGTATATAATCTCATAACGGAGAATATCATTTCGAGATTCTAATCACAGATGTACCATTTGCAGGATTCTATTTTGGATAATCAAATAATGTTAACTTTGTCAATAATCACGCGATACTGGCAAGATATTTGGCATGATTATAGTTAAGAGATAAATGTCACACTTCGACACTCAGTTTATAATTTAGGGTACTGGGGACTGCTTCAAGTTAAAAAAGCTAGGGAAAAGACACACACACAGTTTGCATGCATTTATTATGTAAACATGCACTTTTTCACGAAAGTCAAAAGTTTACAACAATGACAGGATTGCATTTATCATATTCAAAAAGCAGCGTATTTAGATCTTGAAAGAATAGTCAACCTATTTCGCCCTACTTTTCAATTCTGCTTATGCTATACTGTTGACTTTATAAACATATTTACAATATTCAGTTATACCCTGGTCAGTCATGCGTGAAGAAGATTCAGAAGCTGGGCCTGGGTTCAGCTCGCGGAGCATGTAGAGTGTATTCATAACGTACTCATACCGTATTCATAAAGAGTGTCGGCAGTATGCGTCATATTGTACACCTTAAAGAGAAAGCTCTATTCAGACAGGTCAGCCATGCAGCTCTGCTGCTTAGAAAAAAAAGGTACCTGCTGAATTTGTTTTTTGCTAGTGGAGTGTTCGGCTTAGAGAACAGTGCGATCATTAGTACTAAAACGAAATTCGTCTCCATGACGTCCATTAAGACAACAGTACAGTCAAAGCCGTGTACGATGGCAAAATAAGTGACCAGCCGAAAAAGGATGTTTTTGTTACATGTACATGCAAATTTGCAAATTGACTTTGTCAAGATTTGGCACGACATGATAACGAAACGAAAAAAACTATCCACGAAAAATACCCCTCTACTCCCACGAGTGTCCATTTTAGTTATTTTATTTTGGCAAGAGGGATCAGCTATTTAAAATTAAATCTCACATTTGTATAATGTTTTGATACGGCAGGCTGTAGTTGGGATTCGGGTTTAATTCTACAAAAATGACCCATGTTGATAATGATTATTTATTTACTTTAATAGCTGGAATGTAGGCTAGTGCGTTGCTGTGCTTTATCGATTTGTCGAAAATATTTGGCGTTACTATTTTATTAATTAATATTTTATAACAACATATTGTATTGGTGTCAAGAAGAAAATTACTGTAACCATGGCATCCTCAGGTTTTAATTTTTTTTAAGTGATGAAAAGAGAATATCCCTTGCCCTTGTTATGTAATTCTTCCCCATTTCCCTTTAAACGCTTTAAAATGCGCTATTGTATTTAAAGGTGACCTTACGTTTGTAGAATAAAGAAAGCCTTTATCAACGCAAGATGTATTGAAATGACACGCTCAAGTGTTAAAAAGTCACAAGGAAATACAGAATACACAGTGTTCATAGGAAGAAAGTTACATTTCAAACAGTGCGAATGCCACAAAACACGTAAAGCATTGCCGTGGGGCTTTCTACTGCATAAAGCTGCCAACGCGAATCAGTAGCTTTTGTCATGTTGAAGAAATATACCTTAGCGCTGTGTTAGGGCCGAGAAACAAAGGTTCTGTTTGACATTGGAATGCGATTAAATAAACTGCATGTGACTCCGGTGGTTAGCATGTGTTAACACTTAACATATTTTTTAATTAGTATATCCCGTGTCGTTTTAATATTGTTTTGAGAGTATTTTTGTTACATCTTAAAATGAAAAATAGTTTATACTCACAATGTTTCATTTGAACACCATTCTCAACGTTTTTCTTACACTGATTTAACTAATATTTTCAGGTGCTGTCTTTAGTAACAGAACTTTTTTAACAGTGTAAGATGAGTTTTTATTGATTATTGGCAAACTTACATTCACATATAAGTAATGTTTTTCAAAATTTAAACTCGTTATTAAAAACATATTATTTCCATGTCATTTCTTACTGATCACTTACTTCGATATTTCAAATCTCCTCCTTTCAAAGCATTTTTCTCTCACCTTAAAATGAGGTAAACTGAGATGGAGTCAGTTAATTTGTACTGACATATATGTATTTGCTTTCTGAGTCACTATTATGACCTATATAATTTCTTTCACGTGAATAATTAACGGATGTTAATCTCTTAGTTGATATTCATAGTGAGCTATGATTGATGTATTTCAGTAATTTCATCGACATTTATGATAGACTCATATTAGTTCTAACAACTTCTCTTGGAGTATACATTTGAATCAATGGTTACCATGTCACCTCAGAATATTACGAATCTGTTCAACGTCTCCCAGACAGGGCACTATGCACCAGCAATACATAAGTACATACTTCAATACACCTACAGCCTACATCAAACATGTCTGATATTTACACTCCAGTTGCATATTGCATTTTGTTGAAAGGTTTAAGGGATGGGTGAATCGTCTTTATTTGATCTATCAACGTCGAGACGATATCCTCTACATGGTTAACAACAATTAACGTTACATGCATGCGCAGGTGTATTCGTAAGAGCAGTGGTAGTTGAAGGTCAAACGGTGCACCAAATGACATTGTGATGGCACTTACAACATCGCTACATGAAATCTTTCACGGTGTTATAAATCATAATTTTAAAAGCTTCATAATAATTCTTTGTCATAGTTGTAAATATACTGTTGAGTCATAGCTATTGAGGTTTTAATGAGTGTTTTTATCCTGAGTTAGTGCTTAAATTAGATTCGCATTTTTGTATTAATTGAGTGTAATAGAATCATGTGCTATCAACTGCTATTTTTAAGCAATTCATGAGTATGTACTTTAAATGTACATCTGTATCCAAATATTGTATCCATTTATTTTATCATGGTCACTGCATGACGCAATACCGTAAAAGTATTGTCATGTATTCTAGAATTCAAACGAAACGCAATAAAACACGAGATTTCACTCAGAAAGTAGAACGCCCACCATTGACTCGAAGGTTGGATTTCATATCAAAGGGCGTTAAATATGGGGGTTGTTGCTTCCCTGCTTGGTACTCTGCGTTATGAGGATAGAACAATTACCACTCACCACAGTGTGTCTCTACAAATTTCAAACGCACATTGTATTTCGGACAATGAGTTATTGACTATCATGAATACTCGTTATAAACTCGTTATAGTGTAAAGACTTCAATAACACCTGTAATTATTATACTACTGAAAACTGTATATGAAATTGATATTGTTTTGTTACAGCGTTTAAGGCACTTTCAACCATATTAAAGTGGTGAATTGATTACGTATTTCAGACCTTTTTCTCTTTTAGAGTGCATCTTTGCTAAAGTCAATCATAACTCAGTGTAATAATCATTGGATTGCAGCATTCTTAGTTTTTAGAGGATTTATTTTGCAATTCTGACTTTTTCATAAAACAACATTTGCTAAGGTGAACCTAAACCGCCATTCTTCCACTAAGGTTAACTCAGTGTTTTTTTATCATCTTAGCGCTCTGTGAAAGAGGGGCCCCGACCTCTTTGAAAAATTGAACACGTATGATGCATATCTCTACTTATTCTCTTTATGAATCCACCATCAGTTGGACGCTACATGGACTGTTCAATGCTATCTTGTCCCGTTAATGTGGAGAACCAGCCACATATACCGCTGTGTTATTGGATAGTTTATGGTTCATTGCTACCGGGGATTGTATATGATAGTGGAAGATCCAGGGGTGTCTGATGTTTGACCCCCCAGCCCCCTCCAATTCCCCTTTTGATGTTTTGGTTGATCAATTGACTCTTGAACGAAGTCAACCCAAAGGGTTCCCCGTCCTGTTTTCCCAAAAGGATGAACATACCCCTTTCCTCCAATAGCTGAACACCCCGCCATATCACTGTATGACGATATCAGTCTATCTGATAACCTTATAAATGAGTCCGCATTAAAAACGGTGCCAGATTGAATATTAGAGTATGGTGGTCAGACAATTTAGACACGCCTTTGGCCCTAATGTTTGCTCATCTCGTTCAGTTGTTTACAAATCTCAAATAAGGACATATGAGTATTTGATGTACTTATAAGAGCACGTATTTGGGTTGAACTTATTGACTGTTTGCTTATTGATGTGGTTGTCATATATTTTCATATAGTATTTCGAGGAAAATATATGTAGTCATTGTAGATATCATTTTACCACTTTAATTGCATTATTAACGTGTACGTTATTTCAAAAGACACTCCTTCATAACTCGATGTTGCATTTAAAAAGAGCCCATATTTAACACACAAAAAATTCATATTTTGAAGAGAATGAAGACTAGATGATTTTAATTCATGTCAAAAAAATAATTTTTACTGCCATATGTAAGCCATTCTCTCCCAACAGAGGTAGCTCCGTCATAAATTCCTATACAACCTCTGTTTTGACACGAAGGTTTCTCTGGCTTCAGGCAGTTCCCTCTACCGGCGCAAAATTGCAAATTAACTACCTGGCATTATTTCAACCAATGAAAACATCGAATGCAGGAATAACATATTTGTTGGCACATAGGCCTATGCAATGATGCAGTCGCAAAATGAGGCGTATGTGTTATGTAAAGACGACTCAAAGTGCAAGGTTCATATTCAAATAAAGTTTAGCTTTTGCAAAGCTAACAGAAATAACTTGTGCGATTTGAATGAAACATTTTGAAACGGCGTCTCTGATTGCACAACTAACTTGATTGGATCCAATCAGCGTTCTACATTTGGTGCCCGAGAAACTTTCGTATTCAGGCAGACAAGAAGCTACCTCTGTTGGGAGAGAATGTATGGAAGCGTACCGTTAACATTTTTAAGTTCCTGTTTTTTTGTTAACACGTGTGCTACAGTTACAATTGTCAGGGTTTTTGGACAAATGAGATTGTAAATGTTGTCGGAGCCTATGAAACTGGGCCTAGATTTTCGTAGCTCACTGGGCACTAAACAGTCAAAAGTCAATGCTATTTACGATACTTAAGGCTAGCTTTGTGTTAAGATACCCTTGAAAATTGTATCCCTTGAAGCATAATCTTTGACGTTCGAGTATGTACCTGCCACTTTGTACATGAATATTCATGTTGTCTACACGTTTATTGTCTGTGGATACCAGTTCATTAATCACCAAGAAGACTTGTATATAACACACTTCATATGTCAGTATGTTGTCTATTGTACCAACATCTTGTATACATCGCCCCTGTCACAGTTGAATAAGTTTTGAGTGACAGGCGAGGCATGTCGATATCGCTATATTTTCTAGTGAAGGTCACAGGGGACTGTGCTAAAAACAACAGTTAAATCACAGCTCCGTGTATATAAAAGACTTATTTTGAAAATTTCTTGAATGAAGTGACTACGCGAGAAAAACATTTTGATACATCATGATTTAACTCTTTTTTTACTGTTTTACAACTTATCCAATTCTGAAGAAAAGCAAATTGATATATGAGTACAATTACAAGGACTTTAAATAACTGTAATGAAGGTGAATGTCACCTATCCTGGACCTTATCAAGAATATTATATTATAAAACATAATAATCTTATTTCTATTTACATAAAAAAAACTTATGTCTATGGGAGTTTAAAAACAATTGCACTAAAACATTAAATGAATTCATGACCTATTTATTCAATAAGAAGCTTGTATACTGCTTGTAACCACCAATTAAATCAAGTTCCTTTTCAATAAATGTATTATACCTTACTAGAGTTAAGTAAGGTAAAATTGATTTTCACTAGATAACCTTAAAAACTAGATAAACTTATTTAAATGCATTTATTGTGTATACATAACGTCAAGAATTTGAAGAATGTTTTTGAAGAATGAAGGTTGTTTTTTGTACATACTGCAACTGGTCATGTAAAATTTCAGTTGCTTTAAAGTAAATCTGAAGATTAAGTAGACACGACATCTCAATCGTCGACAAAGTCATCTCTTATATCTATATGCATTTTACGTGGAATGAAGTCTCACAATGGTTAACATAGCTACAAATATCACCTGAACAATAATCACAAAACACTAATATTATCAACACATTCATGCAATTTACGTTCAATAACATAAACTATAATAGTTAATCAGTATCAACCCCGCCTAGATTTTCTGGGCAATCTCCTTGGTGAAGATGGTGTTTATATCTGTCCATCACCGACCCATGTACATAGCAGCTTGACCTACTTACACACTCGCTGTCAACATGAGAGAGATCTACCTGTATAAGCATAAATTCGATGCTCATTTGTAATGGGTCACACAACAATGACCAGAAATCGTTCCCATGTATTGTAGAAAATGTTCAATGAGAAATCATGCCATAGATAAATGTCAATGATGTTCATTTCAAAAGCTCGATGCTTTCTATGAAGACGAATATGTTTACCAACCATGACTTTGAGAAAGCAATTACAATCATGTGATTGACAGATTGAAAAAGCGTGAGCTATATACATGTTGTCGTGTTCGAGGTTGAAAGGTTAAATCAAACACAGAAGCTCAGGCGCCTATTACATGGTCTGTATTGGGTAATATTTTAATGCCTTATTGAAGACGATGCATGCTTGGTCAGATCCCAGGGGCTGAATTACAGGCTAAGCCAATAATAGGGTTGTTGGTGTTTACATGTTAAATACATATAGGTTTTGCTTTGATATTCATTTTTGCAGAATTTCTGTTAAAACATGTCTCAAATATTATCATTTTGTTCTTTAATACAAAATGTGATTTAAATCTAAAACTCGTTTGATAAATTTTTCAAATTACTTGACAAAAGTTGATTAAACCTGACATATACCCAAGTACCAGTGACGGTCTTACGGCGATCATGAGAATATGATATTTACACAAGATCTCACAAGAAAGTATTGTATTGTACTTAATGGTCGGTATGTTTGATACTTTCTCTACTTTGATTTCATGTGAGAGGATAGTAAAAACATCATTCATTCAAAACATATCACATATTTAATAAGGAATGACAAATAAGTTTATGTTCCATTTGTTAGTTCTTAATGAAACTCTAACAACACAGGTAGGTGCCATAACCGAAATCATAACATAATTTACATAAATCATAGTTTTATAACTTTGCAAACACTATCATCTCAAATTTCAAATAATCTGTATCCAAAATAACTTTTGACGTGAAAACTCTAATCATTGTTCAGTTTTCGATCAGAATCCCAACTTCATGCCATTATGTTGTTATTTGAACTAAAATGTATGAAAAAAATATTCTCAGCAACACTCAGTACTTCTTGATAATATGGCACCATCCGTAAGGTTTGGCATGTGAGACTCCAAACCTTTTTTGTCTCCATTATTATCACTTAAAACAATAGAAATTCAAAAAGGGAAAATAATTTTTATGCATGGAAGAATTCATCCAATTAAGTGAAATGATTGTTGTCTAAAAAACAATAGAATGATAAATCCCAGAAGATCTTTTTTTACAAAACTACGGTAATAGCATTGATTAATCAAAGATATGTACCCAATCACACTTCAATGACCTTAACCAAAGACATGTCATCAAAACAACTGTAGTGAAATAGCTCCCATTGTTGGAACTAAACCTCAAATGTGGTATAAGTAATACTTTCTGCTGTATATACGTGTTATGGTGTTCGGTTTATCTACTGGGGTCACGACCCTATGTTTTTCTGCCTTGTTAGTTTTGCTCCAGTGAAGGGAGACATATTATTGTATATTGATGTCCCCACTACAGTGCAAGACCGAGCCGGGTTGACCTGACAATGCTTTCTCTTATTTGTTCGTGGGATGTAAAATAAAGTACTTGTTCCTTAGATTTTACCAAGTGTGAATATTTTATTTCATTTTTTCGTACGGTAGACAAGTTTAGTACTGACGCTATCAAAACGTATGAATTAATTGAAATTTCTTCTATTGCATAATCGGCGTTATGAGTGTGTCTATATTTGCCACCGCACAACACAGCATCGTTTATTACTCCTTATAAATCGGCGTCATCGTTAATATATTTGTGCGTATTATGTAAAATGTTTTAAATATTTCAAAATTAGTTAAAGAAAACTTTATTTAGAGATTTTGTTTTTGTGATATGTTTTTCTATGTCCTCAAAACGGCCCGAAAAGTGAAAGTTACATTGTAATGGATACAGCGCATGTCGACGGGGATTGTACGTCGGTCCATCTTAAACATTCTCTAACTTTCGCTCGTGTAGCAGTCATAATATCATAAGCTCCTGTTCTGACCCGTTACCGTACACACCACCAGAAGACAGGTGGGTCTGTCTTGTCTGTGTGTGTGTGTGGGTGGGCGTATTGTACGAACCTGTTTAGGACTGAGCTGAAGGTATGCACATCTGATAGTGAACACCGATCATTCCGCCCACACCTGTATAACACCTACAGGTAAAGGTGGTCGTCAGGTGTCTCTGTTAATCATTTATAACACCTTTTGCTTTAGAATCATTGTAATTCATTAATAAGACAACGGTTACCCATGGCCACTTATTACTTTTGTCAACTTGAATTACTCCAAACCTCATAGTGTCATTTATTCTCTCGAAAGATTAATAATGTAAACACCGTTGTTGAAGAAGTAATTTGATAAAAGGCCGCACTTCAACACCGTCAACACTACCTACATCAAAACTACCTTTTTATGTTCGTATATATTTCGAGATAATAATGGTGAGAGGGTTGTTAAAGAAGTATTCAATGTGCCAAGATGCATATATTGTGTTTACAACCTACTTTATACTTTTCATTCTTTGTAATATACATTTTGTTTGAACTCATAATATTTTTTTCTTAACCGAACTTTCCTGTACCTTATTGGGGATGAACCAACAGAGAATCCTAAACGACGTCACATTTAATAACATTTTATGAAACGAGTTATTGTTTTGGTATTTAAAGCGCTATTTCAGGAGTTTCCCCATTCACATAAATGTTTGGGTTTTTTTGCACAAAGTGTGAGTAATTAAAACAAATTAAATTAGTTAAATATTTGTAATCCTATCAAGAATGGTTTCATATCAACTCGCTTTCGGTCGATGTATACTAAATCACACGTTAGTCAAAATCAGTATAAAATGGAAAGTCGTTTAGTATCATCTTTGTAAAATGTAATAAGAAAGCCTGCTATATGTAATACGTTGATTCGATGTATACAAAATAAGTGTAACCTTTTACAAAAAGTTAACATATCACTTTAACCTAAGGTTCCAATAGAGTAATACTGAGTTTCAATCAATGGAACAGTGCGGGTAACAACAGATGCCTATACCCTAGCGGGATTTAAAACCGGATCTGTAGATGCGAAGTATATAGGGTTAACCTAAGTTCTTTCCCATCCCGTGAACCTATTAATTGAATAGCTTTAATAAGCTCACGAAGATATGATTTAGTGAAATGTGAAACGGAGAATTGCATGAATTATTTAGTCTACTGTCATATTAGCAAACGTCATCAAAGTCGTAATGAAAATATGGCAGTTGAGATGAATGAATTAATGAAAGTTTTATAATGTCAAAAATTTGTAACAGAAAGTGAATTTACAATTTGATAGAATATCTTGCTTCGTGTCTTGGAAGGAAGTATTGAAATAAGTCAATATATTTTACTGAAAACGGGTTTACTGACCTACAATGGTCAGTGGTTTGTAGGTCTTGTTTGTTGACATGAGTATACAAAACTTGGACTCGCATTCTCACACATATTTGACAAGATGGTGTCCATTCAATTACATAAAAGCTGACCTACCTTCACAATAATGTATAGCTAACAATACTGAAGAAACGGGTGTGAGTCTACTGTGATATTTAGGTCAGCAATTCGATATTAGGGGAACCTGTGAGAAAAAGGTCAATTTAGAATATTTTCGAGTGTTTGATGATAATAGCAAATACTTGTAAGTTTTGTATACTTGTTATTGGTTATACGTAGTATTAGGTTTGAAATGAGGGGACAGTTTGATAGTGAAATCATTGGCGTAATCAACTAGAAGCAGTTTATTTTATAAATCTGATAGAGTGGATGTTTATGTATCAGATGTATATAACTCATGGTAAATGTGTGGATGAGAATAAGTGTATGCGACGTGGTATAAAGATATTATAACCCGAGATAGTGGGTATTGTGACTTGTATGCAACGAGAGTGGATATTTAGCTCATCAGACCTGGTTTAAGGAATATTGTAAGGTTTTATTACAATTTTCTGTTAAGACATGTATATTTTCTAATGCACTGACACTTGACAATTTTTAGCGATGTATTTCACTTGGAGACCGTAAGTGTATACAACTTAGTCTTGAACGTCAACATTACAAAGCCTAATGAGTTACAGAGTCGAAAGGCTCTATTTTTGTATTCCCCGAGTCATATGACACACTTGAAAATAAGTTCTAGTTCCCATTCAATTCCATTTTAATCGCAGGAAACCATCTAAACCGCTTCCCTTGCGACAAAAAGGTATTTTCATATGGGCACATTTTAAAAATATGACACTAATTATGGCTCACCCTAAAAGTAAAAAAACTGTTATGAATCAAGCTGAGGTGTCAATGAATCACTCAGACACGGTTCCAATTGGAAACTTCGTACATTTACAAGTTTTATCAACATTAATCGCAATTACTATCGTTCCGTTTTGACCAAAAATCTTATTCATTTTAGTTATCATATTAGAATAGGTCTAAAATCTAAAGTGTTTTCAGGTTTAGTCATATACTTTACCTACATACCACCTTTTAAAAGAAGTAGGGGGAAGTCAATAAGTTCATAGAAATGCGTAAAGTAGAAGTTCATAAACCTAAACAAATCAGGATTAAATATTGAGGTCAAGGATTAAATATTGAGGTCAAGGATTAAATATTGAGGTCAAGGATAAACTACATAATTGTCATCTGTGATTGTCAATTAAAGAGGCAGTTTTAGATGTTTCATGATCCTTACAGCTGCATGCCAAAAGTTTGTTCACATACAAACAAACGTATAAAATTTAATTTTAATACACATATGCAGATCCATTCTTCTTTAAGGCAAATGTTTATCGTACCCCACACTTACCCGTAACAGTTTTGGCAGGTCATTGAAGTGACCAGGTGTCAAAATTCCGAAAACACTAATTTTATTTTTCTCCATAAAATCCTTTATAATTTATCATCTTCTTTAACAATACGCCACGTTTATACCTGAGCACAAAGTCAATGTGATTATGTTGGTTTTAATATCAGAGAGTAGGTATGGAGCATTTTATTTTACATTTAACAAAATCGAAATTTTGAACATGTGACCCCCTCTGTCTTTATAAATATGCCAAAATTCTAATTTTTGCACCAGAGACCAGACGATCCCAAAAAGAGTTCATCAATGGCTATTTCAGACATGGACAGTGGGTGATCCATTGTCAGTTTTGCTGAAGTTATTCTATTGACGTTGAAACGAAACCCAAATTACATGATATTTGCACTACGATTCAGTGGTAAGTGAGCAATCTCTCGGTATGCAGCTGTATAGATATATACGACTTTTAGTACAAAGTTGTGATCTTCTTTATAAAACGTTTCTTGTTTGATGGTTTCGGTGATTGTCGACAAACAATCGTCATTCTCACAATGTTTTATGATTCCAATAATTTTAGTATTGCATAATTGTTTGAGGCCTAATAGATGTGTATATATGTGTACGTGACCATCTAACTTGCAACATTCATAATCATAGAAAAACAAACACAATCTTTGTGATTTCGACAGAATTCGTATTTATATTGTAATGCAAATACAATTTGGTTATGTTAAAAATACAGTTGATCGATTAAAGTTACTTTAATGAATTTGTCGTGTTGAGGTCCACGGCTTTGCCTCGTTTCAAAACAACAAACGAGATCCATAGCATTGCCAGTAAGAAAATCGTGATTCATACGGTTACGAAATGTGTTTACAAAAAGATTTATAGTAATTTCTACAGGAACATTCTAATGAATCAATATTTCTTTAGTGCATCTATGAATTATTGAACTCCGACAATCAACATGGTTTCATTACAAGACACTTGTAAGTGTATTCAAACAGCAGATTCGATTACAAGATTTCAGTCGGTAAATCTTACCAAAAAAGCATTTAAACAAACATGAAACGTGTAATTGTGTCGCAGATAATGATAATTTGCTGCCATAACGAGAATTCATTATAAACTTAATGCATCATAAGCACATCAGACCATCTTTTGAATCAATAAATACAAGCGAAATTGTGAAGATGACATCCTCATGAGATTACTATGTATTCTAATTCACGGTTCGAGATATTGTTCTTCTAGACTTTTAGCAAATGTAAATTTATCAGATGGTACTTATTTTGTAGCAATATACTGAGGTATTGATATTTTGCTCCGAGTAAAACAGTTTCTATATCAATATATTCTTCAAGACGCGCATTATGAACAGAAATCTTAATTAATGAAACAGAAACGACCAGGACTATAGTGAAGGACAAAGGGCAAAACTGGTTAAACAACCCTTCACTAGCGTAAAATTGAACCGATGAAAAATGGATCACAAACCAATTTAGTTGTTACTCCGTTCATCGCCTTTCAAATTTAAGCAAATCCAAAGAATAAATCCTTGTATCCGGCTGGATTTATGTTCACCCAAAAATACAATATCCTACCATTCTGTTCAGCATACAATTGTTCAGGGATGTAAACAAGTCGTGTGTATCGAAAATATGTATTCATATTGACAAGGTGTATGTACACAGAAAAGTACGATCTGTTTATGATATCGTTTTTGTTTGCCGAGTACCTCACATGGATTGCATGTTGAGCTTCATATTAATGAAAAATATATTTTACATGCACCTGAAGCCTGTAATATAAGACCAAAAAATATTTATTTCTAAATGCGTTTATGGTATAATTCAAATACTTGAAATTATTTCTTCCATTTAAATGAAAAATAAAAGAAGAAACTGTTTGTGTTTGAGTTATTGTATACAGTGTATATTGCGTCATCATTCAATGCATTTTATGTGTTGTATAAATCATAGTTTGATAATAAATCAAAATTTTCGCAGGACCTAAAGTTTATGTTAAAGTTTATCTTTATCTGCGATAAATCCTCTTATCTAGCTACTGGGTGGGGAGATATACACCCCTTTGTGTGTTTCGAGGGAATTATTCATGTAGATTTGATCCGGTTTTGTCATCCAAAGACGATTTACTCGACTCGTCTTTGGCTTAACAATGTCTGTCATGGCCTCTTAAAGCTTAGGTTATCTAGGATACAAAATCTGAATATGTGTAAGAATGTTGGTATTGGAGATGAAGAAAGGTGAACAGAGGTCAACGATGTACTTTCATGTTTCAATGTCATACAGAAATATAGAGGATAATTGGCATTTCTCTTCGAATATCATGTATAAACTCATCGAGTGTAGTAGAAATATAAAATATAATTTTCTACTTCACGAAAGGACACACACATGGTATTCGACGAGAAATGTTTTATTTTTTATGTTTTCCAAATTGTTAATGATCCTAACTTTATAAACTGAGTAGCAAGATATCCTCTCTATCGCGGCCATCATGACATCATTCAATTGTTTCTTGACGTCACGGAAGAATGCAGACAAAAGTTAAGTGTGTATGATTCATCCTTGAGTGATTATAGTTAATTCTTTTTAACTATTCAATCAATTAAGCCTTATAACTTTTAAATCATTGCCTATTTCATCAATATACATCTAATTTTTAGTGTTTTAGGTTTGAAAGTTACCATCAGAGTTGTTCAAGAAATATTAACTGAATCATGAACGCCGAGGCTGCTAGTAATAAATAGGCATAATTTCAGCCGATTCACTATCGTTGATCACTTTAACTCATATCAAAGCCTGTACAAAACGTATACATCACGTGATCATGAAGTCGCTGAATTTCTGCAGATTCATTCATGTCCTATCGTGAGGTTCATTCACCTAATCTCATAACTCACACGTTAAGTGACAACTGATTCAAAGATCCAAATCTTTAAGACTTGTTTCTTTTCTCCACAGATTTCACGTTTTTCTACCTGAGGTCGTTGTTAATTATGAACAGTAGTCCGATTTCAGACAAATAATTCAGAGACGTTGTGCAACTATTTATGAGAGGTACCAAACGTTTTCTATTGGATAAAACATATGTAAATTTTGTCAAAACGTAGTGATTTATGCATGTTCGATGTAGGACAGGACAATCACAACTTGGTTTACTTTTTTAAATAAGCTGGTATCCAAATATCCAAGAGGTGTTCCTTGCTGTAAGCGTTCAGTTAAGGTATCATTCCTGTTTTCTTTTTATATGTTGAAAAATTCAACAATTCACAGAGATGTTTTTGTCTAACAGGAAGTAATCTAGTAGTAACTAGCATCAAATAAGAAATATCGATCCATTAAATTTATAAAGTACAAGTTTCACAACTAAGGATGAAAGAATCCATACGACCAAGACAATTTGTCGTACGGTAAGAGTATATTTGTCCAGCAAACTTCAAATAAGAAATATCGATCCATTAAATTTATAAAGTACAAGTTCCTAAACTAAGGATGAAAGAATCCATACGACCAAGACAATTTTTCGTACGGTAAGAGTATATTTGTTCAGCAAACTTCACATCAATATATTACTTGGTTCACTTACTGAAATAAAATACTTGTTCTACAAGTTACGATTGAGTAAGGAAATCGATTGCCCGGAAATCATTTAGAAGTCTATTGACATGAACTAAAGACTACGACCCTTTTCAAACCAGCGATGTGAGGGAAGTTACGAATCGAACCAAGGCATATTTACTTTGTAAGATCGCATGTTTACACTTTGAACGTTTACATCCTTTACATCTACGTATTGTATCCTGTATTGTATTGAATTCAAGTAATATCGTCGTATATAAAATATGTCGAATATCAATGGTGTGAACGTTTATATCCTGCAAACCTGATTTTTCTGAAAAGCATGAACCGGGTACAATGATAAACCATGAAAACGATATTTTATCAACATATTCAATTGCATATAAATGTTAAAATCAATTTGTATTATTTTTAGTTCAGTAATATTAAGTTTGCCTTACGATAAATAATTGATTTCTAAATATGGGTATATGGGAAAAGGGTATTTGACCTTTCAAAAACAAGATGAATAATAAAAATGCTATATGTGATGAAAGTCAATGATGTATGATAAAAATGAAATGCTATTTTAGAAACTATTTTTTTTTATTCTTCGAAAATATTTTCAATATTTAATCAGACGTTTACTGCTATTGTAAAACAAGAATTGTTGTTAAAAGAATAGTTTTCTCTTTTCAAGACAGCCCTAATGTTATCCCAGGTAAAGGAAATTATCCTTGGCATATACTCTATTTCATCTCAAGCATCATGAAACTGACCCTGGATCTTCTTTGACAGCTAATTGTATGCTGACATGAAATGTTAAGAATATGGCTTTCTTGATTTCCATATTGAAGGTAACCTGTAGATTGTAAAACATTATTACTCGCCCGTTCAAGATACTGCAGTGTAAACTTTATTCAGCGATATTAAACTAGTGTAATACCGCTGCACGTATGACGTCATAATACTGTGTGGTTTTGACGTCACAATGGCGCAGAAATGTTTCGTTCAGTACACTACGGCAATCATGCTTGATTACTGAGGTCAAGTAATAAACAGGATACTAAACTTCCTTCAATTTAATACTATTGTTATAAAACTCGTAAATGATTTGGTATCAAACTCGCTTTCGCTCGTTTTATATTGAATCCTTAACTCATTTTATAGAAATAGTTTTAAATGGAAGGTCGTTTAGTACCCTCTATTTACCACACATTCTGACACCAAAGTTGTTAGTGATTTGCAGACAGTGCAACGATCTTGAAACTGTTCGGTCAAAATGAAAAACAACATTATGATGATGCATTAAATGCTTTGTTTAATAAAAATTTCGAGTTTTTTTTACCCTTGCGACCACCAGGAAAGTCGCATGAAGTGCCTTATCGGTTCGTTTTTTGACAACTCATTGAAATATATTACCAATAATATTTTGATTAATTTACCAATAGGGTTTTCATGATTTCCAGACATAACGACCACTTTCGACCACAATCATTCAACTGATTAATTCCTCTCCAGAAAAGTTTTCAAGACGTTTTTCTCACAATGTAAACTCATTATCTCTCAATATGTTTCCAGACAGTGCGACCGTCACAGAAGGAAACGTCAAGCTGATCCTTGGACTGTTCTGGCAGCTGATCTTGAGGTACCAGGTGGGTCTGTCTGCAGTACAGCACAGACAGTGGATACTCAAGTGGGTGCAGGCAGTTATACCTCAGTGTCGCATCAGGAACTTCACCACCGACTGGAATGATGGCATCGCTTTACAGTAAGTACATCTTGAAAGCTGTTACCTATTCAAACATAGTGACTATGCACTGCGGTAAAACCTGCGGGCATCGGCTGGAACTAGCAAACCATGGGTGCTACTACCAATTTAAACATGAAGGGGAAATAAGTTTTGAATATGAAAATAAGAGATAAAAGGAAATAACATTTGCCTTCAGAAGATTCATTAGAAACCATACCATCATAACCTTATGTGATGATGTCATCATGTAGGGCAAACTGACCTAAGATCGGACACCACTCGAAATCGCCCGAACTTCGGACACTTTTGACAACGAGCTGACGCAAAAATAAGTACATTGTCGGCAATATATTAGTTTTATAATATTACTTTTCAGCATGTTATTCTATTCATTTCATCAGATAAACATTTGATTGTAGATAGTTTATCTAATCGATGTTTTGCTATGATGTACAAATAATACATCCATGGAAGAAATTGGCCAAATATTTGTTACAACGTAAATTTTCACTCATTGGATGAGAAATATAGGAAGCGCCAAAATATCTTAAACTGTATTCATAAACAAAAAGAAGCAACCTAACTGTCAACTTGTGCTGAATATCGGTACATTTAATGTTAATAACTTAGCAACTGTTGAGTTATTGAAGCAATGTCAAAATGACCTTGCTTCGGACAGTTTTGACCTTGGTTTCGGACACTTTTTATAGTTTCTTTATACAGACTTGTAATGCTTTAATTCAACCAACAAAAGTTCTGGAAACATGAAATAACATACGACTAACATATTTGACAAAGTTATTAATTTTTAACACATACGGTTTAGCGATTACGGAGTTTTTGCGTCGAATGCCTACTAATGTGATTGTGACGTCATAATTCTATAACGACGTATTCGGCAGTGTTGGGAGAATTTAACATCGGAAAGCATGCTCTGCATAGATCACAAATTAATTCATGTATCCGAAAAACCTTGATATTATTGTACATGAACTACTCACTGCTTGTTTTGGAATATCTGAGTTCATTTTGATAAATATTTCAAGCTTTGGATACATGCGAGAATATTATGTGCAACTGTCCGAAGTTAGGTCAAAACTGTCCGAACCTCGGGCGATTTGATATAGGCAATAATAACCGTTATTTTCGGATATAAACAATTCTGCATTTTAAGATAGAAATTCAAAATACATAATACGTTTTGATAGTTTGGTTCGCTCATATTTACCTTATTCAAATTATCTTTAATAATGCAGTGTTTAAAATATTTGAATCGATACACTGTCCGAACCTCGGTCATTTTGCCCTATAGTGATCTGTTGAGTTGACATCATACGATCAACACTTACCTTGATATGTTTGCAGTTATAGAGTATCAAAGTGTATAGAATCTAAACACATACATTGTGCTGAGTCGAATAATTTCATTGTATGAGAATAACAAATTGAGGTATTTGTTCTTTTTTCAGTGCGCTGCTGGATTTCTGCAAACCCGGGATCTCTCCCAACTGGTACAACCTTGATAGAAACAATAAGTGAGTTCATTGGAAACTAACTTTTAACTAGTGGCTAGATATTTTATAATTAGAAGAAGATTCTATCTCTGATTTCAGCTGATATGTAAACGTTTAATCTTTATTTATTTTATATATTTTAGATCTATCTACATGTATATTGTATCAAATATGTGTGAAAAGATATACGTTAAAGGCACTAGTGCACGCTTTTACGGTTTAAATTGGCTATTTTAAGGTTTAAGAGGACTTATGCAATCACTTAAGCTTTCTATCGATGCAATGAAATACTTAAAATTATTTACAATTGACCTGCAATCAACAATGAAAAAATTTAGACAGCCGCTGTCGGCTTTAATATATAACAAATCTAAGGTTAGCTGTGCACAAAACGGATAAATTATAGACAGTTGAAAGCGGCTGAACACTTATTATGTGCAGCTATTGAATTTACCCTTACTCTGAACTGAAATAATGAATTATGTTTTATGAAAGCAATGTTGTAAATAAACCGACTTAATAACACAGCATTAGCATTGCTATTAGATTGACCAAAGCGGCTGCCGTTTCCGCTTTTTTGGTTATAAGCAAAATCTTAATATTTCCGATATCATAGTTCATGCGGATTTATTGTAACGTAACATTAAATACTTCCGGTCTTTAAAAATCAACTTTACTACCTGAATACGTAAATATTCGTTAAATAACTTACGAGGTAGATTATTTGAGTGAGGTTCTTGAATGATATCGAGAGATATGCAGTATTTGTACATGTGCATTCGTTGTGTTAAAGAAATATTGGTGTGCACTAGTGCGTTTAATATACATAAATATGTCAATGAGATTGTTGAACAAGACTAAATTACGTCGTCGCAAGCATTACACTCAGGATAGATAGAAACGATAAGATAGTGCATCTCTACTTACGAAAATGTGAACGGAGATTATTCCATAATTTAGTACACACATGTTTAAAGAAGATAGGAGGTAATTACACGCGTACATCATCAATTATGAACTAACCCTTTTCGGGAGCGGATATTAAAAGATCTAATTAACAGATTGTTCTGATATTGAAAGAAGGAAAACTTTTATTGAGAACATAAAAATGAATTATAGACAAATAATTACATTTAACCTTTAAATATCTCTACAGCTGCATGCCAAAAGTTTGTTCACATACCTGAATATACTAGTGCAAATATCATGTAATTTGAGATGCCTTTGAGGTATCGTAGCGTTGCGAAAAAGAAACGTATAATATTGAATTTTCAGTACACATATGCAGATCCATTCTTCTTTATGGCAAAGGTTTATCGTACCCCACAATTACCAGTAACAGTTTTGCAGGTCAATTAAGTGACCAGGGGTCAAAATTCCGAAAACACTAATTTTTATTATTCTCCATAAAATCCTTTATAAGTTATCAACTTCTTAAAAAATTAGTCACGTTTGTTCATTAGCATAAAGTCAATGTGATTATGTTGGTTTTAATCTCAGAGAGTCGATATGGAACATTTTATTTGACATTTAACGAAATCGAAATTTCTGAAATGTGACCCCTTCTGTCTATATCAATATGCCAAAATTCGAATTTTTGCAATAGTGACCAGACAATGCCAAAATGTGTTCAAGAATGGCTATTTCACACATGGACAGTGGCTGATCCATTGTCAGTCTTTCTGAAGTTATTCTATTGACGTTGAAACGAAACCCAAATTACATGATATTAGCACTACGATTCAGTGGTAAGTTAACAAACTTTCGGTATGCAGCTGTATATCTTTTCATATACATTTTCCATACTTTCGATGCACTTTTTTTAAATTTTTTTTTATATTAATTGATTAGAAATTGTACACGATGTGACACATTTAATTTATATTTCAAATAATTGTTCACTAAGCATTTCAGTAGTTCGTATAATAAAGAAAAATTATTTTACAACTTCTTTATTCAGTACAAACGTCTTAGTTTTTCAAAGATTCTTATGTTATTGTGAAGCAAGTCAGTTTTCTAGCCGTTTCCTTTCCAACTTTGTTTATTAAGAATATATAGTTAAGATTTATCCCATGTTCAGAAATTAAGAATTTCACATTTTTCAGACTATATACCCGAAGGTCTCGTATCATTAGTATAATCGTAAACCAATGTTATTGTATGGTATCACGCAAATGTCATTTAGAGATTTTTGGAACTTCTTTTGGGAAAATGATATCTCCTTTTCAATGAAAAGGATGTTTCATGTAAATAATTATTAGTTTATCGTAGGTTCAAAATTTAACCTTAACCAAATACGATCCATCCTGGGGAAGTGTTGGAACTGGCCAGCTTACCTGTGGTACAACTTCAATACAGGAATGTTAAGTGATGGTTATTATATCGTATTTTGCTCTTCGGCGTGATTTACCTAGAGCTCTGGCCTCCAATATCCTCCACGTGTTGGCACTATAGATACAATACTCGTCTCCAAAAAGCTTAGTATTTTGACGTGAGATAAACTTTCCGTATAATCAAACACGAAGGGAACGAATCCATTGAGATACATTTACAGTAGCTGTAATGATTACCTACCAAAAATACAGTAATCTATGATTCCTTAAATTATCATTACGCCAAGATGTTACATTATCATATATAACTTATTCCATATTCGCTCTGATCAAAAAGGATGTTGTCAAGGTAGTATAGACGCTAAGAATCAACACTCTTCCATCTAAAGAATACAGACTATCGTCTATCCGAACTATTTAATTAGGACACTTCTCCACTTGAAAGGGTACACCCTCTGTAAATAAATACCTACAATACACAATACACAACAAAGACATCACTTCATTAACGCATCAGCGTGAAGCTCAAACATATCATTAACATATGGTTGCCAGAGAAAGGGAAAATATATACATTAAATCATGAAATGTAGATAACAGTGGTATCTTATGAGATGTATGTTACACATGGAAGATGAAGTTGTAACAGACATGATAACTATAAGAGCTTAATGTAAAAACATCATTTTATGTTTCCTACAGAAATATGACAATATGTAAAACGGAATTTTCATATGAATAAGCTGGTAATATATGCCAGGAAGTTTAGATTGCTACACGTTATTCCTTAGATAATCCTTATAAATAATAGGTTTGTTATTTAATCTACAACTTCGTTTAAAGGGGCTAATCTCCGAGGTCTTGGAAATAATGTCCTCTTGTTGACTGTAGACCCTGTAACATAGTGTAAAAGTGTTTTTGTTAAACCAAAAAGTTATTGTATATGTATATGTAGATTGTGGACGTTTGATTATTCATTCACTTCAAAATATTGAGCATTAAGTCTTAAAATCTTTGAGTATCAAGAATTGAAGAAGTTAGAAGTTTCTGTCTGTTACAAATTATTTTCAGATCATTCCATTCAAAAACAGTTTCAAACTGTCCAATTTTTATCTTTGAGGCCAAAAGCAGAGCCCATTAAAATGTCCTTTTAGAAGCTGTTTCCCATTGTACTTGACTGATGGGAAAGTTGTTCTGTATCTGGCTTATATTTGAGATACTGTTAAACGTTATTAACCTGTACGTTATAGGGAGGATGTCCCCATTATGTTTCCTCTCTCGTCTCCCAGTATTTGTAAAGGGTATTCAACGCTGAATGCCTCTAATTATCCTTGAGCGGGAACGCTTTGTGTGATACACCATCTTAAGTCAGAACCCAAAGTCGTATCACAAAAGTTCAATGGTTGTAGGTCAAGTTTATCAAATTCTTATCTCGCCTGGCTCCTGTATCTTGCAAATATGACTAAATTTGACAAAGTGAACGTATTATCATACATTAAATTACACACCCCTACCATTTGCTTTTGTTTCATTGTAATTATCTAAATTTATATAATGATATATGTTCTCATTTAACAATTCAACTAGGTTGTTTTATTCCCAATCTGGTGGATACGTTACTCTGTTATGATGAGTATAAATTTATAATAACGCACCGATGTAATGATATATACAGATTCTTTTCATAATACACTGTACGAACATTTTAGCAGATTAAAACATTTAAAGGTATTACGATGTTAAGTAAACATACACTATTCGAATTTATTGAAATTCATGAAAAGCAGGTTATTCAAGGTTATATTGCAGTATTCATTCATTCAATATTTTTTTTTATCATACTAGTATAAAACATTGATGAGTTTATTCAAACTGCATATGCTCTTTTCAAAAACATTTACTGCGGAGTTAAACAAGGATTCCTTCTATGACCGCGATTATATCAATATAATATTATGAATATATATATATAAATTATTAAATTATTTAATACATGTTGTTTGACATGTTATTCAACAGGACATTTTGTTCAACATAAAGGTAACCAAACAAACGTACGAAATTGATGACATGAAATTAGAGTTAAGCAAGGATGTCCTCTATGCCCACGGCTTTTGCATAGTGTTGAGGTCTATACAACTGGTCTGGAATGTTGCCAGTCCGGTCTGTTCCCACCTACCCATGTAACCGACCTACATGTGGGTAGTTACACAAATAATTTTTTTCATCCTTGTATCCTTCAAAACATGACTGAAACAAGCATGTGTTTAATACTTTCGTACCATTATATATATTCTTACGTCATCGTCATAAATCTACTAGACACTATCCTACAGTACAGACATATAACTTACGATTTGTATGTTCTTATCAAACATCACAACAAGTGTCTTGATGAATATGTCGGACTACTCACTCGGTAAATAAAGACGGGATAGACTGAATTTATGCTGCAATTACCCAATGCAGAAAACTCAATGAACAGTTTCATATGAAATGTAAGATTAATTTGACTTATAGCACACGAATACTATATTCATATTCCCTCATCTAATCATCTTTGTAAAATGTGTATTAAGATAATAAGCTGCGGGTGACGTGAAATGACTTATAAACCCTTTGACCCTCTTCCTACATTGGAAAAGATCGTATCCAATGATAAATAGATACGTTCTCTTGTTTAACTTTGATACGTGACTAGATTTGTTTTTAGTAATTAATTTATCAAATTTTGTAATAAGCGTTGAGCATATTGCTATTGCACTTTTAAAATGTTAAAAATATCATGCAATTTAGGACTCCATTAAATATTTCTTAAAAAGACTCTTCGTGAGTTGTTAGAGGAACATTTGCCAAGCTTTATGAATGGTGTCATTTCAGTGAAAAGTAATTACTGTTGCTGAAAAGAACCATTATAATGTTCATTGATCAGTAGAAGAAGGACAACCTAAGGGTTTAAAGTGGCATTTTTAATTTTTTTTAAACAAGCTATAGCACGTCAATTAATAAAACTTTATCTTAAAGCAGAGAAAAGATAAAACTAGAGCTGTATAATATGTTTTTTAATATAAGAGATCTAATAAGATGTAACATTTTGGCATCTGCACATATATAAAGGTAATGTTTGATTTTCATTTTTAAAAACTTTTCATTATCATAAGCAATTGCATGAGCAATTTGTAAGCTATTTTCATTTCATATCAGTATATATGGTATTTTGACACATTTCAAATCAAAATAAAATGTCTTAAAATCACTGAGGGTCCCCAACCTGGTTCCCGGTAAACGTTCCGCTTGCCCTACAGTGAGAAAGCGGAACGAGGCCCTGGAACCAGGTTGTGAAAGTCACTTTAAACAAATGGTATTTAAAGGGAGTGTTGATTTCAAAAGTAACTAAAACAACTCTCATTAAACTAAATAGTGAATAAGAAAACTTTAGAATGAAATATACGGTGACGTGTGAACTGTTAAATGGGATACAGATATCCGAGTAAACAATGACACACCTAAATCAGTGTTTAATTCCAAAGAAAGTTTAAAAATACGAGCCACTGAATGTCAACTTCAAAGTTTAAACGTTATTTTATCTCACGGTAAGTAGTGGAACAAACCTTTCAACCAGAATGCATGTATATAAAGGCAATAGGGTATGACAAGCAATGTTGTTGTATTAAGAATTGTAATATCGTGCAGCATTTGACAAATATATTAAGTGAAAGACCCGTCCTACCAGTTTTACTTATATCGCTTAGATACATATTGTGCCTTACACACCAAAAATAGAATGTAAATGCAAAACAACTATCATACGTTCTTAAAATCTTAATGTACTTCTCACACTTCGCTGAGAATTTTAACGTATGAAGGTGATCTGAAATTGAATCCATTTACATAGGATTTATGACCATATGGTTAAATTTTATGTTAAACCTTCAAGAACTACCGGTTTTTATGAATCGCGAACGTGAAATGTTTTTGTTATTGCAAATGATATATATAATATATATGATTTGTGATATATGGTGCAGGCTTTTGCAGTCAAAGCCACGTTAACAGTAACACTGCATGTGCTGAATATATCATAAATCTTACAAATCTGTTCCTGGCTTTCTCAACCATCTTACAAATTACAGAATGAGACAGTGATACCAAATGTATTGATATGCTGATACTCGACTCTTTTACCATTTGCTTTGAGATAAAAACAAAATCCTTACAAGATGAAGCCCTGTTCTTTGTCGATTCCATCTCTTTAAAATCTCTTGTTTCATAAGTTGCGAAGCGTCTGTAAAATATTATCAAATTCGATGAAATCAAAATATGCATGAGTATGAGTGACTTATTCCTTCTTCATCGTCCTAAGTTTGAACAATTTCACTAAGAAACAATCATAGCATTACCTAAACAGCCCCTTATTTCTTATCCATGTGTGCTCTGAGGGCCTTCTCCAATTATATTGCACTTCCACAAATACGACATTATGACATCGGCTATCTTTTCCCTTGGTCTTTCAAAAGAATCATATTCAAAATTCTTTCTGTCCAGATAGATAAATAGATAGATAAACAACTGCAGGATTGAAATCAACCTAGATAAGGCATCATTCCGGCATTCCCGTGCGTCTATGCTGAAACCTGTGTTCTCCTATGATATTGCACATGTGCAAATATGACATAACGACATCGATTATCCTTGCCAATTCATTTTTCAAATGAATAATATTCAAAATTCTTCTGTCCAGATTAAACAACTGCCGGACTGCCATAAAGCTAGCTAAGCAGCATTTCGACATCCCCCTGGTGCTGCGACCCGAGGATCTGTGTTCCCCCGAGCTGGACGATCGGTCCTCCATAACCTACCTCTCCTACTTCATCCGTCTCAACGCCCCGGGATACTTGGCTACTCTCCGCCACATACAGAAGCGGGTCAGGAATAAGAGCATTTCCAATTTCACCGTGAGCACTCGTTCTAGTTCAAGTGTCTATTCACTTACGACTTCCGCTGCAAGGCATATCCTTTGCTAGTCTTGTTAAGTGGCTAATTCATGTTTTGCTTCATTTCGTCACTTTTCCGTGCCAACTCTTCAGTGAAATGCATCTGGACCTGATCCTCCTGTCTCGTGGTGGTCGTTTCTTGTCACAGGTAGTGTGGCCTTTTGTGGCTGTTAACAAGAATACAGTTCATTCATTCTTCTCAGTTGAAGGCTATGAAATTGATAGTCAGACAAGGAGACAGAATAATAAAAAATAAATGAAATTCTATTAGACACTGTCTGTTTTCAAACTGTAAGGTATTTCGATATTTCATATGACTTTTTGGCTGTTGAATAAATGTTTTTCTGTCTCAAATTTTCGGAAAATTGATATCAAATAAGGAGATAAATTGTGGTTTTACGACGCTGTTTTATTACAGTGACTAACTGAAATTCTCTCAGACCAACAAACATACTTTTTTGTCGACATTTCATATAATGATACACCCTATCCATTTATATCATGATCCACTCAATTACAGTAATACATTCTAAATTGTGTTTTATAGTTTTGAAGGTTGCTTGTTGTTTCTTTTAATTGATAGATATCTGATAATAGCAATGAAAAAGGCTAGTATTTGAGCTTAATTAAGGGTGGGTCTCTGTGAGACTATCACCCTTTAGTCTGAGTCCGACTGGGGTTCCAAATATCAGACTGTGCAGCTTATCATTGTCTGTACAGCATAGTTTGATCTGAACAGCGTATTTGAAGATGCACATTATTTACACTTTTTAATATTTTAAAAATAAAAGAATTAAATTACCGACCGGAATCCTATATGACATATTCTTCTCTCGACTGCATATCTAACATACATATTAAACGGAACTACAGGTAAGAATTCATTATTCTATCGCCCAGGGCTATGTGATATGACACTTCCCATGATTTAACTAGTAACAAGGTAATGAATCAAAATACGTCAACATAAGTCGAACTACATACGCCTATGACAATATTTAGAGGCAACTTCAGCAGTTTGATGAATATTCCACTTCTTGAGGAAGGGATTTTGTTTTAGCGCAGTTTACAAATGATTCATTTTACCGGCAAAATCTTGGTGTAACGTCACTTCCAGAATATATGTGACTATTTCATCACTCTTACTAACTTTGGATGTTTTCGTGCCTGTATTACACACTTGACTCCAGGATAATGTCCTTTTTGCCGCCTTGGAAAATTTGATGTTTCCCTCTCAAAGAATTTTGTGTTCAAGGATTCTTCAATTTTCGTGGACATTTGGTGTTGTTTATCGTGACTATTTCATTCCTGCAAGGACATTTCAAATGAGATCAAATTTTTGAAATTATAGACTTCCGCCACATTCAGGTCTCAAAAACGCCACTTCCGGGATATCGAAAGTTATGCCACAATCAGGACTAAACAAAACCCATCTCCGACTCCCGTTTCCATCCCCTTCCACCACGACCAAGTCTGAGAGCTCTGACATAATCAGGACGTAATCCGCCACAACAACTTCCACCCCGACACAAACACACCCTTCCCTTCCCCCTCCCCAAACATGTCTGTGAGTTCTGACAGCTACTCTGTCTTTTCCCTACAGACTGACTGGCACGACGGAAGGGCGTTATGCGAGCTGGTGAACGTGTCCGGGGGTCGAGTCCCAGGGTGGCCTGAGATGCGGGGCTCTAAGATACAGGTGCTTCAGCAAGGTGGGTGACTGTGTTTGTGTTTGTTTAACCCTTTGTATAACAAAGGAAGATAAAAATTGTAATTATCATAAGTACCATCAAAGATGCTCAATGTTCCAAAATATACTCTTGTTACCAAGATAAGTTACATTTCAAATTCTAAAGTTCCTTATGTTGAGCAAGTAGCCATACCTTTTTGCAGAGTGACTAAACTTTTTGGAAATCAAACCCATTTTTATTTAATTTACAGTTAAGTTACAAACATTCAAAAAGGAGAATAAACCAAAACGTTGATATGACTGTTAACTAAGTATTCACCACGCTCCCAGTAAACAAAGCAGAACTCGTTACATTTAGCCACAGCTGCGCCTCTTCCAATACCAGTTACCTATTCTGTGTGCAGGTATCGAGGCAGGGAGAGAGCTGGGGGTGGAGCCGCTGCTGACGGCGGAGGAGATGAGAGAGGAGACATCAGAGCACCTGGGGGTGATGGCCTACACCGCCCAGTTCCTGCCCTTCACACAACTCATTACTCGCACACAAGACGAGATCACTCGGACCGGCTTCATACCACAGACCGACATCAACCAGAACAAGGTGAGTGGACAAGTTAGTTATTATATAACTGGGGGTGATTGCCAGTGACAATATGACATTCTATCAGTGGAATAAACTCGCTAACATTCAACAATCGCAACAACATGTTGTTTTCAGAAAGTACTAGTACACGTGTACATTAACATTGAAACTACTTTTGTGCACCAGATGCACAGAAACATGAATCTTTAATTCGCCTTAGAATTTGTCTCCTGGAGGTCTGTTAAAGGAAACCTTTTATGGACGCTTATTTCACATATGGTATCGATACATAAAAAGATAATGGAAGTTATAAAATGCCTGTTATAAGGACCGCACATTCAGATTTCACTCACCAGAGAGAAAAGATGAAATCACACAAAAAGCACAACAAACGCTTCTTTACTTTTATTTTTGATGCAAAATACAACACATTATTGACTTCTGAATTTAAGGTATGCAACATGATATGTTAAGGAGAAACAAAAAATAATAACTTTATAGATTAACACCTACCTCATTGTCAATCTGGCTTTCCGTCCATTGAAAAAACATTTTGTACACCCATTTTGTGTATAAACATGCCTTTTCAAATGTCTAAAATTACAGTGTTGTAACATTCAGTATCACTTGCATGATAACGAAACGTCGCATCTCTTTGCAATAAAGAATTTGTAAATCCATAAAATTCATATTTCTTCATCATACCAACTTCTAAAATGCAACTGGAAGAAAGAAATGATTTGTTAACATGAGCGCTTTCTTACGTTTCTCAACCATTCTACATTAAACGTCACACAAAAAACCATTACATAACAAGAATGGATGTAAATAGTCACAATGTCTTCTTTATTTAGAATACTATAGAAGAATAGAATTCTTATCAAACTATTGGATATTCAAAGCTAATTCCTTATACAGGGAGGTGTTTAATGACAAAAAAACTTTTTTGTAGTATTTCCAGGACAATGGAATTGGTAACTAGTTTATGTTCTAATAGCAAATGATAAAAGCAAATGCTATAACCGGCACTTATATACGCTAAAAATTGCTGTTAAGAGGTATTGACAACCCAATCCGATCTCATTTGATAACAAATTCAATTGTCACCATAAAATATGAACTTCAAATGCAAACTTATACTGGTTTGAGTATTATTTGAACTTGTAAAATAATGTGTGAATTCAAACGCGTTATCGTTTGTTTAGATGTAAATTCTAAAAACTTTAAACGTCAACTGAAACTCGAGGATTAATAACGATAAATTCAACAACTAAATAGGAATTCATCAAGGTTCTTCTTCATGATCATCTAACAACAAGGTGTGCTTTAAACAACTGTTTTCATCTCGCAAAGATAACATCATGAGACAATGATAAACGAAACAGTGAATCAAAGATAGTAAATAATTAAAAATATGACGAGAAAACAAATCCCAAGTTTCACAAGAAGAATTTTGACGACATTACTCGTGATAAGCCGACATTGTGCAATTTCCTTCTTCGTTCAGAAGTTTCACTGTTTTCCTCACGACAACACGCGCATGCTGTTTTAAGAGCTATAAAGTGGATATATACACAAGAACACACCGGGCTGGAGCAGCTCGACCAACCTACCATGCGTGTTTACTGGCAGTAACAATACCTTTATTGTACAAAGTGTCGTCAGTTCAGACGGTCACCATCATAGAAAGAAACTGCATCACCATTATCATACAGTTTCGATAGGCATTTAAGGCATAAGTTTGAAGATGGTGACGAGAAATTTATGGATAACATAAATAAACAATATTCTATTCATATATAGTTTTATGATATATTGATTCATATTTATCATAAAATAATCATGCATGTTCAGATAATATTATTTCCGTTTTGAATGTTCTATCATAATTTCGTTTGTTTATTTTTTATTTATACGTTTACAGATAATCTTGAGCGAAGACAGTTTCATTGATAAGTGTAGCACTAAATAGCTCTAATCATTACATTCATGTATGAAAGATATTCATCACATATAAGTTTTTAGTGACGGAGGTAAAAAAAAAGGTTCGCGTAATGTAAGTAAAACAAAATCTACAAAACCGTACGGGGAAAAACGCTCTAGTCAGCTACCTTTTTTCTTTCATGTATAATATTATTTTTATATTATAAATCCTTATCGATGAAATATCTAAAGTGTTTCATTATTTCATAGGGACATTATACCAATATGTTTGTAATAAAGGCTCAGTTTAACGCTTAAATATACGTTATGCAGTCTACCATCTTTAAAATACAGATTTTCAGTCAACAATCACTTTACAAAGCACAATAAATTAATTTATTTGGAAACGTTGAAGAGCTATTGGATAAAGAACTTTAATATTAATAAAATTCCTTCATCTTCCTTGTTTGCAATTTTGCTCATCGATGAGATCCTACTTACTTACCTACGCCTGATCCCATGAAACTCCCATGTCAATTAAACCCATCAGTTTCCGTGAAGAGGCCACCAGTGAATGTTGCAGGGCGCATTTTTACCCCCGTGCAACACTGGAGCAGGACGACTTACGTCAACGCCTGGCTACCTCACGATGAACTCCGTGCAGAGACGTCAGTTGTTATCAGGGATGATGGGAAGAAGGCTTTGACCACTGGGCTCTGCCTTCTGTCCACAGAATTACTTAATCTTCGAGACGAAAAATACAATATCATAGTCATGACGATTACTTTACGAAATCCGGAGTTCCGAAAGGGTGGACTTCGTCACCGCCGTTTGATGGACAAACTTAATTCGGAGACGCTTTATCTTGACAAGTTTCCCTTGGGAAAATATCCATCGGACAAACTCCAATCGGGGAAACTTCATCTGGAAGAACACCATCACGGGAAGAACAGGGAACAGCACATGAAGACGGACCTGGAACAGAAGGTCTCCGAGAACCATTTTGAGCGATCAAGAACAGATAATATGTCCCAGCTGTTCCAGTCGGATAACTGTGTGGAACAGATCCATCTGGAGACCCGGATGATGGAGGAACATAGCACAGGAGGGTTCCCATCCGGTCCGGGAACATTCCGTCAAGAACACACAGAGAGACAGCATCAGGAACATACGGAGAGACAGGTCCAACAGCATACGGAGAGACATCAGAAGCACAAACAGCATACGGGGATACAGCTTCAACATTGGCATACGGAGGGTTCGCATACGGAAAACAGAAATGAGCATACGTTTGGACTGCGTACAGAAAATGGCCTTGGGCATACAAATGATCTACATATGGAAAACGGAAATGGGCATACCTTTGGATTGCTAACTGGGAGTGGCAACGGGCTTATCGAGGGTTTGCGTACGGAGAAGGGTCGTACGAACGGACAAGTTCAACAGACTACGGAAACCCGTCATGGGGAACATACGGAGAAACATCTTCGTGAGCACACGAAGAAACGTCAAGAACACACGGCAAGACGGAAAGTGTCATTTCGGGATTATGAGGTAAACGGTTGACCGCTACTGGATGTGATGATCATTTAATGTTATGAATTGTTATTCGTTATCAAGGGCTTGTTTGCTAATGCTAGGAATGGTTTATGTCGTTACTGAATTAAAAAAGGCACTTACATGGTTTTAAAACATGCCACGGAAATAATATGAGTTGAATTACTTTCTAAAATATCGGTATCGTCTGCCGGAAAATTGTGTATCATGATATTACTAATACAAGTTCACCACTGCAAACATAACATGGGTTGAAATTGTTATTTATTCAAAATGTATATGTTTGTAAAGAAAGATTATCATAATATTACTAATTCAAGGTCACCACTGCGGTAAATATATATATTTCTTCAGATAATAAAGATAATTTAAATTGCTGATTTGATAGACGATAGCTCTCCGCTCAGTTCATATACATAGGAACCTAAAACAACACAACAGGGCGTGCATTGTAATGTTGTCTATCTTGTTTAACTGCTCAAAGACACATTCCATGCTGCATGGAGACACTGACACTTGACCGCGTATCTGCACGTGCCATTTGCCGCGCTTTCAACCGTGTCATTATACACACAATATTGCGATGTCATAGAGTTTGAACTGTGGTCTCTGGCGAAACCTGTTTCTATTAGCTAAAAACAAAAAACTCTTCGATCTGAGATGAAAATAAATAAAATTGTTGATAAAATTTCAAATGTTGACAGGTTCTTTGAAATCTAAAATGAACTTCGGATGAAAACTTGAACTGTGTTTTACTATGAATAGCGCAGTTAAAACAGGCCCAATCATTCAGTTAACTCTATAAGTATCTGAATACTTACCTATATTGGAAAAATAAATTGAGTGGATAGAAGAGGTGATTAAAAATGAAAAATATTTTCAGAGAGAGAGTGGAAATGAAAGTCAAAAGAATATTCGAATATGTGTATTTTACGGTGAGTGATTTTAATAACTGTCCAAAGCAATGTTGGATAAATTTTTCTCATCATTTGACAAGGACGATTAACATACAAATAGTGTTGTTGGTTAAATCAACGCAGATATATATGTAGTTCATGTAGGGCTCCTTATCGAGTGCTAAAATAGAATATCATTCTTATATTCATTGAAAAAGTATAATGTCATTGTTATATTCAATAACCATTACTTAAGACATATTACAACCTATGTATAGTTATCATTAATTAATTCCAATCATTAACACTAAATGTTTCGATCTTCTGAATTTGTTTATGTAAAATAATAATCAATACCCCTCGTAAAATCTTCATTTCTCTTCAACCTCAGACGCAGACTAACGCAGCTATCAACACTAGCGCCAAACCCCGACCCTATCCTTTATCCGCCTCGTTCATTACAAATATATCAACATTCAATTCTCTGACTATAATTGCAACCCACAGATGTTTACTCCAAACCTTTCCCTCCAGGTCCTGGTGTACGATGACGAGATGACGAGTTCCGCCCACGCCTCCACCCTGACGTCCAACCACCGCTCCCCCCACAACTCCGTGTCCCAGGCCCCGCACTTCAACCTGGTCAAGTCGACTGACCCCCGCAACCACGAGGTACCCCGGGTGGACATGAACTTGGAGACATACAAGGTGGATACCTATTCCGTCGGGGTTATCATCGACTCAATGGTGAGTGAACCAATCAAGGTGTTGTTTTACTAAAGACATGGAGCATTTCTGGTTTGAGATCAGGGTGATATGCTATAAACATTAGATTGATGGCCTACGTAAGTAAATGAGTAAGTATGTATGTGATCCCATATTTCCGAAGTTATTATAGCATTTAAATAATCGTACGCTAACTGTCATGTTTTGTCACTATTTCAATCTCATTCCAGTTATTGGGATGCTTAGAATGTTCAGATCTTATCGCGTTGGGCTCTTCATAATTCTGAGGCATTCATCTACTTGTTCCAATCATGCATTTTGGCTTAAATTACATTTCATATTTTGTTATGTTCAAAGGGCAATGGTACCTTAAACATGTAAATGTTGGTTTCCTTTGTATGACTCATTTAATCCTGTAGCAGGAACCAAGAACCAAACCTTTCCCGCTCTGCTATCAAGTCTAAATACTTGGTAAGAATGTGAGTGATATGATGATGACGTCAGTTGTAAAGAATACAATTTCCAGACAAAGAATGTACTTATAAGATAAAAGTAGGGTACATGGAAATGTTATGCTTAGATAAAGATTTAACTGAAGACACATGACAAACATTATTTTCAGATGTCTGGCCCGTTTGATCCTGAGAAGGTACGAGTGGAAGCAGAGGCGCCTAGTGGGCGCATTATTAAGATGACGGGTGATGGACACTACACAGCACAGTTCATGCCTTCAGAGATAGGTTCGTATCTCGATGTCAGTACCAATGATCATGTCTATCCGAATCAGAAATTGTATGCACATTCCATGTACATTAACTTAGTTACTATAGGTGTATCTTGCAAAACATATACTACCATTAACGTTATGGGATCGACATACCGGAGATACATAGTAGTGAAGGACATAACACAACAGTGACGTCAATCATGGTATGAAATGCTATGACTTTACTACATAGCAAAAAAGGATATTTAATTATATACATGTACCTGGTATGCAGCAGGGAAACATTAACATATTACTATGATTTTCTAAGGAGTGTAATGAAAAAGCAGAAAAAGACCATATTCGTTGGCATGACATGAATGTAACCCAGAAGCATGATGTTGGATGGTAAGGAAGAACACGCAAGAAAACATGGCATTTCAATGGTTTGACACCATGAAGCTCAGAAACTTTGGTATTCAATGAGAAAGCGTAGCACTGCAAAGAAACCTGGTATTTGTCAGTTTGACATGACACAGCAATAACATTAGTTTTCAGTGGTATGTATAACAGTATAACAAATTCTGGCGAACTATTTACAGTTAACTAAAAATCCCTCTCACCTGTACAGGTAGATGGCAGGTGAAGCTGTTCTACAACGAGCGACTGATAGACGGGTGTCCCATCGACGTGTGCGACCCCTCGCAGGTGCGCGTCTGTGACATCAAGGGGGGCGGGATCGGCAAGCAGCAGGAGTTCAGAGGTCAGTACTACCTAATATGCAGAGTTATCTACCCTTTACCAAGGTCTTCATTTGCGGACATTTATACAGCTGTTATGATGTAAAACCTTACGGTCGAAACAAGAGAAACATATGACGTCAATAGTCAGAAATTAGACTTGCAGAATGATTTACTGGTTTATCAGAAAATGGATTCGTAAACATTATTTGAAGCAATGACATTTTGTGTAAGGAACTGATTGTTGTTAGTTTATATTCTTGGAATATAATGTAATTTAACAAACATATCCTTTCTGAAATTGTTGATGTTTGTAAGGTGTTAACTAGATTCCCTCGATTTTCGTTTACAATGTTATATAATAAATAATCTTCACTTTGGCGTTGAAAATGACAAATTACAGTAATTAAAAATATGTCAAAAAATTAATTTCACGTTTAATCCCCGTGCTCATTATTAAGCCACACACCACGAGAATGAAGAGGATTTTGTCAAAGTATCTGTATCAATTTATAAAGTAAGACTCATTATATCATGTAACTTGATACATAGTTGACTGTACCCGGGCTGGTGATGGAGATATGGAGGTAGACATCACACACAAGAAGCGCAAGGTGCCCGTATACGTGACCCAACCAACCAAGGGCATGTACAAGGTCACGTACTCGCCGTACGATGCTGGCCCGTATGAAATCAACGTACAGTTCAACAGGGCAGAGGTCAGAGGTATGTACGGGGTGTGGGTGCGGGTCAATCTCTTTGTTTTGTACGATGTAATAACGCTGTCAATATTTTTCAATGGTGTGACATTCCACAGCAGGGACACTTGGTATTTATGAGATTGAATTCCATGGTATACTTGTAATAAGAAACAACACAGAAGCATCGTACTCAATTGTGTCACATCAAATAACAAAATGGTAATAAATGACACGGGACAAAAATACATATGGCATTATATAGCAAAAGTGATATGTGTGTATGCGATGAGGGTCAAATTGAATAGTATTCATTTGGTACGATTTGATATCATTATTCGTGTAACTGTGTATGCTTTATTAGAACATAGAGTTCGCAAGACCGTGTTGTTAATAACAATTTGACAAAGGGGTACGTGTGATTATAAGCATTTCTCTTACATAATTCATGAGTCAATTTTAAAAATTAACGAAAATTAAGATTTGCTGAATGAGTTTCCTTTAAACACTCATCTTGTATAAGTCTATTAATTTTATGAAAAATAATTCTATTCATAATTACTTTAGAAGGTACTTTCTTCAATATTTGTCTAACTGTTTGCTGATGTCCGTTGTCATATTCACCCCATGCATGACAATGATAAGGTAGTACTATGTTTTTATATCCGACGATGTTCCTCTCCCAAGTTCTCAGCTCATACGACAGTCTTGCTAACACACCATGTATATCTACAGACTCGGAGTTCTACCCGGCTGACCCGGAGGAGAGACAGAGGAAGGCCGTGTTCATCACGACCATTGAGAGAGAGGACGGCATGGTCAAGATCAAGTCTTCTTGTACGTATACTTACCTATATAGATCTCGAGAAATTCAAAGACCTCTGGATTAAAATTTCTTTCCTGTGGAATTGAAGGACGTTGAATACATGCCTACTTCTTCATGAGGTGGAAAGTTACATCGATTTGATTTCAGTTCCCCAACACAAAGATCTTACCCTCGTCAGAACATTTAATTAGCAGTTAGTTATTACTTATCAGTATGGTGCAAATGTTGCACCTTTAAACATTTTGAAAACAATGTTGCTTGGTCAAGATAAAGATGAAGTTGTCCTCTTTTACTTCTGTCAAAATGAATTCGTTTTGTCGTTGATATGTGAGTTTCTTGTGAAGTTGCCAGTCGTGAACATGGCATTAAGAAGTCAAGCATTTCCACATTTTCGTTTGGTTTCGAGATGGCCATATGTTTTCATTCCCTTTTTTAATAGGGATGTTTTCATCATTATCATCATATTATCATTCAATGAGTTGTTGGTTTCAGTTGGTTAAAGCATAGCCAACAGGTATAGTTCTAAAGGTCTTGAATCGTTAATAAATTTTATACTCCAAACTGAACATGTAAATTGTTGATTAGACACGATGCATATCTGTCTGCAGGCGACTGGGAGATCGACTACACAACCGGGGGACCAATCATCTGCCACATCACAGACAGCTCGGACATACAGGTGTACGGCATGCAGGACGGCACCATCACCAACGCTCCTCAACTCATCGGTACGTATTTATTGTTTCTATAAGATATGCGAGTTAATGGTCAAATGACATTCCAGAAATATGTTCAGTACATTCAAGCATGTTAAAAAATGGACACACTAATAAATGAATCGATTTCATAAGCAAATTTTGTGTCGGACATTATGACATTATTCAACATATACAATCCCGATGAACAGCCTTTCTGTGAGATCAGATCGGCATTTTTCCTAATCTACAAGAAGGTGATGGTTCTTGGCAGTGGTTATTAACGGTCAATATGTCAATTCATGACTATATATTCTGCCTCCATGTTCCAGCTGACTGCACCAAGGTAGGAGACGGAAGACTGGAGGCTGACGTGACCCACAACGGACTGAGGTTCCCCGGCAAGGTGAAGCGAGACAAGCCCGGGATCTACAGGGTCACCTTCAGACCCAAAGGGCCCGGGATATACAAGGTGTGGCTCAACTACGATGGGCAGCCAGTCAAAGGTAAGGATATCTTGTCTGAAGATGAATTTACCTTTATTCTCGATACTACTTATAAGAGAATTACAGGAGTGTAAACCAAACAGTTTGTATGGCACTGCATCATGCTGCATTCCTGATCCTCATCTTTTTTGAAGGACACTTCCAATAATCACTAGATAGCCAATTGAGCCTGTTTTGTGATTCAGTACTTACTGCATCTCTTGGCCACTATCCATTCTGTATAAGAACTTATAGTAGTCTATAGTCGTTAGCCTATGAGGGTATGTATTTTATTTGAAAATAGTAGAACTGTCATTGGTTCAAAGCATATAGATTATGTATTGTATTTCATGTTCCCCCTTCATCAACATCTTGGTGTCTGCTGCACTTTATCATAAGAGTTATTTGAGTTGACCTTTAGAAAGTGCATGACTTTGTAGTACAACTTATTATCTTTGGTTACCCTGAAATTTGTTGGAGAATTATTATTGGTTTATGTATTGTATTACATGATCCCCCTACATCAACATCTTTGTATCTGCTGATATTCCAACATTATAGTTTTTCGAGTTAATCTATAGAAAGTGTATCACATTGCAGTACAACTTATTGTCATCTCTGGTTACCCTGAAATTGGTTGGAGGAATGTCATTGGTTGTAAGCCTCTAGTGTGTATCTTCCTGCAGGTTCCCCGTTCATCCAGGAGATTGACGAGCTGCAGCAGCCCACAGCATCAGGGGAGGGACTGACCAGAGCGGTAGTGGACAAACCAGCCACCTTCATGGTGGACAGGAGGGGATTCCCCGGTGATGTGTCTGTCAGTGTACATGGTGGGTTGTCTTGAAGTCAATGATTTTACAAACGCATCTCTCATTGTTTTTAACCTGAATGGTGTATACTGACTGGATATCCATAATTTTTTTATATCGATTCTGATTTACTCATGATTCTATCAATATCACATTTATAACTTTGATGGGAATCTAAACATTTTCCATTGTGTGTCTGATAAAGAAATATGACTCTACCCGACGAAATATTTTCGCAAAAATGCTTTTGAGTTTTCCAAAAGCATGTCATTTATTGTGAAGACATCATGAAGCAGTTTTTTTCTATGATTTTATGGAGGCTTCAGCTGAGATTCATGTTATGAGAATCAGCACATATTTTTGGTCATAAACAAATAATTTTTCAAATAATGATATATAAAAAATAATTTTCTAGAACTTCTTTGGGTAATTAAGTAATTATAATAATGCATGTCTTTGCCAGGCCCAACCTACCCCATCAAGAGTGTGATTGAGCCCCAACCGGACGACACTCTGCGTGTCCACTACACTCCAGCAGAGAAAGGCAAACACCTTATCAATGTCAGAGTGGACGGCAAGGATATTCAAGGTGAGAGCTATTCACAGCGTCATGGCCTTACCTTATATCTGGCAAACTAGCTATTTTGGGTAGTGTTCACCTTCTGTCATATCAGTTTTCTAAATATATTTAAGTGTATACTGGCAAGTAGCGCTAATGGTTTATATAAATAACCAGCCCTTCTCACGGGGTTCCTAGCCCTTCAATTTATTCACAGTCTGTATATCTAATGTCTCTCACAAGCTTGCAGGCTTCCATTGTACCTGGCCTGAAATCTCCAATCAACCAGCAAGAAGCTATTTCAAACACTGACTCGCATTTGACCAACATTATGTCAATGAAAATCTATCTCAATAGGCCAGTGACATTTTAACATTAGACTGAAGCTATCCTGTGTTATGAAACATGTGTTTGACATAAATAACTTTATATATATACCTACAGACAGTCCATTCAGACCTCTAGCGGTTGACCCTTATGCAGTAAGAGTGTCTGGAGGGTGGCGACCCTTGGTGGATGACAGAGGAGTTATCCCTCTTGTTGTCGACAAGGAAAAACAACTTCCATTTGATGCATCTGAGGCCGGACCAGGTAATTTAATTCACATGCTTGATAAGTTTGAATGACTGCTTTGATAGATCTGGAGGCAGAGATGAAAGATTCCTTAGTCACAATGCACGGTAATACTAAGTAGTTGAATAAAGATTTAAAGGAAATTGCCTTTTCTGCAATACCTGATCTCACAGATATATATGTGATATGAAACTGACATGTCCAACAAACCATTTAAAAACCAATTTGGTTCTTCATTCTATTTCCTACCTGAATCATGCCAAATACTCAATTCCTCCAAATGGTTTGAACTTTGATTACAAATACCCCCTTCAAATGGCAGCTGTGTCCTATACATCATCTACTTAAATTTCTCAAACAGAAAGATTCCTCTAAATAATTATCGCAAAATTGTTTTCCTTCTTTCTGATCTCTTCTGTCCACCCTGTATAAATACTGTTAATGATATCTAATGTACATATTCGGGGGAGTGTGTAGTAACTTGTATCCAATCGTGAATCAAAGAATCAAAATATCATTATGTAGGAGAGCTGACAGCCGAGGTGCGAGGTCCCTCAGGGAAGATCCCTGTGGCTATAGACCAGAGGGGCGACGGCCGTAACACTGTCATCTTCACGCCCAGAGAACAGGGTAAGATCTATTTCATTCACAGCGGCTCAGACTATTTTTGATAATTAAGAAAAATATTCTCTCATTTTGATAAACAAACATACATCCACTGCAGAGTGATGACAAGAGCAATGGGAAGTCAACTCTGTTATTAAGATTGATAAATAAATCATTTGAATATTTAGCTCAACTTACCAACCATGATATATATCAGTTTTCAACTTCACCTGCAGGGAAACATGACATCGATGTGCGATGGGGCGGATTCCCGCTAGCCAAGTCACCCTACCTGGGCTACGCGACCTACAAACCAGATGAACCAGAACCAGAGGACAACATCCGCCTTGTACAGGTGCCCCTGAAACAATCCCCCTACCCTGCTGTCTTCCCTATCTCCCCCAAATCCTCCGTTGCAGGATCAACCAACGGTGACCCCTACCGGGTCAGCATCTATGGGTCAGAGCCGTCGGTGTACCACCCCTCATCCCGACCGCCAAACAATCACATCATGGTCCCAACCCCCCTGGTACAGGCTCCCCAGTACATACAACCTGCCCAGAATGTTCCCACCTCCCCCAAGCGTAAGGGACCCCTCAAGGTGATCCTCAGTGGGCGGGGCTTGAAGGAGGCTCAGGTGGACAAACCAGCTACTTTCCATGTGGACGGGTCAAGAGCTGGGAAAGGTAAGATCCCAACTTCAGGGGACTGATCAGTGGGCAGGGTAGGGAATGGGTATGAAGAGGAGGGGTTTGAACCACCCCCTCACCCTTTTTTATATATATAAATCGTGGGAAAGGTTGGTGAACCTTTGAAATCCCTCCATCTACATTATCATCCTCAGATTCTTTGCTAATAAATATCCTGCCCTTGATTATCAAATAAATCACAATGTGTCAAGTCTCAGAATTTCTTTACATTAAAGAATCAAAGATTAACCTTTCTCAGTTATTTTATAACAAGATGTCTCATAATATTAAATACCTTTTTCCCACAACCAGGTGTCCCTGATGCTGAGATGACAAAAGCAACCAATGGGAGGAGAGTACCAGTACACACGGAGCCGGTGCGCCCCGGGGTATACAAGTGTGACTACACCCCGAAGGAGCCAGGAGCGTACCTCCTCAAGCTTAAGTGGAACGACCACCCACTGAAGGGGTCACCATTCAGGGTCAATGTGCGCCCTGCTCCAGAACCAAAACGTGTGATTGTGACCGGCGAGGGACTGAAGCGAGGCACGGTCGGGGAGGACCTTGACCTTCATATTGATCCACGGGAAGCTGGACCTGGTAATTCTTACGTTAAAGTTCTTTTTATATTGGTAGCTAACATCATGTATAGTGAGATGGAATATTTAGGTAGACAAGTACTATTATCTTTTGCAGTGTTGTACCAATTTACTCATATTTATCATATATGGATATACACTTGAGGATAATACAGTCTAACAGGAACACAGGTTAGATTTTGAAGATAATGGAAACAATTTCTTTATTCATGGTGATTGCAGGAGAGTTGACGGTCAAGTGTACAGGCCCAGATGGTCAGCTTGTACCATGTAAACTGGTCGACAACTTTAACGGGACACGTAGACTGAAGGTGACGCCCAACACAACCGGCAGACATGTTGTAGAGATCAAACACAATAACGATCACATCATGGGTGAGTTTACAAGGAGTTTCTTTACAGGCACTGGTGCCCTTTGTACAAAAAATTCTGACGACACCAATGTAAAAGATATAAGTTGCAATACCTTTGACTGCAATTATTGTTTTTCTGTCTGCAGGGAGTCCTTACGCTATTGACATCAGCGCCAGTCAGGTCCAGGGCAAGGTGCAGGTGTGGGGGCCAGGTATAGACGACGGGATCATCTCAGACTTCCACTCTCACTTCTGGGTGGACACTACGGGGGCCGGGGCCGGGGAACTGAGGGTCAGGATCATGGGACCAAAAGGTGAGGAGGAGAAGAGAGGGTCAGAATCAAATAGTCTGTACTAGAAAATGCTTTGGAAAATGAAGGTCACAAACAATAGAGATGGGTTGGGGCGTGAAAAATGTGTTCTTGGGTGGACAGCAACAGGGCAGGGTCAGGGGATGGGGTAAAGGTTAATCAGACCTCAAGGTGAGGAGGTGGTTACTAATGTGTCCTGGGTGGACACCGAGGGTGCAGGGTTGGGGATGAGATAACGATCATCTCCTCAAAGTGAGGAGAGGTGACCCTATAGATAAATCTATAACAATAAATCTGGGTTGTGTTAAAGGGATATAGCCCATTATTGTTGATAATTGGAGAAATAGGTGATTTAAAGACATGACTCAGGCCTAAAGGAGAAATACTGATGAATAAAATACACCATAATATTAGGCATGAAGCAATTGAGTGAGTGAAAAGAAGTTATTGCTGGAGAAACTAAGAAGGGTGATTTCCTGACCGTAATGTAAGCTGAAAGACTTGTGGAGTCAGCCAGGGTTAAGTACCTGCTAACACAACCGTGCAAAAGAGTACCTGGTAAAGCTTGCTTTGGAGCTAACCCTTAATAAACTATGTCAGTCTGGATTTGACCATGGTCATGGAGCATATACTGCTTTTAGTTCAAAAGTGGTGCTGTATCAAAGCCATCCATATAAAAACCACGAGTATCTATGTGTTTCAGGTGCGTTCCGTGTGAAGATGCGGAAAGCCAGTCAGAGAGACAAGCTGTACCAGGCATTCTACGATCCCGCTGAGCCCGGCATCTACACCGTCTACGTACAGTGGTCCGGGCAACATGTGGAGGGAAGTCCCTTCACGGTCCGTCTCGCCCGCGATGCATATGAGTTGGAACGTTTACAGGAAGAAACAGGGTCACGCTACTCCAAACCTCCATCCCCTAGAGACGTACTGTACTGAGACTCCAAACCTCCATCCCCTAGAGAAGTTCTATACTGAGACTTATGGACTAAGATATCCACTCTGAAGAACACTTCCTCATTCTCTCTCCACAGAGGCTACTCGAGTCTTTCCTTCGCTAGTTAACTCTGTTACAAGTATAGCACTTTGAGCTGAAATATGGAATCCTGGCAGGTTGCTTTCAAAGGTAATCGTGTTATCTGCAACACATCCTGTCTCAGGGTAAAACGTCACTTTGAGCTCCAACTTTAACCCTGCAGGGAGTGAGAGTAGAGCATCAGCATATAGGTTTTACCAGGAGACAGGTTGTCAGCAACATTTGTTCAAAGCATTTTGACTGTTTCTGTAACTGTTGAGAGGACTGAGGTTCCTTCCTCCGTGGGTTGTGCACATATTCTATCAAAACGCCGAAATGAACGATATTTTTTGATTTCATATAAAGAAGAACAATATCAATGATGTGCCAGCAGTAAGAGAAGATTTACAATACTTGATTTCATATAAATGAGAACCTTATAAGTAATGCAAATTTTCACCTTTCTGAAAAGAAAGAAATATGGCAAGTATGTAACAGACGAGGGAATATACCAGTTGAGTTCCCTCTGTGGCAGAGAATGAGTGTACAATCTGTTTGAACTTGTAATAATCGTCCCTCACCGAATGTAGCAATGCAAGCCCCTCACTACATACTTTTCTGTTAAAACCCACAATGATAGACATGGCTTAACTTTAAGTGGAAGTTTCAATAAAAGTTAAAGCCACAGAATCATGTCATTAGGTACATTTGGTCTTGAGCCTAAAATTGTAAAAAAATTATATCAGATTGAGAAGATTACAATTCTAATAGAAAAAAAACATAAATTTTTCTTACTCTTCAATTATAGTTACATTATGCTATGATAATTAGATATAAACAAATATTTTTACAATGCATCTCATAATAATTTTTAATTTGATTAATTATTTCTTCACTATCTAATTATGAACTTGAAAAGGTCATTAAAAAGCCTTCTTAACCAGAGGGAAAAGATTTTCAAACAAGAAATGCTGTGACAGGGTTTGCGTGTTGATGTCAAGTTACTCATACATTGTATTAGGACAAGTCTGAAATTCTTCGTTGTCTCAATGCATCACCCAGTGGATGATCCAGAGAGGGGGGTTTAAACCTCCCCCTTGTGAAAGTTTTTGATAATTTGTCCTTTAAAAAGGAGAAAAAAACTGGGGGTTAGCAAAGTCAACCTCAAAAGATTAATCCCCCCAACCTTTTATATATGCAAATCCCCTATTCCCCCAACCTTTTCAGTGGGCCAATCCCCCATCCCCCGTCTTATCAATGGAGGAATCCCCCAACTTTCCGATAGATGAATGAGCCGACCCAAAATCCCCATTGAACATTCCTGGATCAGCCACTGTAGGCTTAATACTTGAATCTCTAAATGGCTCCTAAACATAAAACAACATTTCTATAGATTTGGCCAGTGTTAAGCTTTGTAAGGAGAATATCAGAATAAAATTTGCCTTCCAGCTTAGTGAAACATATCTGGTGCTATATAAAGTGTACATTTATTTCATAATTCACACATCAATGGGAACATTTTACTGCCCTTGCGCCAATATATATTAATATTTGTTTGTCTATATATATATATACTATTTTATTGTTCTAGTGGTGATATTATCCATAGTTGAACTTTAGTTGTGATTATCTGTATGTATGCTTGAAGAAAGTGCTCATATTGTGAGTTAGTCTCTATTTATTTTAGCATTTAAACTGAAAATTATATTTTGAAAACTCTTATATGTTTATCTGAGTTTTCTTCCATTTCCCAATGCTAGTTGCAATATTGAAGTGATTGATTTTTAAAAAATACCAGCAATTATGATACTAGTACGAAAACAAATCATTAAAATATTTGAAAGTTAAATACTCAAGTGGTGAAGAGTCTAGTTATCCAGTAACAATTAAGTAAACATGATGCCATGTTACCTCACTAAAGTCAATAATACATCTAAGGAAATTGCTATTGTACATGATTTTGACTATCCATTCAAGCCTAAATAGTGCCTCTAAATTTCCACCAACTGATGAACATTCTTATACAGATTAAGAGGAAATTTCCTTAGATATAAAGCTGAATATAGCAAGATAACAAGAATACTGAAGTTATATCTTCACGATATAGTACCGAATGCTTCCTAGTAAGCCATGTATCTGTAGCAATAAAGCTTAGAAGATTGCATGTCATGTGATTTGTCATGTGATCTGCACACGACGTGTGATCGACATGTCGTGTGATCTACATGCGTCGTGTGATCGACATGTCATGTGTTTCATATGCAATATGACCAGCACATAGTGTGATCAGCTCATCTTCTGTGAATACTCAGTTTGAAAGAGTAACTGGATAAATTTTTATCATTCTTTTTGTATAAGTTTATGTTTTATGTCAGAGGTCAAATGACACCAAGGGCAATGTTTGTGTATACTAAATAAGACTAGAAGGCAATGTTTATGTTGGCAACAGTTGATGTTACTTATTGTAATGCTTCATACAGCAACAAGTAGTCATTATGACCTTGAAAATAATCCCTTGACCTTGACCTATTTCTGTGTTTGATGGTAAACTTCATCCTCTTGAATTGAAGGTTGAAATAACATTCTTGCAAAGTTTGAAGGTCAACATAACTTTTAGTTAGATATGAAAGTGACCTTGACCTAATTCACTAAAGAAGGTCAAGGTCACAAATCCTTATGCAATAAAGCACCTGTCAACAATTCAGGACTATTACTGCTGCTCAGATGCCCATATATATTTTAGATAAAGGTGACTATTTCAAATAAATATCATTTACAAGATCTCAGTTTTTGTTTTCAATTTCATCAATTATAGTTTGCCTGAATTCTCATCATAAACACAGAAAACTGTGCCCAAATTATTTAAACAACACACCGTGTATTCTGAAGGTAATGATACTTTTTAATTACTAAAAGATTCATAAAACCGGTTTGAAGATGTGAAGTCCCCCGTCACTGGAGGCTGATAACAATGTCTTGTGTTTCCATGGATACCAGAGATGAATGTTAGTGGTGATGTACTGTGATTGGTCAGTTCTCTCCGCCATGTGACCATCATGTACAAAGACTGGAGTTGCCTCCCTTCCTTCCTGCCACTGGTCGCGGTCGAACACCTGTACACAGCCAGAGAAACCTGGAGACAGAATTACATGAGTGTCAGTGTCCAGTTTTCTTGGAAGGTGTTCTTGTTATGCCCATTTATCAAATATGAAGGATTTGATATACCATAGTTGGTCTCCAGTTCTAGTTCAACTTATACCATTCTTCTTCTTGAGCTAACTTCGGCAAAACGAGTCAATATTATGAATTTGAATTAAATAATCAATAATTCATTTAAACTGGATTGTGTTTCAATCATGAACCAATAATTAACATAGGTGTACAAATTTGAATATGGATCCTTGTGATTCGTCCTTTGTAAATTCATTAATAAAACAAACACATTAAAACAGAACCTTACCTGTGGTAGCTAGGAGATTCGGTTCCGTAGGACAGACCTGACAACAAAACAAACTTGACAACAAAAGTCATTAACATACGGTGTCATGCAATATTACACTTATATTGGAATATACAGGCATAAACTGTTAAATACAGTTATTGCAATATTCACTATGACAGTAGTTATGGAAACTGATGAGATTTACATATTAGTTACTGGTTGCCAGCTGGCAGCCAATACGAGACAAACTATGGCAAGATAACCATGGCAGTCTGATTAAAATCGACCGTGTTCCGAGGAATAAAAGTTTCAAAATATTGTGTCTATCGAGATTCGAACTCTATCTGTCTAGGCTATCCTCTCCACTAGGTCTGACCGCACCCTACTGTAGCGCACGTTCTTGCGTAAACTAAGCTAACCAATCACAATGCGTGCGGCAAAAGCATTCGGTATCAGTAGCTAGGGGCAAGTAACTCCCATTTACCATTCGTTAACCTTGATCGCCGCTATCTTTATTTTAAACGCGATGATGTGATTGGTTCGCTATTGACTAGGTTTTGTCTGCGCTAAACTGGTGTTGGCACGTGCGAGCAGTGAGGCTGCCTTCAGACCGCTGTGGAGAGGATAGCCTAGACAGAAAAAGTTCGAATCTCGATAGAGTCAATATTTTGAAAGTTTTATTCCTCGGAACATGGTCGACTTTAATCAGACTGGGGATTATGGGAGATATGAATACCCTTATATCACAGGTTGTGTACCAATGGAGTGTTTGGTTTGAGTTAATGCATTGTCTGTCATGATGATACAGCTGTACTTTGTATCATACTTCATGTCATACACTGAGTAAAAACCATACAATCCTATTCAGAGAGACAATCCGAGTACTCCTTCATGTGACATCTTACTTTGCAGAGAAACCTGTCTCACAAGTACTGCAAAACCACTTTTAGGATTCATAACAGTTTTTAAGCTGAATATAAACCATACAATCCTATTCAGAGAGACAATCAGAGTATTACTGAGAAACCTTTCTTAGAAGCACTGCAAAACCACTTTTAGGATTCACAACAGTTTTTAAGTGTATGAAGTTAGCAAGCAAGGTTTCTTTTCAAAAAGCACTAAAGTGACCATAGGTCTCTAAGGTGACTTAAGCATATCGTTAAAAGATAAGTTAACCTTGGTAAAGGTTGCTTTGTGAAAGGCGGCCCAAGTTTTTAAGCTTTTAGGATTCAAAACAGTTTTTAAGTGTAACAAGTTAGCAAGCGACAGTTTCCTGTCACAAAGCAATAAAATGACCATAGTGTTAAAAGATAAGTTAACCTTAGTAAAGGTTGCTTTGTGAAAGGAGGCCCAGGTTTTTAGACTTAAAATAAGCAACTCCTTTACTCCACTTAAAGGACAAGTGTATAGTGACATGGCCAACCCAAATCTTTACAAGCATAACTCAGTAGGTAGGAGTCACTCACGCTGATATGGATGTCCGGTGAGTCTGTCCTCAGCTTGGTGTCCAGGGACATCACACACTGCTTCAAGTTACGCAGATCCCACACGCACACACGTCCTAATGTCGACATCTGGATCAGACACTGCCCTGAGCTTGAGACATCTCCACACAGAGTCCACATCTCTGAAACCTCCCCCTCTTCAAGTCTGTCTGACACCTTTGAAAGATCTGAGGCTGTTGCCTTTACCCTTTTCAGTTCTGAATCTTCTTGTCCATTCAGATCAGACCTTTCCTCCTGTCCATTTAACCTCTCCCCATGGCACAAATCTGATTCTGACTTCAACAGATCTGAATCTTCACCACATCCATCTGATTCCACTTTTGATTTGATCCTTGACTTCTCTGAGTCCTCCCCATTACTATTTGAAATAACCCCCTCTTTTGATGTGACACACGACGAATCAGACCACTCCACTACCAAACGTGATCTATCTTGATGACAAGACAGTTTGGATCCATCAACAGAGAGATCTGACCCCACCCTTGAGGCAAGCCCGGTCTGTGGGTCAAGGGAAATGAGTCGACCTGTGTTGCGGTCAGATGTCCAAACAATCCTATCTTGCTGCACCATGCTGGTTAGTGGGGAGTCTGTGTCCATGTCTGCAGCTGAAGAAAGATTTAATTGATAAAGTATCATGGAGACATTAAGAAGGTCAGAAACCTCTGCTGGTTCAAGATTGTCCAGGACAATCTTTTAGAACAAATCAATCATATGAAAATATTATTGGATTATGTGAGGGCAACAAATAAGCTTTCAATTTTCAATAAAAGTTTATATCAGTTTGAGTAAAGTTCCCCTTTTAAAAAGTTTAAAAACTTCCATCTGACCGGTTTCATCATTGATGTATCATCAATCTTATGCAAGTGTTGAAATAACCTTATAGAAGTACTACACATTTGAACTGCAAGTGATAGCAAAGGCATCCAAGCTTGCCAGATACATCTACCTGATCTTAGAACCTTATATCTCTCTAGCTCAGAAATTTAACAACCAGCAAACTAAAGATCTTGTGCCAACAGATAACCCTTTTATGGGATTTGCAAATTTGCTATGTATCAATCAATATCTGCCTCTTTAGTTGAGAATATTGTCTTTTAATGATGACAAGAAATATCGGATGAAAATAAAGTCCATAACAGACATCTAGAATATTCCACCGACCTTGTAAATGTGAGACGACAGAAGCGGAGTTGAGATCCGCCAGACACACGTCGGAGAGATGGGAACCGAACAGCACCTGACTCTCTTCAACAACACACACTTGGGCTGCAGTGCTGCAGGGATGAATGAAGAGGCATAGCTATTACATGACTGACACTGAGATACTTTGTTCTAACAGTGAAATAAACTCTCTATCTGCCTACAGTCAAGCTACTTGATATCATGAGAACAATATCACGACATCACTAAGAATTCTAGTATCAGCTTTCCAAGGGCGCAAATGCACGGCTAAAAGTAGCAAAATCCAAAACACAAATAAAATAATACAATAGATAAAATATTTTCTTACCCTTTACACATAAATTTTTTACCTCATATCATAAGGTAGAAAAATTAAGAATTTACTCTTGTCTGCAAGTGACAGATATCCTCCATGTATCTTTTAATATTTTTTTTATTTTCATACAATCAATGATAAGTACATCTTAATCTGCCAATAACTTGCCTATTTTACCATGCCATACAATAACATTTAAATATTGGCATAATGTAAATAAAGTTATGAAAATTTGACTTATTAGAACTTAAAAAGATAAAAATCTAAGTTATATATTTATCTATATACATTTTTTACGGGCACTTTGTCTAATCCCTCTCTCACTTGTAACCAAGATATTAAAAAAAGTTGTTGATTTAACAACTTGACTGTGACCAGGGCAGAAGAGTTCATTAGTATACAAATAATAAAACAGATAATTTACTACCTTGTTGATATTCGGTTGTTGATGACTCCAATCTTCTTTGTCAGATCTGAAACCAACAACCAAGCAGACTTTTATTAGATTACTACAAGTGTCATACCGAGACTCATTTATTTAGAGTCAGATCTACAAAGGGATACACAATAATAAAGTAATAAGACTCTTTTACAAATGGCGAATGGCTGAAATATTGCCCAAGCGGCGTTAAACAATAACTCACTCCAGTCAACTCACTATTATCAGGGGTCTGCAGCTGCCAGACTTCGACAGAGTTATTTCCCCTCACTGTAGCAACAACCTTTCTGAAGAGGGAACAAAATGATATTCATTTGTTTTTATACTTAATGATAAACACTATATATAACAAGTTTAATGAAGGAAGTTTGATAAGAATGTGACATAAAACTTTCAAATTTTGCATCACCACTTAGTTTGAAAAGTCACTACTTGTGGAGGTCGAATATCACCTTGATAACATTACGTACCTTGTATTCTGAAGGTGACAAAGACTTGTGATGCATCTCTCACTAAAACCCCCGGCAATCAGCTCAAAGTCTCGGTCTTTTGTCAAGCCCTGGAAATTTAAGAATCCTAAACAATAACTTTTGCTTTTCGAAGACAAGAGGAAATTGCAGAGAATAAAAAGATTATTAAGAGACAAAAATTGGAGAAACATGCAGTGGTAAGCTTTCTAGGGTTTTTTTCCATGTATTTTTCATGGGTTACTGCATTAATTTCAAGAGCTGAAGCGGAGTAGATGAAGCGGAGTAGATGAAATATATCAAGAAACAATATACAGGGCAGCTTGTGCATTCAGTGATAAACATACTTTTTTGTCTTTACACGAACTAGGGTGTGTGGTTTCAAAACCAACTTTGACAGGTCCTGAAATTTTAAGACACTAAGTTCATAGAAAATTCCACAACCCTTGTCTGCCAATTTTGCATCTTTGACCTTCTGAAATTTACCAAGAAAACTCAAAAGCAAACAGCTATTTTGAACATTGAAAGAACAGGAATCAAACAGACATGCAGCATATGAGACAGGTTTTGACTCAATCTCATTGAAATATGATCTAGCTTTGCTCATATTTTATCTATATCTTACTTTGGATGTGCTATTTAAAGATCAATGGCAGAAAACAAATGATACATGTTGCAAAGCCCAACAAGTTACGTGTTCCGATGGTAGAGACATCAGACAACTCGGATATCTCATTATGTGACATGAAAACTCTGAACATAGCATATTCTAAAGGATATCATAAAAGATGTGCGGTGTAATTTGGGGTCATTTCAAAGCTATAGGTCACCAGGGATAGTCCGCTTCACAATGAATACCTGAGATATTAAAAGATCAATTTATTTGGTTCAATGAGCGAATTTTAGATTTTATGTAAATGAGTTTGGTTTAGACTGCTTGGTTGACTGGTCTGATGACAGTGAACAGAGCTCGACTCACACTGTTTGCCTCGTCCACCGAGAGATGTGCCGGTAGAGAGAGTTCAAGCAGCTCATTGGTCCTGTCGTCTGAGATACACACCACCAAACCTGCAGAGCAGACGTCATGTTTATAGAAACTTTCAAAAGTAATTCTGACAGGGATGCCTCTTTTTGGTTCAGATCTTTTCGACATCATGTTTTGGAGACATTTATAGGATTCAGACTAACAGACCAGTCTCCTCTTAGTTTGAGTCTTCTCAGAACATTCATAGGAGACATTTATAGGATTCAGACGTAACGTCTAACAGACAAGTCTCCTGTTAGTTTGAGTCTTCTCAGAACATTCATAGGAGACATCTATAGGATTCAGACGTAACGCCTAACTGACCCGTCTCCTCTTAGTTAAAGTCTTCCCAAACATCAGCAAACTTTGATAAAAGTTTATTTTGACTTATGCCTTCTTATCATCTACTTTTTTTCAAAATAACCATGACTCCTGTCTAAAACATAGAAAGATGTTGACATTCATATACTAGTAATACATTTCTTGACACCTACTCTCTTCTGTTATCCAATCGGCTGACTGCACAGCTTTCTGGAGGTTGTACATGTACAAGCTCTTGTATCTGGAAATACATGGGAATGAAATCTACATCATTAAAATCAACAGTGTTCCAAGTGTTTCAAAACATTGCCTTATTAAGGATAATGGTGGCATGTGGTCTTGTAAATAGCTAAGTTGACCGCTGTCAGAGAAGTTCAGCAGCATCAGGCGCGGCTTGTCGGCTGGGTTGGTTTACCGCGTCATTGCTGGATAAACTAAGGGTTTGAAGGGAGATTCCCTTACCCACACTGAGACACAAGTTGAGGGACTCATGGTATCTACTTGGGCAAGAGACCAGTCTGATTAAAATCAACCTTGTCACGAGGAATAAAAGTTTTTAATCAGACAGGGCAAGAGACTTAGCTCAAAATGTGCCTCTGTTCACCCAGCAGGAAGTGGGTACCTGGCTAAGCAGTGTGTTTGTGTTGACCTTCTAGCAACAAATATGTCAGCTTGGGTTAGACCAGGGTAATGATATTGGTAGCGCATTGACCATGCACAAGTGGATGAAAATGTGCACCTTATAAATATAAATATCAATGGTTTACCTGTCTCTCTTGAAAAGCTTCATCCTTTATAACTCAGGCTAAACGTTTTCAAAATTTTATGAACGTTTACCCTGATTTATCAAAGATTGAAAATTAAGCCTCAAAGTTGCATCCTATTGTCTTAAAAACAGAATTATTAAAGATTTTACCGAAATTATCAAATTAAGGTTATGAGAAAATACTATAATATTCTTACTTTCGGATTGAGTCAAAAAGCCAATTATCTTCCAGATCAGAATCCATGATGAATTTCTAACTTGAGATATCTGAAAAATGAAAATTAGTATTTTCTTAAAGATGATAAAAATGATGATTGTTAATATTTTCTAAATGACAATACCACAACTACAGATAGCCTTCAGATAAAACATGCAGTTATTTCTTTCAATTCTATAATCTATAACCAAGATATTGATATTTTACCAATGTACATGCTCGGCAGTTCTTTTAGAACCTATTCAATATTCAAATCAACTTTAACTTACATTGCAAATTATGTTTTCTCATCATATTACAAACTTGGAATATACTTAAGAACATTTTAATACTTTGGTAACATATTCAAGTTTCATTTTATTCTTATTTTAACGAAAAACAGATTATAAACAAAAATTCAACCATAATCTGAAGTAAATGAAGCATAATCCTCAGAATTACTGTTCAGACTTAAATTCATCCAAATACCACTACCTCCTGAAAAGCAAGTCTAGATTTGGAACGAACATCATTTTGGAAAAAAACCAGATTTCTCTGACGCTCCTTTCTTATATCATATAAACTAATCTTTTTAAGAATAATGTTTATAGAGACTGAGTTAAGTCTACATCACTTGTAACTTTCCATTCTCATGGTATGACAAGAGACGTTATCTTTATCCATTCATTATGTTAAACAAGTCTGCTGATTGTCACTTACACAGGGTACTTAAATGAACTAAAAAGTCAGTATCTGTGCCTCTTTATCTTTGAGTGCTTTTATCTCGTGCTTTTATCTGATAACCTCTTACATTTATCTCGTAAAAATTCCTTTAGCCTGATGGCGAGACATGGAAGGTGTCTGTGATGAGAAATCAGTTAGAGATTTGAGTTTCTTTTGTTAGATAATGAAAAAAAGACAAAATTTATCAAAGTTCAATTACTCGAACCACATGTTTGTCAATAATGGTAGAATTTGTATCGAGAGAATCATTGGAGGAATGTAACCTGTATGCATATTGCATAACTTCCTTACTCTGATCTGTAAGACTATTGGGAATGAAAAATGTGAATTGATCTCAAAATGAAGAAAAGTAAACAACATTTGTTTAGACACTCTTGATTACAATATGGATTTATAAAAAGTATATGTTGATGAATTTGGAGGTCTGAAATAAACTGAAACAATTCACTTTCATAAACAGTTATCGTCAGAACAAATAAGTCTCTAAAAAATTCCATAAATACTATGAAATATACCATCTTTTACATGTATATGTGTGTTCAAAATCAAAACTGCCTGCCAGTCAGTTGGTTAATTTCAGATGTGCTTGTCTGAGAACTTAGTGGTAGGCAGGCCAACCACACTTGTGTGATTTTAGCTGAACTAATGTCTACATATTGCACGCCGCAATTGTTAAATTTTAGGAATCCTGGTTGATTTTTAAAACCAAAAGCTTGCTTCTTATATAAAATACTGAAATATATCACATAATTAACGTAACTCGCAAACAAAAATCTACAGTGGGACATATTTTCAAAATATGCATCAAGTACGCAGATTAAATATAATTGAAATATAGTGATGCATACTTTGAATCTTCATAATCTCTGAAAAATTAGTCCATCATATAAGTAGACGTCTACGAAGATACTAGGGTGTGCTTCAAGCCCTGGCCGCAATACGAGTTTATCTAGATGAACTAAGAGAGATAACAGTGGGTTTTTGATACAAATGTGTGCAGACAGTCTGTGTGCTTGTCTTCTCCAAAATTATCAACACTTCAGTAACAGATATATCTCGTAAATTCAAAGAGTAAGATTTAATGTAACAATGAAAATGAGTCGTGAGTGAATGTGATTCCAAAATAAAAAGTTTGCAGTGTCTTGATTAAATTACATTCTATTGTATCTTGCCGATAAATATTATATATATCAGGACAATAATCTAAAAGTAGGTCAACTCGACTGTTGGTTTGAAAACATGGCAAATAACTTTCAATTACATTTAATACATCGGATAAAAATCGAAAGACAGCGTGAAAACAGCATGAATCTTCTAGCTGCAAAATGTCAACAAAACCCACGTGTTGACTGCGCATGTCTATTACGAGTTATTCCCGGAAGCGGAACCAGAGGAACTCACCTTGGCAATTTGCCGACAAATCGAAAGCGTGTTATAAACAGCGGAACGCAAATTTGTGTCCTTGTGTCAAGTAAGTGACAGGGATTTACCTTTTTTGTGTATCAGATAAAACGAACTTGTATGGGTCAAAAGCATAGAGGTAAAGGCGAAACCAAATAATCCAGATTTATGAAAAGACTCCATCAAAGTCATCGGGAGGATCAGCCCACCTCTTTCGACAATATAAATTATCGACAAATTTACATGTTTGGTACGTTTATCTCAAGCTGTGAGGATTCAAACATCTTTCTTTTACATTCATGAAAATTTACATGTTTTTAATTGCATAGATTTTATCTGATTGTTCTCATTGACATTCCTTTACATCAACGACAAAAAAATATGGATCATCAAATGTTCAAATAAACCAATCTAGACTATGGAAGAATTATTTCGTTGCTTATGATTACTTAGTGTTTTACAATTTGACAAAGATTTGCTAGCAGTCACTAGAAATGAAAAAGATACAGAATCGGGTCATTTAACCATTGTCAACTTCTAACACTATGAACATGATGAAAAGCCTTGCTAGGGCGTGACAAGGCATTGTCATTTGACTCAGGATAGCGTAGGAGTTGGCGCGTTCGGCTTCAGATCAGGAGGTCAGTGGTTCGAATCCTGCCAGGGGCTCGCCAACTTTGTCTGCAGTAGAGAACTGTTCTACATGCAGTAAGTTTTGGGTGCAATACTACACTGAATTCAGCGTGGTACCACCCATGGTTCGCTAGTTCCAACCGATGCTCGCAGGTTTCACCGCAATGCATAGCCACTATAGTGTTGCAGGCTTTCTTACTGCAGCCGCGATATAAGTGAAATACTCTTGAAAACGGCGTTAAACCCCAACTCACCTCACCTTTAATGTCTAAATTTGTGGATATGTTATCAATACATATATTTTTTCATCATATCAGTGTTAAATATTGATAGATGGATATCTGGAATTTTCAACGTCATACATAGATTTAAATTAGCAGACTGAAAGCCAACAATACTCGCTTGCTAGCATCCTTCAATGAGTTTCATGGCCTGTTTATGAGTGTTTTGGTAGGCATTGAAAATATGATTATAAGGTATTTGATAATAATATATTAAGATTAGTTGTTCCTATTGATCCAAATGGATTGATGTGACAATAAAAGTCAGCTTATACTCCACCTGTCACAGTGTGACATATGTTATTTTAGCATGTTTGTGATCAGAGATGTCTGCAGAATAATTTAGGTCCATAATCAGTTTGGTTAGTTTAAACAGGACAGGGGCTCGGTTCTGCTGTCAGGAATTAAGAACTTTCATCTTAAGAAGAAATAATCAATGATCTTGACTAGGCTTAACAGCTACATGGTCAATTATATCAATTGGCTACTTTTTGCTTGAAATCAGATTCTAGGGGATGTTGGTGAGCAGTTTGGTTCAATGCACAGTATATCATAGTGTTTATGTCCTTATTTTTTGTCATCAATATAATTGAAATCTCAATAGTTCGGAGAATAATATAACTGTCCATTTTTTTTAAAGACTGTCTGACATGTTGTTTGATAAAACATCAGGTTTTCAATGAAAATACTTCCGCCAAATCAAGCTTACAATGAGTGATCTAAAACTAAAAATGTAACAATGATAATCTGTCGGGTTTGGAAAACCCCTGTTTGCTTAAAATAGAATAATCATGAAGTGGGTAAGATTTAATTATTAGGATACTTTACTTCTAAGGAATTCACCCTATTTTTCAATCAATTCTGATTTCAAACACATTTTAACTTTCAACAGAAATGAAGAAGCCATTTTTACCCATTTCGGAGAGGAAAATAGTATGGTGATGCCGTAAAACGAAAATTTTCCTTATTGATAATAAAAATATGATGGGGAAAAATTGTTAATGTCCAGTATTTTCCAACCTGTCCAGGGGGGGGGGGGGATATGCCAGCGGAAACCCTGATATTTGATCACTTGTTGAAATGATATTAAGTCAACCTCTCTACTTACTGTGTCCGGTTCCATCCTAGAACTTTAATTCCTTGCATTCCAGCTGTTTTTTAAAAACTTCATTGCCACCCCTGCTTACTGTGTCCGGTTCATTTCAGAATGGAGATGAAGAGATTGATAGTTTTATTGATTACTTTACTAATGAAATTAATTGATTTTTGTAGACTGTGTGTGTAGCCCTGATCAGATTCCACATGTGTGTAGTGTTCTAAGTGGAGGATTATTCTCTGATTATCGTGTGATAACAGATCAAGGTCATGTGACTTGCACCTGAAAGTAAGTCTCCAGCTTATACTGCTAGGGGGACACCTCGCTGTTGGTTTACGTGATTTAACAGGCTGTGTAGTACATAATGTGTGATGGTTTTCTTCTCTTTTTGTTCGGGTATTCATTTGGGGTTATAAGGAAGGAGAGATCTAGACAATGTCGATCCTAGTAGATTGAATAAAACATTCTAACATGACACAAAACTAACATGAATATACAGCTTTCATCTTGGTTCCTCATAACAATTTTGGAGTACTTATTTCGATAATAATTACCTCTAAATATTTACAACTGATATAAATTGCTCTGCGCCCCTAGACAAACTGCACTCGGTGAACTTTCTGTTTGTAGACATTGGCAATGGATTTCATTATCAATATTTTACTAACATTCTGGAAACCTATGATTCATGAGCTTGCTTGGGGTAAACAAATGCACAACATACAACAGAAAAAAAAACAGAATACATTTATCTCCTAATTTTGGCTATTTCTGTACAAACAGACTTAACAATTGTAAAAAAATTTCTATTCATCAAAATATTTAAAGATACCTAGCCACAATGGTGGTAACATTTCTCAAAAATTCCATATAGGTTTGATGCTGCATAGAGTCCAACCCCTCTTTTGAAAAGTCTAAAAGGTGTTAATTCGGTTTTTGCAAATATTTGTAGTTTTATTACAGCGTTATATTTTGCCCCTTGGTCCCATAGTCCTTGCATTGTTCAAAAGGAAATTCATTGTTACATGAAAATAACAAAAAGAAGATATTGTCATATACTGATGTGAACGCAAGTCCTAAGTTAACCTTAGTGCAATGTTAAAGAATGGGAGTTAAGGTCAATCCTTAATTAAGGTTGCTTTGTGAAAGGGGGCCCAGATTTGTAGTGAATCGTGACTATATAGAAACTGACTTACATTATGCATTTCATCTAGCTCCATTTCCAACAATTGTGAGCACATTACAAATCCTTAGAAGGCTACATGATACAAAACCACAATGGTTTTTGTATTTTGCTTACAGAAATGAGACATATTTTGTTGTTGTAAAAACATATTTCATTATGATTGAAAAGTAAGTTAATAATTCAGTTACTTGTTAAAGAATTTTAATTTTAACAAGACATGAATCAACTAGTAATTTATGAAAGGTATTTATCGAATCTACTAAGGTATGAATATCCTCAAGACAGAGATTACATCCTGAAAACTTTTGTTGTCATTTATCAGATTTGCTATTTAAAAGGCACACTTTTATAGTAACAGTATACAACCTCTTTGGAAACAGGAAGTACTGTACTTGAAATTAAAAGTTAAGCATTATCACTATTGTTGAATATCATTGTAAATATGTGGTCCTTCTTCTAGTCATGATCATGTAGGAATTTAAAGAGCCACTCCTTGAGTTGTCGGAGTCATATATGCCAAACTTAATCAATGGTGTCATTTGATCGCGAAGTATCGACTGTTACCAAAAAGAAACATTTCTGTTTTCATGGAAAACCAGTATTTGTCATATATGTCTTTTGGACATGAAAAGATAAGATGTTTTGATTTTATATCACCACATATGACATTTAGGTTCGTATCAAAGGTAAATAATATGATATGAAAATCACAGAGTGGCTCTTTAACACCATCTCACTCTTGTGCTTTGACTACATTGTTTTATGATTTAGTTGATTAACAGATAATCACTATTCTCAATTACAGATATGAAATAAAGTGAGTAATTCATTACACGTCCTTACAGTAATAAATCACACATTATGACGTGCAGAGTCCAGGGACTCGCTATCTCAAGGTCTCGTGTATCAGAACAGAGTGGGTCCGTCTTTAAGTAGGCATATATAGTACCACCAAAACATTGCATCCTGGAGACCAAGAGGTTATATTTCAATTGGATTTTTCCAAACTTTATGAGTAATTGATGCAAGACTTGGAAATTTATCAGTGCATTGCATAACCTTTGAACCATGACAGTAAGATTTCTCCTCTTTCCCCCCCCCCCCCCCCCACACACACACTGTAACCAATTTCTTATATCATCCATATGCTGAGGTTCAAAGTCCACTACTAGTAAGATTGCCTATACCGGTAATACATTTATGTACATTGAGGTGTATTGAGCTGTCGCACCGAGGAATTTTATCAAGCACGTAGATATCAGTCAGAGGGTAGGAGACAACCTTTGAGCCCGGGACATTGCACACCATGTACTTGCTGTAGCTGCATGCACATTGCCTTGTAAGTTTCTTGTTCACTTCACTACCTAATTACATGTGTTCATTTCAAGGATATACTTTAGTTCATGCCGCTTGCCTTGTAAGTTTCATGTTTATTTCACTTCAGTTCACAGGTTTTTCATTCCAAGGATTTATTCTTCAGTTCATGCCGCTTGCCTTGTAAGTTAATTCATTACCTGATTGGTGATTACAGGTGTTCATTCCAAGGATATATACTTAGGTTCATGCTGTTTGCCGTGTATGTTTCATGTTAATTTATTACCTGGTTACAATCGTTCAATTTAAGAATATACTTTAGTTCATGCCGCTTGCCTTGTAGTTTCATGTTTATTTCATTACCTGGTTAGAGGTGTACATTTTAAGGATATATAAATCAGTTCATGCTGCTTGCCTTGTAGTTTCATGTTTATTTTATTACCTGGTTAGATATGTACATTTTAAGGATATATAAATCAGTTCATGCTGCTTGCCTTGTAGTTTCATGTTTATTTTATTACCTGGTTAGAGGTGTACATTTTAAGGATATATAAATCAGTTCATGCTGCTTGCGTTGTAAGTTTCAATTTTATTTCATTACCTGGTTACAGGTGTTCATTTTAATGATATATAAATCAGTTCATGCTGCTTGCGTTGTAAGTTTCAATTTTATTTCATTACCTGGTTACAGGTGTTCATTTTAATGATATATACTTCATTGCGTGCCGCTTTCCTTGTAAGTTAGACCATTACCTGATTAGTGATAACAGGTGTTCATTCCAAGGATATATTCTTAGGTTCATGCTGTTTGTTTTGTAAGTTTCATAGATATTTCATTACCTGATTACAGGCGTTCATTGCAATAGAAATAAATGTGAACACATGGTCTAGTGAGAATTTACTAACAGCATTCTTGGTTTCATGAAATAATCACAGGTGGGTGTTAAATTAGTACTTGCTTAGTAAATTTCATGTAGATTACTTTGTACACATTTAAATGAGATTAGTAAATGAAAACAGCTTTGATTTAAAGGATTTCGTTTAATTTCTGTCTGAGAGAGTTAGCCAATTGTATTCTTCTTCAAAAGGTTGTTGTCTTATTTGGTCTCTAGGTTAAGTGTGACGATGATACATGTTTTCTTTAAACTTTGTACATTTCTATATAGGTTACGCTTGTACATAGCAAGTGAAGGCTAAGACACTAGTTTTATGCTGATTGTCATTTTAAAGGAGACGGGCGAGACATTGGAACACAACTTCTTTTTGTGAATTCTTGTTCATTATTACTGTAACCAACTTTTTCTGAGTTTGTGGAATTGCTCAGTAACATTAGTCTTTTTGGAATCGTCTTCATATGATGAATGCTGAGTATGTTTCATGTTGATTTCAGTGTAGATAACAGTTGTTCATTGCAAGTGTTGATATGTGAAAGGAGCTTTGATATATCATGGGCAAGATATTACCCAAATTACATTAAAATTATATTTATAGAAATTAGAAAAATGTATGATTAATTTACAGAAATATCCAAATTACATTAACAATTCAAATATACAATTTATCATTATTCACAATCTTTTACATAGTCACAATCTTTTACAAGTAGACCATATTTCTCATAATCACCTTTTCACCTAAGGATACAAAATGTCAGGGTAAAATCTTCATTCTAAAAGTAGACAACTCGTCTATCTAAGACAATAGTCTTTAATTAATAATCCTTTTACAAGCGTTGACACTGACAGTGATTTTAATAGGTAAAGCCTTAGGCTAATTAAGCTAATCCACTTAAGACCTCATCTAATTAATCTTCAAGTTTTCTAGACATGTCAATCTATAAGTCAATGAAAACAATAACTGGCTATTTTATTAGTGACACTGTTAACGAGATTAAAAATCTAACCAATGAGAGATCACCTTCATTTACCTATATAAGCCAAGATAGAAAATTAAATCTTCAGCCAGAGTCAGAGTCAGTCAGTTAGAGTTAGAGTTAGAGTTCGGATACCATCTAAACACTTCTCAAATCTAGACTCCAGGGGCTGTGTGTATATATATAGATTGTCATGCCCCTGGAGGGATCATCCACCTGTAATCTACATGTCATTTTTATTCTGTTGTTAAAATTGTTCCTGTGAATAAACTTGTGCATAACTATTCCACGGACTTTGGATTTCTTCTGCCTAGAGTTAATTCCCCATTAAAAACTAGACAGCAAGACCGTCATCCCGGAATATCCAAGGTTGGGGCAGATGAGGAACACCTACATCCCTGCTTCAGCTTTGTGATAGATATACAGGTTTCAAGTTTAACCAACTGCGTGCTTGTGAAGTTGATCTAAGGAATATCTGTTGGTTGTTGGTTATTGGTTGGTTATTTTGTAGCCTGTGGCAGGGAAAGGGTTAAGTGAACAAGTGTGAAACTGATGCATGCTTTATTTGTTTCATGTTGATTACATTGTAGATAACAGTTATACATTGCAGCTGAGAGATATCAATGCTCTAGTTGACATACAAGATGTACATAAAGTTTGCAAGTGGGAGTTAATCAATTGCCTTCATGATTTTTGATCTTTAGATGGTGTAGCCTGTAGCAAGGAAAGGGTTAAGTGTGACCCAGATGCATGCTTGTTTGTTTCATGGTAACGACCATGTCATTCACATTGTATATTGCAAATGGATGTTTAAACACTGCCATGTTTCAGGACTTGGCTTAAAGTTGGATTAGAGAAATGTGTGACACCTTTGCATGCGTTATATTATATATTTTATGTTAGTCACGCTTGAAGCTTACAAATGTAGTTGTTCAAGAAGCAGTTAAGCTACTGTTTGCAGGTTTACTCACAGCTAATCTTATGTGAGTGACCATGCTATGTGTTATTGTTACTTACAGCTTGGATTTGTAGATTTCATATTTTATGGGATTTGGTTTTAAGAGGATAAAATCTGTGAAACATTCACTGTATATTACGTGTGAGTTACACTTTTACACTTGTAAATTGCATTGAAATCATGGAACAGGGTTATATTCAGATTGTCAAATGGTGTGAAATGTTAGTATGCCATGTATATTTCATGTTAATTGCACTTTCATCATTGTATATTGCATTGAAAGTGATACTGAACTGCGTATAGGGTTATGATATGAGTGTCAATGTTGGTTGATATATATATATTTCATGTAAACTACACTTGTAACTTTTGCTGAGTAATATACAGTTTATTTCACAGTGGGTGGGTTAGATTGCACAAAATGTAATCATCGGTAGATATAAAAGTAATATTGCAGCTTTGTCTGTTAGTTCATTGTCATTTAACCTGTTGATTCCGAGGTAAAACGTTTTTGTAACTTGATCTGGTCTGCTGCAAGTGATATGATACGAGAAATACGAGTTTTGTTGTCGACAGTTGTGGTGGTGTTACAGATAGGTACCTTCATTGAAGGTTACCATAATTCCTTGAATAATCTAATGCCGTGAATAATCACATTCATTGAAATAAATAGTTGAAATAAATGTCTGAAATTTTAGAATCGTAAATAACCTCTCTTAATTAATCTAACCAGCTTGTAGGATTATTTATTCAACACCTAAACTTTATTAGAAAATATATATAGTAATGATAACTATAAGAAGTTTGTTTAAATTAACGAAAAATGAAATTAATTGGTAAAATAAACTTTATTAGAAAATATATAGTAATGATAACTATAAGAAGTTTTAGTTAAATTATTTTTCTAAAAATGTACAAAATTTCACTCAACATTTTCGGCATTGAAAAAAATTATTGCCTGTCCCGAATAATTGCTGTTTGAAATTAATATTTTTCTGGCAATTATTCAAGGATTTCTGATATGTATAGATTTTGCATTTGCCACATGTGAAAATATAATCTTGCTTCTTCATTCAATGTGATAAGTCATACAGTCTGATTAAAATCGACCGTGTTCCGAGGAATAAAAGTTTTAAAATATTGGGTCTATCGAGATTCGAACTCTATCTGTCTAGGCTATCCTCTCCACTAGGTCTGACCGCACCCTACTGTAGCGCACGTTCTTGCGTAAACTAAGCTAACCAATCACAATGCGTGCTGCAAAAGCATTCAGTATCAGTAGCTAGGGGCAAGTAACTCCCATTTACCATTCGCCCCTATCTTTATTTTAAACGCGATGATGTGATTGGTTCGCTATTGACTAGGTTTTGTCTGCGCTAAACTGGTGTCGGCACGTGCGAGCAGTGAGGCTGCCTTCAGACCTAGTGGAGAGGACAGCCTAAGCAAAAAAGTTGGTTTAGAGTTATGTTAATTTTATTTATCTACAGTTTGTATAGCTTCCACAAGTATGTTTTGTTTTTAAGCTGGATGTACATGAGTCAACAACATATTTGAAATTCTTCTCTTCCGAAATTCATGAAGAAAGTCCTTTCTTACTTAACTAAAATGTTTCGGTGAGATGATAGACAATGAGTCTGTTGTATATTTTACCTGTGTGACAGGTATGTCTTGTTTATCAGTTTTTATAGATATAGCTTGTTTGCTTGTGGCAAAATCTAAGTAGGATTTCACTTGTCTGTTTAAACACTGAAAGTTTTTATGTAAGGTAAAAGTATCTGTTTAAGAGTGCAAAAAACCTGCGAGAATGTTGGCAGGATTTATCTCTTTTTTTTGCAAATAGATAAGAGTTTTACTGTTAATTAACCTGAAAAACTTATTCTAAAATGGTTTTAACTTTTTTTCTGTATGTGACCTATTGGTGATATTTAATATTGTAAAGATATTGCTTTGATAGGGATTTACAGGTCTTAGAAACTTTTTTTTTTGGTGTTGTAATTGACATGAGTCTATTGAGTAGCTGCTTCCCTCTGTTGCAACAGTTTCATTATACCTAAGTTGCGCTTATAAGATATTCCCGACTGTGTAAAAAAAAATATTTGATTTAAGAAATATGTTAAGATTTCATGGTTCATTACCATGACAATGACATTACAGTAGAGATGAGCCCATCAGGATGTTCCTTTCACTGAATTATTTTCTCAGCTGCGTGGGTTAACCCACTGGCTTTTATGATGAGTAAATGCTCAAGATGCATCCAGTGTACCTTGGACAGAACGGGGTTAATCTGACTGAGCTATTTTGGTTAAGTCTGTGAGCCTGCTAGTTGATATGGAGGCATGTTTAGATGGAGGATCCTGTGATGAAGAGGAATTAGATTCCAGAGACTATACACATTGACATGCATTAGAAGACATGTCAAGCTATTCTTAGCTCATCTTAACTTGAAAGATAAGATTGCTTTATGGCATGGTCCATTGCGTCCTAAACTTTTAACTTCTGATCCACACTGCTGCACACACAAGCTTGAAGATTTGTGGTGATAGACCTTGCACTTAGGGTCAATGACTCTATTCTTTTTTATCTTAAAAGGATATTTCCAAACATGTAAAATAATCCCTCTTACAATAACCATGATGAACAATAATGCCTTCTCCGTTAGACATGTTTACCTCTTAACATTTGTTGATGGTAACTTTTAATGACAACTATATCATGGAATTTATTATTTATTTTGCATAGAGTTTAAATATGATTAGTGTAATTTAGTATATATTCAAACAGGGATAGAGAAAGCAACCTTTTGGCAATGGTAACTTTTTATTTCTCTAATGATTATTTTCAGAATTTTTATAGGACTGTTCCCTTTTTTAGCAATGATAAAATTTGTAATTTTAATGGGCCATTTATTCATCCAATTTGCAAATTGCCCATGGCTCCTACCTTTCCAAATCCTTGTTCAAAGATAACAGATCTGAAACATTAATTACCTTACTGTATTGATTGTGTATTTCTATGATAGAAAAAAATCCATCTATATTACAGACTTCCTGTTGACATTATGTATTCAAATATGCCATGTTATTTAACATTTGGAATAACCGATAAGAAACAAGTTAAATATGCAAAGCTTTATGTATAATTTATAAGATATGGGCCTGTGAATCTTGTGTTTAGTACACACAGATAGTTATATCTATAGCAGTAAGCATTAATTATCATTCACAAGGCTATTTTTATTCAAAACATTTCCCATTCCTATTACATCATTGATGAGATTTTTGGCAACAAGGTTTTTCAAAAATAACATTATATTATATCTAAGATCATAATGACCTTAATTCAAAGTATAGAGAGTGTAACATCCATTAATGTCTGGCAATTTGAGTAAATTCATGTGTTTCAACTCAATCAATTCTCAAGAGCTAAAATTTCATAATTTAATCAATATGTCAGACAGAAAAACAGAGGCAATGCAGATTGTATGCTCCAGTGAACTGTTGAACTCCATTGTTGCTTGGTTACCATGGTAACAGATGGTGCTGCATGTTTCCAACTGTTGTTGATTAACATATGCCCTGAATGTCCTGAACTAAAAAATAGATGATAGTCCTGCTTCTTGTTACAAGCCATCGTGTTCTGTTAACAAACACATTGGACAGTAGTGATTAACTCTTTAATCACTGGGTCCTTTCAGCGTGGACATGATCTTTTGTAACCTGTTTCATGAAGTAGCTACTCCCTAATAACCTCTGAAAAAACTGATCATCTTGTCTTTCCCTTTAAAACTAGCTGTTTAAAAAATTTAATTGAATCGCCGCGTATGGATAAAAATAATGTTCTGTAACTTCTGTGGAGTCACAAGGCTCTAAATGCTTTTCAAAGACACCAAGGAGGCTTACCCTTCTCTATAAAACCAGCAGTTACCATCTAAGTGAAAAAAAATGTTAAACCCTAATTAATTTAAATCACCGCACCATCTCAGTCTTGTGTGACCTGATTGTATATAGTCACTGCTCCCTATGCCAAAAAAATATATATATATCTTGTCCCTCCCTTTAGAACTAACTGTAAAGATACAGGTAAAAAACTCTTAGTTTATCATTAAACTCCAAATCACATCGCCACCTAAGGATAAAGATAGTCTTCTCAGACCTGCTTCAAACTATGCCCTAAATACTCTTTTATAGAATGATACTATTTATACGCCTGAGCTGACAATAGTAAATAGGTTTAAAAACTTTTCATAGCAGTAGTAAAGCGTAAATCACCTCACCACATTGGGATAGAAATAGTATCCTGTAACCTGCTTCTTTAAGTCACTGTAAATACCTCTGAAAGAAAGCTAATAGACCAACCTTCCCAATACTGCCAGGATGATTGAGAGGAACTATTCCTGGAGTTGATCTCACCACCTGTCTATAAGTCTGTGGCCTCACCTCAGCAGTTCCTAATTCTCCTTAACTCTCTGGTGTTATCAGGCTCTACTAGAACACTTTGATGATACAGGAACAATGTTCAGATGCCGATGTCGTGTCGTGTCATGTCGTGTCAGTTGTGTAATGTAGTAAATTGTCACAGGTCAGTATTGTAAACTCGATGGTGATCCTCTAGATGCTCACAGGATTTACCCCAATACATAGCTGTATACATAGTGTTGCAGGCTTTCTTCCTTTGATAATACTAGCACCTGTGATATAAGTATATACTGTTGAAAGCGGTGTTAAACCTCAAATCAATTTAACTCAATGGTGATCATATCATTCTTTGGAAGTTTTGTAATGTGGGGGTCATTGATTGATGGTCAGTTAGACTGATTGATGGATGGACGCACAGACAGACAGTTGGATGTATGAATGCAACACTCAACTTTTTGAAGTTGGTGTCAGGGATTTGTCTATATCCAGTAAAAGGATGTAAGTTTATGGTGACATGAGATGAGTCCGAAATGGATGATAAAAGAGATAACATGAGCGCCCTCAGTCTAAAAAAATTTAGTTGTGGTAACTTCATGGATTGGGTCATTATGTGTGTATAAGTAATATACCTGCTTGAAAAAATATACTTGCTTAAAAAGTGGGGTAAATCAGTCATTAACAGCAATGGAGTTAGCCTCCAGAGGAGCAGGCTTAGCAGAAAAATGTAAATATATGTTTGGAGGGTTTGACCTCCTTTATCAGACTCAATGAATGTTTGAATAGATTGGGATCTTAATGGGGAGAAAGGCGGCAATTGTTACAGTGACAGTAGATTTGTCTTCTAAATAATCCATCAATCAGTAATAATTTCAAACCTCATTTACGGTATATTCAGTTTTATGAGTAAGTGTTGGATAAGTGCCATGTATACATGTATTATGTAAGAGGTACTGGGATAATTGATATTAATTGATAAATAAGGACTAGCATGACCTGGAACATTGTGACCTGATTGGCTAATGCTGTTTATTGTTGTGTACTGCTAGAGTTATGACATTTCTGTTATAAGAGATATATGGTCTGATTAAATTTGATGAAGAAATATAAAACTCACTAACATGATATATATGTTTAGAAAAAGTCAATATTGTCCTGTTGAAGAAGACCTTTCCTTTCAAGATTACAAGATTTCATGATCAAACATTCAATCTACTCTGAGTTGAGATTTGAACTCTGAACTCTTATTGCTTTTGAGTGGCAGACTGAGAGGTAGTCTGTCATCCAGACCCTATGGCAAAATATTAAAGGAGCCTTCTTAAGTCTAGAAAATGTTGGCAAGTCTAGTTGCCTCAGCCATAGCTTGTACAGACTCCTTTTTATATCATTTCATACCAAATATTGAAAAATACATCTTTGGTGAAACCTTGTTTTTCAAGGACTATATGTTAGTCTAACTGAGAGGGTCATGTACAAGCAACATGGGAGTCAAATTAGCATGTTATCTGTGAACCAGAGTTACGATGGTAGAAATTCTTCTTTGTAAGCAGCTTGACTTGTAATGCTTATCCAATGACTCAACATCCCCTTGATGTCTCAATCTTTTCTTATCCGTAGTAGAGTTGAGTGCATGTGTTACTTTTGAAATCAATAGAATGGATTGTTGACCTTTTTAAGTTGACCTCTGTACTAAGTGTTTTTTTTACACAACACATAGGAGTTGTAAGAGCCTCTTTATGGTTTGTTTTTCAGAAGCAAGTGTCAGACTAGTGTCAGGCCAGTGTCAGACAGTTGCATTTAAAATGGCTTTTTGAAATATTAAGGGATAATTAGGATGGGTATCGCCACTCATTTCCGTATTGCAATATATTGCGATACAGAGAGGCCTATTGTAATATATATGTATTTTTCATATTTTAATTTTTCCATGCCCTTTTGACTAAATAACAGCAATTAGAACAGTGAGCAAAGCTCAACTGGCTTATTTTGTAAAGGGAGATAATTCAGTGACAGGCTTCCGACTTTTAACATGTCTGTGTTATTTTCACTTTGCGAGTTTACACTTCAACTTTCAATAAAATCACAATTTTTTATTACATTTTCCTCAATTTTTAAAGGTATGTATCGTCTTGTTTCCGTATTGCTATATACCAATTACACACCGATAATACCGATAATACCATGCACCCTTAAGGGATAAGAGAAAAATAGTTAGCATGACCTGGGTCATTATGACCTTGTATGATTGATCATATGATGCAATGTTAATGTAGCAGGCTTATGAAGTTCCTGATGTTGCTTCCATGTCTATATGAACTCAATTTACGTGAGATGTATGTAGTTATTTATGATGAGGAGTTACTTAATTTTTACTCTCTTACCGGATACTATACGTTATTGGTCTGAAATTACGAGCTTTTTTTATGGTTGTGTTTTCTGGTTGATACCACTATGAGTTCCAAAAAGCTTGCTGCTTTTATAGCAGTTCCACATTGGTGATGGTCCAGCAATAAGACTTTAAAGAGTTGTTGGAGTCACATGCGGCTAACTTTATGAGTGGCATTATTTATCAAAAGGTAATGACTCATACTGAAGTATCATTTTAATGGGGGGCGAGATAGCACAGTGGTTAGCACTGGATCTAGAGTTCTGTGGTTCAAACCCTGTCAGGAGCTCGGCAACCTTGTCTGCAGTAGAGAACTGTTCTACACGCAGTCAGATTTGGGTGCAATGCTATACTGAATTTCAGTGCGCTACCACCCATGGTTTGCTCATTCCAGTCAATGCCTGCAGGTTTCACCGCAATGCCACAATAGTGTTGTGAGCTTTCTCCCTGCAATAATACTAGCAGCCGTGATATGAGTGAAATACTCTTGAAAGCGGCGTTTAACCCCAAATCACAGTACAGTGACAATATGAGGGTATAAGGTCGTGATGCTGGAAACAAATTAAAATGACTTGCACCTATTAGTCAAAGGAAACTTATCTTATCTTATCTTATCTTATCTTATCTTAACTTATCTTCTCTTCTCTTCTCTTATCTTATCTTCTCTTCTCTTCTCTTCTCTTCTCTTCTCTTGTCTTGTCTTGTCTTGTCTTGTCTTGTCTTGTCTTGTCTTGTCTTGTCTTGTCTTGTCTTGTCTTGTCTTGTCTTGTCTTGACTTGACTTGACTTGACTTGACTTGACTTGACTTGACTTGTCTTGACTTGTCTTGTCTTGTCTTGTCTTGTCTTGTCTTGTCTTGTCTTGTCTTGTCTTGTCTTGTCTTGTCTTGTCTTGTCTTGTCTTGTCTTGTCTTGTCTTGTCTTGTCTTGTCTGTCTTCAATCTGCATTCATACAAGTTTCAGAATCTTCTGTTTGAGTTATTACCCTGGAACAGATGTTTGTTATATTGTTTGCAGTATCAAATTACTTTTGATAAAAAATAAACTCATATTGGATCAGCGGCAATGTCAACATATGCTTTCTTAGTTGGATGCTTTCCCAAATACCTAAATTGAATTTTAAATAATTTACAGATAACATACAAAGGAAATACCAATAAATATTTATTTGACATGAAATTTTCATTGACAGCTTTGTGTCATTTTATTGTATCACGAACCTAAACTTACCCTGCATGGCAGAATTAAGCGGTTATAAAAACAAATCAACTTGGTCTGTGCATTTTGCATAACTCCTCTGTTTATCAGAGCGACCCAGTTGGAAATGTGAAGTAGAAGAAGTTGTGTTTCCAGAGCGCCACAGCAAAATGAAAACTGAAATTAATGTCAAGTAAAAAATACAATTTAGTGGAAGAAAGCTCAAATGAAAAGATGAGGTTAAAAGCAAATCTATGAATCTAAATGTCATAGTTCCAGAAAACTAGGTGCAAGCAGTGAGGGCCAGGCAAATAGTTCAGATGGATGTGGCAGAGACGATAGAGTTCATCTTAGATTTAATCCATACACGTATTGTTTGTTGGAGTTGCTAAGACCTTACAAAACCAACAGTGTGACTATGAACAGAGCAGACCCTCATTCCAGGAGTTAGTATTTCTAGCCTGATAAAGGTCAACATTTTACAGAGGTTACCTGGGAAATGTGTTGAGAGAGAATGATAATGACTTTATTTGCAGGTATAAGTATGAACTGAGCACTCCAGGACACCAGGATGAGTGACGTGTTACTGAAGGCGGTGTTTGGGCTGATCAAGGCCGTCGTGTTCGTGTACGACGTCGTAGCCTACATCCCCTACTATGTTGTGTTCAGACCTGACTCCAGACTCAAAAGGTCCCGTAGGATAAAGGTATGATGCTCTTATCCATCACCAGGATTTAAAAATTAGGATATTATTTGTAAAGAGACTCACCTTAAATCATGCCCCCTTGATTAAACGTCATTGAGTATTAGTGTAACAATATGAAGATGTTGCTTGACTTTCCTTGTAGAGAGGGTGTAATGATTATGGAATGAGTCGTTTGTACTTCCTGGATACTTTGGCGGGATTTCTAAATTGCATCCAGTTATCAAAATTCCTCTGTGAGTTATTCACAAGAAAGTAAGACCACATTTAATGAAAATTTTCAAATTCATAAGGATTTACCATCAGGTCTGCAACAAGAAATGATTAATTTGCCCGATAGCACATTATGCTTTTACACTTTTCTAAAGGATTGTCACTTAAATTTATTTACTTTTCCCTACAGGCGACCCCAGTAGATGATTCATATGGTGCCCCCTACCGCTACGTGGACAATCCGACACTTACCACAACGCTGTTCCCAGAATGCAGCACTCTAGACCAGCTCTTCCTACGTGCTGTGCAACAGTACACGGACCGACCTTGTCTCGGGACCAGGGAACTCCTTCGAGAGGAAGATGAAGTACAGCCCAACGGGAGGGTCTTTAAAAAAGTAGGTGGTGTAAATTGACAAATGTCTTTGTATCAATAATCAAAGGGCTAAATAAATGGTCCCTCAGGCAAAAGTTGTTGAGAACTCCCTGAAAACTTGGAAGAGATGTTGTGTCAATTTTCCATAAAGGAACCGCCTCCTGTTGTTTATCTGTTGCTTGTCAGTACAGTCCCTGTCTCCTTTCCTTTATTTCTATTTACATTTCCAGGAAACATATGAATTTTGTGTTTAATTTTTGGGGGCAAGTCGTGAACTACTTTTGGAAACTTTAAATTGGATATATTTCAAATAATCAATGATGACAATTTTCAGTGGATAGTTGATAACTCCTTCTGTGGACCCAGTTAAGTTTCATAAGAGCCTCAAGTGAATACCCATCCTACACTGTTAACCTGCAATTCTTTCTCTAGCTTATGGCCAACCTGAAATCATTCCTTTTCTTCACCTGTTGTGATTTTTGTGGATTTGACCAGCAGAAACAAGATTAGTCACCCACTACTGCAGTTAAGATGCCATAATATGATATTTTTATGAAAAAGATTGAACGACTTTCGAATTGAGTCATTCAAATGTCGTTTGCTGAATTATTTCTAAATTGTCAAATTGAAAGGGAGGTAACTCTTGACAGAAATCTCACCCATCTCTTCAACTACTTCAGGTGTTACTGGGAGAGTATCACTGGTTAACCTATGCAAAAGTCTACGAGCGAGTCTCCAACTTTGGGAGCGGTGTCCTCGCTCTCTCCCAGAAGCCTCGCCGCAACATTGTGATATTTGCCGACACTCGGGCTGAGTGGGTTATAGCGGCTCAGGCTTGCTTCAAGTATAACTTCCCAGGTAAGGCAACATCAGAAAGTAGTTAGACTTATATGATATATACAGTAATGGTTTCCTAATTGTGATTAACTTCTTCTATCATTTACTTGCCTGTTAATACAGAGATCTTGCATTTATGCCAGATAAATAATGAAGATGAGGATAAATCGGGCATCTCCAAATGTGATTATCGGCAGAAGAAGCAGTTTGTGTTGTAACCTCTTACATGGACTAGGGAGATTTATGGAACACAAAATTCTGCTCCTCATGCGGAGAACCCTATGTCCCAATGACCGATTTAACCTCATCTCTATGCGGTCGAGACTATAGTGTACCTTGTCCTCTTACAGTGGTGACGCTGTATGCAACGCTGGGCCAGGACGCAATTGTGCACGGTATCACAGAGTCGGAGGTCACGCATGTCATCACGTCAGACTCCCTCGCCTCCAAGTTTGAAGTAAGTACAGAATGCAAAATTAGAGATGAATGAATCTTTTGAGGAATATGTAAAGTCTTTTAGAGGGCAAATGTGAATGTTTTTGTAACTAGTGAGAATGATTTCAAATATAACATCATTTGACCCTCTTCATGAAATTTGAACTCAGTTTAAAAAATGTTTGCAAGCTTTACTATAAAATCACAAGATCAAATTGTCTGATCCTTTCAGTTCTGTAGCCAAAAATCAAGTAAAGATAAATGCCATGCTTATGGTTATATTCTCCTTCTGGATCAGTGAAACTGTTTACTTTGGTTGTGTAATTACTCTTGACTTATCAAAATGTACCAAACCAAGAGTTTTGAAAAAAAATTGTTTGAACAAAACATCAATGTACTATTCTGCCCCAACCCCTGCATTCCTTTTCTCAGGGGTCTGATCAACCTGCCCACTAGTGAACCACCTCTTCTTGATGACCCAGGGGATTTTGAAAATCTTGAGACTATTGTAACATGACGGTCCTGTACTGCAGTATATACTGAACCAAAATCAGTAAGGATCTATTTCACCTTTCCCTTTCTCCTCCTCTCCAGGGTTTGATGGACCGGCTACCCCTGGTGACCCACCTGATCGTGATGACCCAGGGCAAGGCGGCCCCCACCCTCAAGAACATCCCCCCCAGGGTCAAGGTGTTCTCTATGTCAGACGTCGAGGATATGGGAGCTATGGAGGAAAACAGTGAGTGCATGATTTCATGATTTACTCATATTTTCATGTTCCTATCATAAGTCCCTTTATATTATACTTAATATCACTGCCCATGTTTTCCAGTAAAGACTCCCGTGACTCACCCATCGAGAGAAGATATTGCAGTCATCATGTACACCAGCGGATCTACAGGACTTCCTAAAGGTGAGATGCTGTAAAGGGTTTCGGGGTTATCCTCCCATTCCAATTCTAATTATCCTGGGAGAACTAGAAATGACATTGTTGAAAACACGTTAAAATCCACCCCTCTTACATTTTGAAAAATCAATTCTGTTTCTAAAAATCTCATTTGTAGAATTCTTCCATTTGAGAATTGGTTGACCCTATTTGGTCACCTTGGGCTTGATTTTTGTAAGCCAAATTTCTCATTTGGTCATGTGAGCCAATTATGAGGCACTGTAAACCGCTATTGAAGATATGAGTCTGTAAGAAAACAATGTCCCAAACATATTTTGGTGCGTAGGAAATACCCCTAAGTAAACTGTCCCTTAAAACCATTGGTGACCCAAGATGATGAATGGTTTGTTTGGTATTCAGTATGATATATTATGTATTGGTACATACAACTTATTCTACTTGCAGGAGTCTTGATCTCCCACGGCAACCTGATGTCCGGCATGTCAGGCCAGTGTGAGAGGATACCTCATCTTGGGTTAGATTTGTCCCTTTGTCTATAGAGTCCTTTATATTAGAATATTGCTTATTCAACAATTATGGTCAGTCAGTATTTCAGGCAATTGGCCAATTGTTAAATGGTATGAAAATATTTCAAGAGAATTATTATAATAAATACTAATTTCTGTTTATCTATTTTTAAACTTCATGAACTGTTACATCAAATCTTGTCCTGTCAAATGTTTGTGTTTATATTGTCACTGTAAGGTGAAATTGCTAAGTACATCTTTGTTTTGAATCTTTGACTTATTGCTAGGTTGTTATATTTCTCTGATCTAAAGTCAATTATGCAGAATTGTGAATGAGTTTGTTAATATTTTTTGTCCAAGTTGTTTAATAATTCAACATCATGAAGGCTTTGTGCCTGGCAGAACTACATATATCATTTCTTTGCGGTTAATTCACAATACCTAATTTTCCAGGCCACCTGATGTATATGTAGGTTATCTCCCCTTGGCCCATGTATTGGAGCTTAGTGCAGGTAAATATGACTGAAAATTTACATTTGAAAATACAACAAAATTTGCAAATCATACATTCTTTTATCAGATGTGAGCTAGTTTGCCCCATGGATGCAGTTTTCATAAATATGCAAACTTCTTACAATAAATTGATAAATTTCATGTCTCTTTTTGAAAATACATAAATAAAATGTCTTACATTGGAGAACTTTTTTTTTTAAATTTTGGATTATTTACTGTGTAAACAGAAAAGGGTGTGATGATTCTTAACTCTTACGTTGCTGAATATTATTTTGACCAGTTTTGCCCCCGTGGCTGAATTTTCCAGCACTCGCCTCGCTACCATTATAGCGCAATTAGCCCCTGTGGCCGAATTTTCCAGCGCCGCCAGATGCGACCGTTTTAACAACATATGGCGTGTTTACATGGCGAATTACGGACATTATCGTCGTTTTATACAAAGCTAGTCGGCGAATCCCGTGTTACAAATGGATGATACTTACTTGACACTTTGAATGAAATTTCTATCACCCCTGGAACGGTTTCTACAACTGAAGTAAACTTGTTTTCAATTCGGGCGCCGTAACTCAATAAATTCCAAGAGCGCATGCGCGAAATCAAAACGAAACTAAAGATGAATAGTTCCTCTTCACATCGATATAAAAATTATTTTTATAATATGTTTAGAACGAATTTTACAAAATTTTAAAAATTGTCTTCATTTCAAACATTATAAAATCATTTAATCACTGAGTGCACACATGCAAATTATATACGGAATTGAAGCTAAGTTTTTGCTCTATATTTCACGATAAATTTTATTACGATACGCCATCCTAAACAAAAGATATAAATTACGAAAACAGGGTAGTGATAAATCCCGATAACGCTCCGACCCCCACAGTAATATTACTAAGCTAATAGCCCCGGGCAAACGCACGCGCTCAGCGCGTGCAGGCGGGGTATCCCCGTTGAAACATACACTCACACACAATATAAATTGTCTTTATTTCCAACTTTATAAATCATGTTATTCGCTTTGTATACATGCAAATTATATATGGAATTGAAGGCAATTTATTCTTCTTTACGAAGAAATAAATCATAACAATCTTTTGCACTGTCATTAGAAGTTATTACCAACGAAACGTGGGTATAGCTAGTAATAAATTCTTTGATAATCGCCTTATCGCAAAATATGTCGCATCGTTTCCACACGTTTTATTTTGATGCAAATATGGGCAAATTACACATGAAAATGAAGGTATTTCTTTCTGCTTTACGATGATATGAAAATAATAAATATGTACCACTTGGTTTGGAATATATAAAGTTTGCAAAGATGGTACCCTCGGGTATTTTAGAACAGATTTTGATAATTGCGACATCACTAACCGCTCCTTTATTGTCTAATTGTAATTTGCAAATTTTATATAGAATTGAAGACGATCCTTTCCTCTTTATTGTGATATAAAAATGTCGATAATGCGCTCTGCCGTTAAATGGATAGGAAGTGTAAAAAGCAGTTGAAAATAAATCGCTTCTCGGTAAACAAAATATGAATAGAGAAATTGCCTGTTTGTGCGATGCGCGCCGGGTCCTTTCTGATTTTCTTGTACATACCAATTTTACATGGCAATTAAGATTATCCTTTTCTCTATATTTTGATATATGAAATTGCAAAATTTACCGAGAAGTTTATGTGATATAAAGTGCGAGAAAATGGTAAAAACGTAAAGAATAAACAAAAGTCACAATTTTGCGGAACTTGCTGTATCTTTATTCTATATGGTGTATATAATTTTTTTATATCAAATCGAAGACACTTATTCCTTCTTTATCACGATGTAATCAATTTCAAAATACGCCTAGCTGTTGAGAAGATATGAGCGAAAGAAAGGCACATGTCAAAATCGCCGTTCAGTTTACATGATTTGAATCGAGAAATTAGCTTTTTGTGCGGCGCTTGCTGTGTCTTTATTTATTATCGCGCATGTACACATTTTACATGGAAAGAAAGACAATCTTTCTCTCTGTCTTTTGATATAAAAATTGTCAAAATACGTTGAGCACATCATGTAACAATTGGTGTGACAAAATGGTGTAAAACTAAAAATATGTAAAAATCACCTTTTTTGCGGCACATGCTGTATCTTCAATTCAGGTAGCGTAGTTACGTATTTTATATTGAATTGAAGACAATTTTCTGCTCTTTCAAATGATACAACCGGTATTGAAATCTGCCCAAGGGTTCAGAGCATAGGGCGTGCGATATAAGGTTGTACGTTTGGTGTGAGTGCAGGCTTGTAAGCATACGATAGCACTCGCGGGGCGGTAAGCTCGTGCGAGAGGGTAGAAAGTGCCCACAGGCTATTAGCACGTGCGGCGGGGAGTGGGGGAAAATTGAGTGATTTTAAAGCTTATTTTCGGTAAGATAAACGTTATCAATCGTTGCATAATTTTCGGAACATGTACGCGCATTATTTAGAACACCAACGAAACAAAATTCGGTAGCTTAGCGACACACGGACGGAAAGTACTAGCGTTGAACTGACACTACTGCCGTGCAACAATTGCCCGTCCTTCGCTACTGTGAACCTCGGCGTTAATGAGCTAGCGTGAGAAAAGTAGAGTTTGGATGTCGCATCTCGCCCAGAGGACATGCGGTCAAAGCAAATTTCAACCCGGACAGGCCCGGGACCCGCATCTTAAGGGTTAAATATTATCATGTCTTTCTATTTCAGAGATGTCGTGTATCGCCCACGGTGTGTGTATCGGATATTCCTCCCCCCTCACTCTCACAGACACTGTAAGTATTTGATGTATATAGTTAGGCAACTTAAAGTGTCCCAAAACTTTTGATTCCCTTAGAACTGCTGCCAATGGTTGAAATATTGCAAGGCAGCACTAAATAATAACTCATGAAATGTATTTTTAAATTATTGCATTTATATCTATGTATGACATGAGCTTGAGAATTATAAATCTTTAAGATTTATGAAAAATTCCAATTCTAAGAATAACTATTTTATATGGACTGTCTAAAAACAAAATTGGTGACCAGTTTGGCTAGTGTGTAGGATTTTTTATAATCTTCAATGTCTTCAATGAAATAATTTCCAGTATGTTTCATTTTTTTCTAACTGGCATACCTTTTACTTCCCTTGGTTGGGGTGATTCTAGAATATTCGCTACTGAGATTGTTTGACAGTAATTGCAACATCAGCTGAAATGTTAATTCAGTTGTAGAGATATGATCTTGTTAAATCTTCTCTGTATGTTTGCTTCAGTCCAGCAAGATAAAGAAGGGAAGTAAGGGAGACGTGTCCGTGTTGAAACCAACCCTCGTTGCAGCTGTACCTGTAAGTCATGTCAATAATAATAATATCGACCATATAACCCATAAAGGAATTAAACTTGTATCACAGCAGAGCTAGTGTACGATGATAATGAAGCAAAACAGGTTAATGATAATCCTTAAAACAAGGACATTGTACTAATTTAAATATCATCTAAAACACAATGAAAGAGATGAATGTATTTACAGCTATTCATTTTAAATGATGAAAATATAATTACTTAAGGATTAATTAAGGAGACAGCCTCGCCTTCAAATCTTCTGGCAGGGGGGGAACTTTCAACAGATCAATATTACAGGTATGTATCCGTATATTGCAGGTGATAATGGACCGTATCTACAAGGGTGTGTGGGATAAGGTGAACAGTGGCGGCAAGTTTGGTCAGGCTCTCTTCTCCTTCGCGTACGAGTACAAGAGGAACAAACTTGAGAGTGGATACGACACACCAATACTCAACAAGTAGGGTATTTGCATCTTACAGATATATTGCTTCATTGGTAGAAGTTAATCAGTGATACTTTTTTTACAAATGATAATGAAAGTCATAAACAGACTTTCATGTGAATTTCAAGCTTGTAGACCAACCGCAGATGGCTTGACAATTTAAGATAGACTGTGATGAAAATGATGTCCTGATAATATTAGTTTTGAGCTAACAATGATGATATGGAAGCTCTTATATTATCACTTCATTTCACAGATTACCTTTAATGACAACTTATGTTCACTTTTATTGTCACTTGATTTCACAGATTACCTTCGTGACAACATATGTTCAATTATATTCTCACTTCACAGATTACCTCATTAACAACCTATCACTTTCCTTCTCTCTTCATTCCAGACTGGTGTTCAGCAAGATCTGCAAGCTGCTGGGAGGCAACGTAAGGATGATGCTGTGCGGCGGAGCTCCCCTCTCGGACGCGACTCAGCGCTTCATGAATATCTGTTTCTGTTGTCCAGTAGGCCAGGGCTACGGACTCACCGAGACTTGTGGAGCCGGCACCGTCACTGAGAGTAGGTTCCTGCCTTCGTTTCTCTAGCCATATTTCTTAGCAATCACCCTCTTTGATTGCCAACTGGCTACTGAGCAATTCTTTTAAATTATTGACTTTTCCATAGTGGAATTGAATTTTGGATGATTTTTCTAATTTCTAGATAAATGCCATAATAGTCTTTTCCTAAAACTAATCTATAAATACTACAAGATTTTACTCCATTAATTGCTTTATCACCTGCTTGATGAATGTTCTTTGGGTTATTGTCAAATCAAAAGTAGTGATCCTAGAATCTGGAGATGCTGCTAACTAAATATCAGCCTGTTGTGTACGCCACTTCTGTATGTTGCAGCGACCGACCTGAGCACTGGAAGAGTTGGGGCTCCTCTACAGTGCTGTGAGATCAGACTGCGAGACTGGCCCGAAGGTAAGGAGACATTTTTTTTATCAATGCAATGTTCATATGTGCTCATGAAAGTGAAGGAGATAAATTAGGTTTACCTCTCCCTACAGACTTAGCTTAAGCCATATCCTCCTATACTAACCTCTGCCTCAATTTGAGCACTTTTACAGCTAGAAATAAAGAGCCTGATTTGATGTGAGCAAATGTAGTTTTACAATCAAAGATGCTATTTCAAAGATCATCATTAGCAAAGCTTGGATCTGTTCCATTTGCTTTTGAAAAACTAGAAATCATTTGATAATGAACTGTGTACGTGTGGCTTGCTGACAAGTCACCGAAATAGTTCTGGTTGGAGCCCAAACTTGTAAACAAAATATTGATATGTGGACTGTTTCTGTAAGACGGTGGAACATAACTTTTAGATTCCATGAGTTTTACGGATTTTAGTGATGTTTTAAATCTTTCACAAAAAACTTAGTGAGATAGTGTTTAGCTGAAGTGTTGTCTGATCGCTGTGTAAATAACATATTTCTGTTTCATAATTCTGTTTAAATGAGGCTTCCGTGAGCACACCCAAATGTAATGTGTAGCAAATGCATTATGTTCGGTTTATGAATTAGAACATGAAATAAAATCACACACCGTGACTATCAATCTAACATCATTCCTGACCTAACAGGTGGCTACACAAATGCAGACAAGCCCCACATACGAGGCGAGATCCTGGTGGGGGGCGGCAATGTGAGTCGAGGATACTACAAGAACCCTGAGAAAACAAAGGAAGACTTCACCACCATCAACGGTCTGCAGTACTTCTGTACCGGCGACATCGGGCAGTTCGACGGGGACGGGTGTCTCAAGATTATTGGTAAGTATTTTTGTAGGTTTGAAGTTACTGTTTGCAGTGCTGCACAAGTACCCTTAATTAAATTGTTTTGAATCATTTCAACATAGGCAGTTTTGGCCTGAAAAATTTATACATTTGTTGGGGAATCGAAACACACACGCTGTTAGTCAGGTTGACTGGTTGATGGTTGAGTGGGTAAATTGTTTCTACAGTCAGTGTTGGAGGTGTCGACTTTGATGGTGTGGGCTTTAGGTTTAGTCTGTTTTTATGTGAATAAAAGTGAAAATTGGAGAAAAATATAGAGGATGTTTCGCTGAAAGGTGATAACTCTATATGAGTGGAAAATGGCTTCTATTCTGTTTTTCTGCATGTACTATGACCTTACTGGTCGCCTCAAAAGTGAAAACAAACAAACATATTGAATATCAAAGCAAGGGCATTATGAAACAATAAATATTTTACTGGGAAAATGTAAAAGAGAAGTTGATTATGAATTTTAAGAAACCTCATTCATGTTGCAGACCGCAAGAAGGATTTGGTGAAGCTGCAAGCAGGAGAGTACGTCTCGTTGTCCAAGGTGGAGACCGCCCTCAAGTTGTCGCCGCTTGTCGACCAGATCTGTGTCGTCGCCAACAGCTTCCACAACTACACCGTCGCGCTCGTCGTCCCCAACCAGAAGAATGTAACAAGTCTGGCGGCTGAACTTGGCATCAACAATGGCGTCGAGTTCAGCCAACTCTGTCAGAACTCGACTCTCGTCAAGGAGATCCTGAAGAGGCTATCTGCTCTCTCCATTAAGTGTGAGTAAAGTCTGAGTCTCGTATATTGAGATTTGGTATCCTGCTTGTTGTTGCTATTATGGGGTTGTTTTTAATGAGTCAATAGCTTTTATGTCATCATTGACATGAGAACCCAGATTTAATCAATCAATATTTATTCAGTAATCAAATGGCCTGTATTACATTACATTTGTTAATATCACATTTACGAAACAACTTGGTTTCTGCATGGCGATGCATAAAATATTTACATGGACAGGTTTTCAACTTCTTTATTATTTCCTAGATTAATAAAAGGGAACCAGGAACACATTACCATTACCTCTAGCACTTGTTTAAAACTTTTTGTGTCTTGCTTCAGTCTGTACACTTTTTGCTTTTAATCATTTTCATCAAAACCACTGACTCTAGAAAAATTATCTTGTGTATAGACACCTAGCTCAGTAGATAAATTAAATCATGAAGATTTGTAACGCTCTGATCCTTAATTTAGAACTAAATTGGCCATGCTCTAAAAACTTGTTTTCATCTCATTTTTCAAGGCTTAAAAGCCCTGGAAAGCTGCAATCTTTTGTGCAAACTTTTTGACCAATCAGAATAATTGGTAAATCTGATGGCTCTGTTTCCATGAATAAGCCTGTAGAGGCCAAGTCATGATAAGATGTTTTTGTCTTCTTTAGAAGTAAGTGAGTGAGTTAATGCTTCCTCTTGGTATGTATTTCAGCCATAAGCAGCATGTCATCTCTAGAACCAATAGCCTTTGAAAGATGACTTTAAACGCACAATGCAGGCCATTGATAGTTAGAAACATGTTTCGAGCTTGTAATTTTCATCATGATATTTTAATTTTAAAGCACAAGTCAATCTTATCAATTTTAATGATTTGGATTCCACAGCCAAGCTAGAGAAGTTTGAGATCCCACAGCGGCTCCGTCTGTGCGAGGAAAGCTGGACTCCAGAGATGGGACTGGTCACCGATGCCTTCAAACTCAAGCGTCGGAACATTGAGGCACGCTTCCAGACCGATATCAACAGCATGTACCGGTGATACCAGGATGAAGCAACCTGTAACCATGTGCGGAACCCTGACCGTTAGAACTCTAAAACCCTCTCTTGAGAACAAAGGATGCGCCAAATTTGGACAATTCTCTCTGGACTTTTACAGTCATTTACTTTTGTCAATTCATGACACTTAATAATTAATTCGAGGGTTTCAAAGATTGGTTTAAAGAAAAGAACTTTTTAATTAAGAAGCAGTCCAGGAAGTGACTAATCTCCTAATTGTGGAAGCTAGGCTTGTCACTAAAGGTATATGAGTAGATCACGACTATCGATGAACACACGCATCACGAAATGCCATATTGGGAATTTTTCTTAGCATTAAGGGAGCCTAAGCTAAATGCATTTACATAGGTTTAGAAAACAAGAGATGTTTTAAATCAGGACCAGGCTATGGTGGTGTGGAGTTGTTGATTGGAAGTGTTGTACATTGACCCGTGATGATGAATAAACACATAAGAAATACTTGGGATAACTTTGCCACTCTCCACAATACCATATCTGTTAACTTGTGACTTGTTAACTTTAACTCGTTAACTTTAGAAGAAGAAGTTAAACTCTTTGGCGTTTCTCTGATTTTACAGCTTTCACTAAGGGAGGTAACTTTTCATTTGGATTTTTACTGCTCGAGGGCAATAAAGTCTCCTTTATAAGTTATCAGGTCCTAGAATTGTCCAGATTTTCAAGAGCTAGACATCAGGTATGGTTAAAGTTTGGTACAGGTTTGATAGCATGGTGTGTTGGAGTGATGTAATTTATTGTACATCTAGGAGGTGATTTCAGATTTAGTAGAGTCAAATACATTAAGTTGCATTGTTTTTTACTATTGTTGCTAGTTTTCGCCGACCCTGACTTTACAAATGTTACTTAGTTGTCTGTTTACTAGCGAGGCACTTGTACCAATATTTAACAATATTTGCCATATCAGAGAGGTAAACACTTTACACGACCAGTGTATGTTAAATTTTGGGTTATGAGGGTAAAATCTGTGAGTCGCCTTAGTTCAACATATTTAAAGATGGCGGTAAACCTTATTTTCTAATGTTGCACTAAAGTGCTTGAGAGACCCAATATTTTTGTTTCACTTAGAATATTCCCTTTACATTCCACATCAAGCTTATACAATGAAATATAAACAATTAGAACCCATTATAGTAGTGTTAGTTGTTTGTAAAGTAATTCCCCAAAAATATGACTACATACAAGTATCTAGAAATTGAAACTTTGTCATAGACTATATTATAAGTATAGAGTAAACTTTATGGAAAGCAAATTTTATTGTATGATCATATTATTTTGTTACATATTTACTAAAATGAACTTTGAAATAGAAAATAAATCTTTATTAATGTGAGTTAGTGAAAGGGCGAAAATATGATTTTATGATTCTCTGACCAACATTTTGCTCATATCATATTTATTATTCGCAAACATACCACATTTAATGTACTTAAATTATTGTGATTTATCGAATGAAATTTCATAAGCATAATCACACATATAAACATTAACAACATAAAGCCCTTACAGGCCTTGTGAGATCTGATCAAATTATCTATATTCATTAGCAAGCCAGCTCAACTTTCCATAGCACCAGTTTATTAATAATAATCGATTTCAATATATCTTTTGGTTGAAAAATGTTTTTCAGAAGTATGTTATGTAACTTTGGCATTCAAAGTTATGTAGTTATGTTTTTGCTCATATAAGCTTGAATTGGTTGTATATCCGTATTTTAAAAATTGTATTCAAGAAATTATTATTATTATTATTTGCTTTAACATCACCCTTCAAAGGTTGCATTCATCATATCTCTGCTTTGGTAAAATATGAATTTATGTGGTCTTTTTTTAAATTTGATTGTTTCAGTTCATTTAAATTTTTAAGCAAAAGTACTCCTTGTCATAAATGAATATGCCAGATGTATTTGATATATTTCTGTTGAAAACATTTGTAAGATGAAAATTCATAGTTTGAATCATGTTTTTGAGAGGATTTTTATTTCATCCTGCCATTAATGATAACAGAAATACATGCTTGTAGCACCAGATACACTAAAAGCTGTTTCCCATTCAGATTATCTGGATGTGGAAAATGTTTGTTCTATACACACTTCTTTCTTGTTTGAGATCTGCCAAGTAAAGGTGTTCTGAGCATGTGCAACAAGTGACCAATCACAAGCCACCGAACTCTGACGGACCAATCATATTGCATGCCTGGCACAAGATGAAGCCTTGAATTCAATAACCTGAATTTCATTAGATATTTCCAAGCATAGTGTTCTGCTAAGTATTAGAATGACAACCATATTTTCTCGTATACAATCTCTAACTCAATAAGACCTGGGCCTGTAATGTGAAGTGATGGGGTGATGGTAGAACCCCGGTTTGTATTCAAGGAAATATGGTAAATATTGTTGCCCATCTCTGAAAATACCTTTGAAATTTTTTTTAAAATGGAGGACATTGATTCCAAAGCTTGCGTTTAATCAAACATCAAAATTAAGCATTTGATTTTTGCCTGGCCAAGTTCAAGATGTATACCATGTGCTTCGATTATAACTTTTTTGTGATTTTATATAATCCAATAATGAAATGATCTTAATGATATATAGATCAAATGTCTGCTTCTTACATGTATATCTATGTATAATAATAATGATAATAATAATAATAATAATATTAATAATAATAAATTATGAAAATCATACAAGTAAACTACCTGAGGGCATTTGGGGAAAAAATACCATCTCGATGATTCTTATTAAAAGAATGTGCCAGTAATGTTTTCAGAGCTGACTTTTATTTGGTCAACTTTTCTCTCAGCTCATCAAAGAAGCAGCCATTTGATCTGTATTTACATTGAATTATTTATGAATGGGTGTTTGTGTGCTCTATTAGGTCTTAATATATGAGAGTTTGTATCAGTCTGATTTCAATGGATAATTGTGTGAGATATCTTTGCTTGAAAGCTTACCAAGCCATTTGTTTGAAGTGTTAATGAGAGTTGGTTTAATCATTGAGTTATGGTGAATGTTATTTAGTGTGGTGCTTCTTAGAGCAGGTGCCGTTCGAAGCAACTAAAGCAATGAATTGTGTGTGTTTGTCTGACATTAAACAAGAAATTTCTCAAGAATATTTATCTCGTCGGCAGTCGTATGATGTGCAGGAAGTCATACAGCCATATTGTTTTTGAACAGCAGGATATATATGAAAATCATAATTAAGAATTTCTTCTTGCAGTAAGTTCTTACATTTTACATTAACATGCAAATACTTTTAAATTTCAATAGAGTACCAACATTTGATTAAAGACCATGTTATGTTATGGATATTTTGCTTATGAAAAAAAGTTTAAAGATTTTTTCCAAAAATAAAAACATTTGTTGTGAGTCTGTTTAGTGCATTAATACAGATTGTTAGATGTTTAGATTAAAATCTTTTTTTGATTTGGATATTGTTAATGCACAAACGAGCATACTTCCCATGTTGCTATGTTTATTCATTTAGAGAACTAATTTATAGTTTTGTACCTGTTCTTTGTCATTGAATTTGTTATTTTGTTACTTTATCTTTTGAACTTTTTTGTTGCATTTCTTAATTTTGTGATCTTTTGTTCTGATTTTTATTAAAGGACTAGTCAATGGTTAAAACATGTACCACAATATAATCTTACCTTTAAAGAAGACTGAAAATGAATTTAGAAAAAATCAAAATATTTTCTTTGTGTGAAAGTTTGTTATGAAAAAAGAAATATATCATTGACATGTCATTTTTAAATAATCAAATAAACTTATCCCCGCTTGCATTTATTTCAAATTGTTATTAAGGATAGATATACTTTCTCGATTTAAAGGCATTATACTGAGATGGTCTTTTACCATTTTGACTTTGCAAGTCTGGTCATATAAATGCTTTCTTTTATTAAAATATTTTTTGTTTAATTCCTTCATGCACTATTACCATTACCAAATATTGGCATTCATGTATATCATATTTTGCTTTCTAGGAATAGAGATATCCATTAAGGTAATCATATTTATCAATATTTATCCAAATATAAGAATATCACTTCAAGAGTCCAAATTATATCATAAATAATTGTACATTTTTTATTAGGTTCAAGTTTTAATTACAAATTTTACAGTGTTTGTGATTTGATGAAAAACTGAATATTGGAGAGAGTAAATTTGAATACGAAATGTACATCAAATAAGCAAGACTAATAATAAATAAGAATAAAATTGAATAGAAAAATATTGTGAGCAGGAATTGCTTTGGATAGGATGCGGATGCATAGATTTTTTCAAATAAAATCCAGTGTGAAAGTTACTAGTTAAATTTCCATATCATTTTCAACCTGTGAACATTAAATTGAAGGTGAAATGCTTACAGAAAGTACACTCCAAATAAAGTTAAGGACCGCCCCAAGTTGTTAAGTATTGCTCATATCTTCATCCATTTCATGCTTAGATAGTGAATATAGGGGTGATCCATTTTTTCGTCTGAGAAATAAGCATGAAATGTTCAAGAATTTTCCTTGAAATGTGAAAAAAAGATTCCGAGTTATTACTGGAGTCGAGAAGAAATGAAGAAGCATGCTTGCAGTGTTGATGTTACTGAGTGTTGTGGGAACTTACAGACAGACAGACAGATTGAGTGTCTGTCACACTTGAAATAAATGATTGTCTTCAGTCAAGTGTTTTGTTATGCCTTTAGAGTATTACCTTGTAAGTATTCATCAAAGCTTTTGTTACTAGAAGCAGTGATATCAGTGAAATACTCTCTAAATCCATCACCTCCAAGCTTTAGTGGCCTTGACCTCCATGTAGGGTCACAGGCAGATAATGACATTTGACCCTTTCCAGCAGAATATTTTAAGAACAAGGCAATGGATTGTTTTCATATCATAAAGAAAGGTTTTCTCCTAAGTGACAAATTGTTTTTCACTAAGTTTAGATGTGTATGCTAAAATTTCATGTGTACATATTTTACACGATGAGATCAGATAACTTTACGTGCGTATTTATTTCAAAATGTGAACAATGGGAGATTTGCATGTTGTTGGTAATTGAATACAGGCCTCATATGACCTTCAGAAGATGAAACTCCCAACTACGTGTGCACCAGTATTGTGAGACATGCAACACTAGCAACCCACAGATTTCATTTAGTTTGTTTTAGAAAGGTCTCCTAAATACGTCTGACTCACTCTTGCACGTCATTAGCTGTCCTGACTAATGACTCCTTTGAGTGGCATTTTTCTTGACTTATGACTTTAACATTTTTACACAATGTTCAACCAAAGAGTGTGAAAGGGGCACATATTTTGTTGTTGGGAACAACTATGGCAAACTAAATAAATGGTGTTATTTCATCGACATGTAGTGGTAGTCTCTAAAAATTAACATCTCATTTATTATCAGCTAGCAATGTGTCCATAAACAAGAAGAATGTCGGGATTTATGATCGAAAACCGACGCGCCAATGTCTCAAACGTAATATTGGAAACTTATGTGTAGCAGACACAACGAGAAATATAGGTTGTTATTGCATAGTAGGTCAATTAATATAAAAACATGTTATTGAAATTTCTACTTCCTATAGTTTTTATGCCTGTTTTGATTAACAGTCGAAAACAAGAAAATGTCATAACCTTGGCAGTTAAGAGATAATAATGCAATTTAAATAGGCGATTTGAATTTACCTCAGGTCATATGATATTTTCGCTCTTTGTTAGCCACATACAAACTTCATCAAACATACTCTCTGTCACTTTGAAATGGTAGCTTTTAGCAACAGAACAAACTTTTTGATGGCATTATAGGTTCGAAAACATCTGATGTATTTCTCCCAAGAACATACTCCGTCACTCTAAGTGGACAAAGGGCTGACATTAGTTTAGTGACTGGCATTATTATAAAGGTAACAGCAACACCGTGTCTTGTTTTTGTTTTGTTTTGTTGTTGTTGTTTTTTGTTTTTTTGCATACGAAGCTTCATATTTATCATGTAAGAAAACTTCGCACTACCCTTTCGCCAGGTGTTCAACAAGTTTGTCTGCAGCAGAACACTGTTTTGCTTGTTTCAACCGATGCTCGCAGGTTTCACCGTAATGCATAGTCACAATGGTGTTGCGGGCATTCTTCCTTCAGTAATAATAAGAGCCGTGGTATAAGTGAAATACTCATGAAAGCGGCGCTAAACCCCATAACACCTCACCAATCAACCTTCAATGGATTTTCATCTTACACAAATCTTTGCAACATTATTTGAGTGACCTTGAACTTTGAACCTCCCTCTTGAGCATATCATATGGTTTGATATTAGTTTCCTGTAAATTGTTAATAACTGTTAGTTTTATACCTATCAGAAATCTTTCTCTCTTATTTTTTTCAATTTGATAAGTTGCGTTGTTGGTATAATGGTATACCCTTTTCAATGAGCAAATCCTATTTACTTACCTGATATATGACGCATCGAATGTGGAAATTACGCCGGAAAAAGCAGATGCATCACGATTGTAGGGGTCACCAGGCTTATCACCAATTGAGCAACTCTAGGCAGGGTAACGATAACTCACCCGAATAAAGATAAACAAATATCTATGTATATATGTATAATTTGACGTCATAATAAAGACGCATGCATGTTCACAGACCGTGCTTTTTTAAGTAACACACGTGTTATCCCTTGTGATGTGATGTTTATGTTTAAATGTATTACAAAAGAAAGACGTATGCGCGTAAAGTATCAATTATTTTCTAGAGGAAAGCGTTCCATTCTGACTTTGGAGTTTTAACGTGCAATTCTGAATATTTTAACATAAACATTAAGTTGTTTAGCGACAACTTTTGTCCTGCATGTTATTTAAACTGATATTTCACTTGGATGAAAACGATTCTCTTTCCATCCACTACAAACCAAATAAAACAACACTAAACTGGAAGTCTCCTGCGACACTTGCCTAGGCGTTTATTACAATCTTGCTCATTGTAAATCACACCACTGATTATCCGCGCCTCACTGTCAATACCATAAACACGTCACTCAGATATTGCGGGACGTTCACTTTGGCAGCACTCGTATTCCATGTATCCCTCATATCAGTCAGATAGCAATATTCAGTATCACCAGATGTTACTCTAACATCTATTCCAACACTGCGGCAGTGTCGAACATTACGCCTCATACTTCAATTCAAGCATCATCAGTTGTCACTGTAACATCTACTCGCCTACAAGGTAGGTACTCAACACTGCTGTGCAGCAGTGATCCACGAACCATCATTTCTTGAACCACACACTATCACTTTATGAACCATAAACTTTCACTTCAAGAATTCCCAATACATGATCATCAACCAACACTCCATCAGCCACCACTCTTTTCACTAGAAATCATTAAACCAGCACCATGACATACACTGCACGCTACTGTAACATCCACTCACCTAAATGTTAGATTCCTGCATCTAGTTAATCCATTTGAACTACAACCTCATGACCAATCACAAATGACAAATCAACTGACTCACTCTTAACAACCGCCACTGTTTTCACTCTGCACCATCACTCCATCATACAGCATCACTTCTCCGTACACCATCACTGCACCATGCATCCATGTACCGTCACTAAACCATGCACAACCACTGCACCATGCACCATCACTGCGCCATATACCGTCACTGCGCCATGTACCGTCACTGCACCATGCACCATGCACCATCACTCAACCATGCACCATAACTGCATCATGTACAATCATTCCACCATGTACAATCACTCAACCATGCACCATAACTGCACCATGTACAATCATTCCACCATGTACCATCATTCCACCATGTACCATCACTGCACCATGTACAATAATTCCACCATGTACCATCACTGCAACTCACTGCACCATGTACCATCACTGCACCATGTACCATCACTGCACAATGTACCATCACTGCACCATGTACCATCACTTCACCATGTACCGTCACTGCACCATGTACCATCACTGCACCATGTACCATCACTGCACCATGTACCATCACTGCACCATGTACCATCACTGCACCATGTACCATTACTGCACCATGTACCATCACTGCACCATGTACCATCACTGCAACTCACTGCACCATGTACCATCACTGCACCATGTACTATCACTGCACCATGTACCATCACTGCACCATGTACCATCACTGCAACTCACTGCACCATGTACTATCACTGCACCATGTACCATCACTGCACCATGTACCATCACTGCACCATGTACCATCACTGCACCATGTACCATTACTGCACCATGTACCATCACTGCACCATGTACCATCACTGCAACTCACTGCACCATGTACCATCACTGCACCATGTACCATCACTGCACCATGTACCATCACTGCACCATGTACCGTCACTGCACCATGTACCATCACTGCACCATGTACCATCACTGTACATTGCACCATGTACCATCACTGCACCATGTACCATCACTGCACTATGTACCATCACTGCACTATGTACCATCACTGCAACTCACTGCACCATGTACCATAACAGTATGAAAATTATAGAAAATAATTTTAAAAAGGTCATGGTGTGTGTTTTTAAAAAAAACTGCTTCTTTGGTCAAAAACATTGTCTTGCAATTGACAACATTTATTTTTGTTTTTTTTTCGAGATTACTTTATGTATCAATAAAATCTGCTGCTGCCCTTTAACACCACCAAAACAATTTCCTTTTTGTCTGCTTTTTGAATCGTTTTCAGATATGAAAAAAGACCGACATCCCACACCACTGAATCGTTTTGCATTATTGACACACCACTATAAACAATTTCTGACATTGTTTACTCCAAAAATATATTCTGTGCCACTCCGAGGTATATGATACTGTGGTGTATAGTGGAAGCATTTTCCGATGAACTTTTTCATCTCATGATTTGAATGTCAACCTCTTCATGAACTACGTAAAGTAAGTTTGATCTTTAGATGGTTTCTTATTTGCATAAAAAATGGAAATAAGTTACTCGCCAAAAGCAAATGTATTCATAGTTTTTCAAAAATCAGTTAGCATCTTTAAGGGTTTGAAATACATTATTCTGCTAAAATGTCACGTTTTAACAAATATTGTTGTTTATTACCAAAACCTGTTTGGTTGTAAAATTTACATTTTATGTACACCACTAATAACATTAGAAACTGTTCATGTCATGACCACAAGCTCGGGAGACATCGATACAGGTCATATACAATATATAACAAGGCAATTCACGTTGGCATACCAAGCTTCGATATATATACTGTTATAAACATACTCATAAAGGGACATCGCTAAGTTTCACTCGTAACTTAGTGTTACGTATATAATATACCCAATTTACAAATGACTATAATTACCAATGAGATTTTAATCTATATGTGTGGCCTCTCACTATGCATCTTAAGTTTACATAAATTTAAAATGGTAAATACTTATCTCAGAAAATTTTTAGGCTGTACTTTTCAAATCCTTCGCCTCATTAACCATTTGAAAGTCATGATATAGTCTCGGAAATTGATGTCATGATAAACGACTGGTGTCCGAAAATGCGAGTAATGGGGTTGTTGTCAGACTGTTGTGGAGAGAGAAACTACAGGTAGAGCAAGAAAAGTAATTTTTTAAACCTTTATTCACCGGACCACTGTCGATTTAATAAGACTGAAATTATTTAAGGCATTTCTCAAGGGAGAATTACATCTTGATCTTAAAAGGAAACAGCTTTCAGCAGAAAATAAAGACCTCAGGCAAAGACAATTTCATTTTCATTTTGATAAAAAAAACCCAGAAAGGCCGTAAGTATACACCTTAAAGGCAAGGAAACCACTTATGATAAGGGCTCTTTGTTTGAAAACTTACGGAGTAACACGCTGCACTATATAGTTAGTATACGAATGCGTGTAACAAGGTATCATATGTGCAGACCAAAGCATACAATATACCTTTGGATTTATCTCTTTTATCATACTTTTTTCACATTTCCATGACATTGCTTAATCGTTTTAGAAACGTTATCCAAAAAGAGTTTTTAGGTTGAAGGGTATGCAGGCATGACGACTTGAGTCCCTCTTTGTGACGAGGGGATATCAAAAAGTTTCAATTATCATGTACAAATATCAAACGTACAAACTTTATTTTGTTCTCATGTTTTTAAGACTTCTCTACATAGTCACCATCCAGAGATACACATTTTCCCCATCGCTTCTTGACCTTGCGTAGACCGTCTGAATAGAAGACCCCTGATTTCATTGACCAAACCTCCACCTGGATGTGGATTTTTCATCTCGGGGAACAAGAAGAGTTCACTTGGTGCAAGATCGGGTAAATAGGGCGGATGCGTTAAGATTTCAAAGCCACATCGCCGGGCTTCCACAGCAACTGCTTGACAAGTGTGAGCTGGGGAATTGTCAGCTAACAGGGGTACACCTTTGGTGATCATACCGCGGCGCTTCTATTCAATGGCATCTCGTAACTTGCTCAGCAGGTTGCAGAAATAAGCTCCAGTAATGTTCTGACCCTTAGCTTAGACACCATGACCTTTCCTGCAGACTTTTGCACCTTGGCCTTTTTAGGAGGTGGTGACGTAGCATGCTTCCACTCTTTGCTCATCTCTTTTGTCTCAGAATCATATTGGTAGACCCAGCATTCATCCCTGGTAACAAGACGTTTGAAGAAATCCTCTTCGTCTTGTTCCAGAAGCTCCAATGCCTGCCGTGACATGTCCCTTCGATTCTGTTTTTGCAGTGGAGTCAGTAAGCGAGGAATCCAGCGTGCTGACACTATGGACATATGCAACTGGTTATGGAGTATGTTCCATGCATTGTCATTTGTAAAGTTACGCGGCGATCTTCTTGCACCAGCGTCTCAAACTTCTTGATGACATCCATATCATCAGTTAGTGAGGGGCATCCACTTCTTGGCTCATCTGCGAGGGACATGTGGCCTGTTTGGAAATTCCTTTTCCATCTCACAACAGTGTCATAGGATGGGCTGTCATTGTCATAAATAGATTTCATCTCATCATGAATTTGATGTGCAGTATAGCCCTTCAAATGTAAAAACTTAATTAGAATGCGCGCCTCAATTTTCTCTTTAATAGGGCGCACTGTGCTATTTGGTCAACAGACGTAAAACTGGCTGACGCGAAAAAGACTATTGTTGACCCAGGAACTAGACAAGGATCATTAATGCTACAGTGACTATTTGGTCAGTATTCACCAGTACATTCTTTGTGATAATTGAAACTTATTGATATCCCTCGTAGTTTTCATGACAGGCGACAAACTGGTATCTCAAATCTTAATTGGGCAGAAACTTTTCTTTACATATCACCATGCTTTACAACGCATCCTGCTAAATCAGCGTATATGAATCCGCTCTTGCACCTCCCTATAACCCTGATCTCTTACGGGCCAAATGCCTCGTACGGCTGGATCGGCTTGATATTCGTGGCTTAGTTCACCTGTTATTATTTCAACCAATGGAATATGTCGTTATGCAAGAAGCGTAAAGCTACAACCTTGTACTCAACGGATTTTCCATCCGGGTTGTGCCGCTATTGCTGGATGCGTCTCATTGGCTGGTTAGATAGCAGTTCATACGAGGCTTTCGGCTTGAAAGAGATCAGTGTATTGGGAAAGAGCGAGAGCGGAGTCATATACGCTGATTTAGCAGGATGACTTCAACGTTGTTTGAGATAAATCTTTTGGAATATAGTGACTAAACTGATTTTCAGGGATGAAATAAGCCTGTCATGAGACTTTCCGGCTGCGAGCAAAATTTGAGTATTACCGATATTAAGGCTTTGCATGAAATATTTCCGATCCAAGAATTGACTTTGTAACCTGGATACATACATATTTGTCAAATAACACATATAGTGCGGGTCGTGTGTAATAACGAGGTATATGCAATATCTGTGAATTATCTGTGCATTATATATGCAATATATGTGCTTTAGTTGTAACTAACAAAATATTGGTTTGTATAAATATCTATTATTACAATCTACCTCAACATGGAATTTAGGCATTATATAGATTTTGACGCGGTGATTGTAAGGTTTGAGTAAGTCAAAACAACCTAGCCTGACTTAGGTCGTTTGCCTCTCAACCAATCAAATGCATTGACGAACGGTTCACCGAATATTTGAATTGAATTCGTAGTTGTCTAAATACGCAACACTGTCGCGAGAGCTTTGTATCTGTTGAATTGGAACAGGATACGGCTTGTAGGAGTGTTGTCAGTCCACTTGTACATAAACAAGTGTTCATATATTCATTAGTTGGTCGTATTTTGGGTCGTCGCTAGTGAAGTATGTGAAGTACTCATGTATAAACTGTTAAAAGAGTTTTTCTACCGACAAATTTGGAAATTTCTCAGTTTTTATTTATTTTTCAGTTAATGCATGGATGTAACATAAAGGCATTGACTTGTAGAAGAGTTGTTTCTACCTATTGAGTCGGTCGTTTACTAGGTCATCGCTACTTAAATTTTGATTGACTTGAATGTTGACTAACTGTTTCAAGAGAATGTCATTCAAATTTCAGATGATACATAGACATATTAAGAGGACTGCCAGGCTACTCGTACATATTTAGTATTTTCATATCTAAACACAACCGAGTCTTATCCGTTATTGTCTTAATAGCAAAGCTGAGAGGAGACAATCGGTTACCATCCGCCATCTTGCTTTATCCATTCTATTGTTGGAAAACTCTTAAGTTTTGATAATTTAACCTAATAAATGTAAAGTAAATGTATTTTTAGAATAAAAAATAACAAGTCTAGCTAGCCATGCCGTGTCTATAATCGTACTGGCAGAAAATGGAATCAAATCGCAATTATTTCTTTTTATTTGAATGCGCGCTATTCTTTATAACATCATTTAATCTAGAGCAACTTAGATATCAACTCAAGTATCAAGTGCATTCTGCAATAAATATCAATGGCAGATGTCTGTTGATCGTTGTCAATGAAAATATGACTATGCCCACCTGAATTTCGTTTCCCCCAAAAATACTTCGATAGAACTCTCTCTTTTGTTATCAGTTCTATAAAGTTTTCAATTTTGAAATGTTTGGATTTTAGTGCGCAGGTAATTTCCTTTGTCTATTCCTATGTAATTTAAGAAAACTTCAATCATTTAACACGTGCTTGGAGCCTAAGTTGGAGCCATTGCATCAAACATTCATAATTTGTTTCACATTCAAATCAATTGAAAAAGGAAACTTTGTTTGAGACGTTTAATACGAAACCTACAGTATATCCAAACAAAATATTGCCTGTCAAAAATGTGTATGTAATTAATGTAGTAAGGGTGCCATAATGATTTCAGTTCAAATTATCCTGCATTTTGTGATTGCATGGCTTTTCATTGCTACCGAAAATGCCATGCTTTAATCTTTACATTCCGCAATTTATTCTTCATATAAACACTATGTTATCCATTCAATAAAACATTAAGGAACCTGGCGGGTGCAAAGTGGAAAAGCACACAGCGTGAAATGCGTTTTTTTCCGCCTAGACAAAACGAAACGGATCTTCTCGCCTTCATATATATAGATATAGGTTTCTGCCGCGTTCGAAGCCCCCCTCACGCGATCTCGGCACTTTCAAGGGATCACGGCCCAGGTAGGTTTATACGATATTTCCTTAGATCACCTTTACACGCAGATAAAACAGCACCGATGTTTATCCAATGTTTATTGATGTATCCAACATTCATTTTAGGCTTGTATTGCTCTAATATAAAGGCATCAAATCAAGATGCATGTTTAAATGTTATTATGTTCAATATAAATTAATTAGGGGTATATGTTTCTGAATTTTTCATATACGTAAGGCTTGAAATCTTTCTAAGACGAAACGAATCCTATTCTGAAACGATCTTTGCACTGTATTAAAATGAAGGGTTTCCAAAACGTAATATTGGGTACGTTCTCGTGAATCTGCCTCAAAACACCTTTTTTGATGCTTTTGCGATGTTTTGTGAAGTTTCTTGTTTCTATTAAGGCGAGAACCTTCTCAAAAAAAGGATATAAACATTTGCATATTTTCTGAATCCATTTTGCTTTGGCATGCAATTGTTAATTTCCTAATCATCTATCATCAGCATATTTAACAAAACTCCTAGTCTTTAAAAAGTGCCCCAAATATCAAATTACATGAACACAGCGACGGAAACAATATTTTCACTTTTCGCTTTCAACTCTTTTGGTTGGGAGGGTGCATAAATAAAGGATCTATCAAACAGGCTTGGTGCTGTTGAATTACCCTGTAGTACAACAACACGTGTTTTGGGTTTCACAGCCTGGGTTCCCTGCGTGGGTGCAGTTTTTCCTTTGTAGTTCTCTTACAATTTTTTAATACGTCGCTATGTGCCCTATTTCAGCCATCTTTATTTTTCAAACAAATCTCTTTCAAGGGTCTACCATGTATCGATTGTGAATAAAAGACAAAAATTTATGAGGGAATCAGGATTGTCTGTCTGCCCTTATCATAAGTCTGCAGAAAAAACTGGAATCTTTCAATAATATATATATATATATATATATATATATATATATGCTTTCATGATGACTCCTTGCATTCGACAAGGAAGTATAAATCTGTCCTTGCTTCCAAGGACTATATTTAATATATATATTAATTAATATATTATTATTTATTAATATAAATATTTAATGACACAAACCTTCACAAATAGCCTCTAGCTACAGACAAAATACTGTGTGTACGATTACCTAAAATAAGAAATGACTAGTCTTGCAGGTGGTTACCATAGTCTGACTGAAACTATGTCCCTTTAAATGTGGATAAACTGCGTGCTTACAGGTTCTGTCTGTTTATCCCAAGTTCTTCTTTGCGAGAATCGCCTTTTTCCAATACCTAATGTACCAAAATATATATAAGTTAAATTCGTCCATTTTGCTTTCTATTTATTTCAATAAAAAAGTACCTCGGAAAAACTTCAATGTCGAAGTAATTGTGGACTGCCATTGTAGGAAACTCTTATATGAGCAACGAGGCCGACAAGTTATTTATAAACCATTTTATAGAAAAGAGCCTTTTGCTAGTTTTCAAAGGCGCACCATAATGACGCCTGAGTATGTGACAAACAGGGTGGTAGCAAACAACCCTGCGGTACCCCAATACCTGCGATGTGATTTCACGGATGCCTGCTTTCAGTCTTCTCAACTATCTTTGCATTTAGCTCAGTTTTTTTTAGTAAAAGCTAGTTTATTGAATTTACACTCATTAAGACCATTTTAAACAACGAAGTAAGATGGTCTTATCTTACTGAGATAAAGTTGGAGTAAAGTTCAATTTGAGGTAAACCTGAGTAAAGACTGCTTTGTACGGTGAAAGTCTGATCAATGTAAACCAAGATTTTCCGAACTGTAAAGACCGTTTTGGTTTTGGGAGTTGTTTCAAAACAATGTTCCTTGATAACTCCAGTCTCTGAGATTCTGCATTCTATATTCAATTTTAAAACGATGATGTAGTCCTCTTCCAAACCTTACATACGGTCTATACATCCTTATTTAGTAAGTTCAGAACTTACAATGAAACTACAGAAACCAAAAATATACATTACACAAAAGCATTGTATAAATTTGGAAAAATATAGACTTCATTTAAGCCTGACAGCAGATTTTAAGAGCGATGCCTAAAGACTGCCTGGTTGGTGTTTTAACACACACTCCATTAGCGTGTTCTGACTTATATCAGAGGCCGTACTTCGCTGTCAAGGTCACCTGTACATTCCAGAAGCAAACAGTGATTTACTGCTATTAACCATGGACCGTGAAACGTTTAACACAAGATGGGTAACAGAGAATATAGGCAGTTCAATATTCACGTTTGGTTATGTTATAATGCGAATGCCCTGTTTTCTTTTTTCGTCTCTAAAGAATCTAAATCTTTATTCATTGAGAACAAAATGGTTATTTTATAAAACATTAAAAAGCATCTTCAACAAATTTTTCGCTTCAAACAACTAGACATGTTTTTAGGGAAATATCATACGTCGAGTTGATGAACTTTGGTGAAATCCCTGAAGAATAAATTGGACTGTATCAAATTCTACTCGTTTAATTTTTATGTAAACCTTGTACAATGGTGATGTTATACATTTTGTTAGATGACACTGAACGTTGTGAATTTAAACATGGTTTTACAGTCTCTGTAACATCGTTTTGTAATTCCCAGTCGGTATCGCCTTTTAAAACTCAGCTTCAGTCATTTTAAAAACTTATTCAGAAAAAATACTAAAATGACTTAGGTAAGGCCATGATTTCTTTTTAAATGGAGGATCTGTTCAATTCGCATTTGATTAGATTAGGGGTTCCCTCTCGCTGTAGGTTACTCTGCTAGCAATAGTTCCAGATCAGGCTGAATCAGGATGAGGTGTTTTGGCGTCGCCGCTTTCAAGAGTATTTGACTTTAGTATCTGCTCCTAGTATCATTGCAAGGAAAGAGACATTTTCTTACATACATTTTTTTTAAAACGGGTATTTTGTACCTCGGATAAGTGTTTCGGTTATCTGTTCGACCCAGTTCATGAAAACAAAGCCGCCTTTCACTGTTCACCTTGCCTACGTGCAGTGATGCGTGACCAGTGACATTGATTTGAGGTACAATCGGGAAGACCTGGAGGTGTTTCTTTTTATGTCGTCAAACTTTAACAGATCTGTTTTCCATATTAACCACTGTTTTAGTTTATATAAATGAATAAACCAAAATCAACTGTTTTAGATTTAAAATAAAATATCCCTAAATATAAATATATTTCAAAAGAATTAATTGAATATATGAATAGCGTCCCTATTATAAATACTTCTCCCAAAATTAATACCCTTTCCTCAGACTGTCAATATGAATACCTCTCCCAAAATAAAAGCCAAACCCAGTATGAATACATCCGCCAATATAAATGTCTCAATACCAAATACCAGTATGAATGTCTCAATACCAACTACCAAATACCCAACACCAAAATGCCTTCGTATCCTAGTATGAATAGTCAGCTAAATATGAATTGGTTACCTCTGTCAATATGTCTTAATATTTATATTGCTCCAAATATGTGCACGCATTCTTATTCGAATAACTCTACAAAAATATTGAATATAAAAACCTCCCCCGATATCAATTTCTCTCAAAATATACATACTTCATACGAATGCTCATCCTTGGCCACCTAGGGATTGATGTTCCGATATTCTTCACAATCACACCTCGGAAACTTTATCAGGAAAATATCTACTAAAATTACCTACCCCTCAATGAACACCTCTCCAAAATATGAATTATCCCCTAATATTGACAACTCTTACAATAAGAATTTCCAAATATGCATACGTTTACAGAATGAATACCTCTCCCTAAATAAAAATCCAACCCAATATGAATACATTAGCCTTTTTGAAAGTCTCAAAACCAAATACCCAATACCCAATACCAAAATGAATACGTTTCCGTGTAAAAATAGTCAACTAAATATGGAATCAAACCAATGACTAACTTTTAAAATAAAGGCGAGTCTTTCATAAGAAGATTTATCGCAATATGTTTACCATTACCATGATTTTAACTCTCCTAAGTTTAACACCTTCCTAAAGAAATGAATATGTTTTAAGTTGGTTCAAATTCGCAGCAATAGTATTTTTAGGACAAAGATTGTATCCTTCAAAACAAGATAGCTGTATTCATCTTGTCTTCGATATAGAGACGCGGTGGGGCCAAGGTCACACAAATGCTTGCTTTAATCTATATACAATGGGTCCGGATGTAGTATGCTCAACAACAACTGTGATTGAAATCTAAGATTCTCCAGAAAAAGTTGTGGTTTCCATGACTCCCATGGTGGTCATGGTTGTAGCTCAAAGACATTCAATCAAATGATTTCATTTTATTCGTGAATGATTTACAGGGTTGCAATATAAAGCGACCCTCTTCAGGGTCGGATTTTGGGACTGACTCGTTAAATAACAAAGACTTCAAAAAGGCTTACAACACATTTTATGCTTGTAATGGAGAGTTTGTTTTCTAAGAAGAGAATTCCCATTTGAGTTAAAACGCAGTATTTCTGATACTTTAAGTGAATTTTCGTTTCGCTCCATTTCTCGTCAAAGTATTAGAACTAAATTTGGACGTAAGTGTTTTTGCATAAGAAAATTTAAGATTTTCAGACACAAAGCCTTTCATGGAACTTCGTAAGCGTGTTAGATTAATCTTTGCGACCAGTATATTGTCAAGTGTCATGGTCCAGTGAGTAGGTTCAATGAACGCGTATATCAGCATATGTACACATACCTACATCTTTTACCCAAGGCGGACCCCTCACAAGTATAATATCCCCATACCCTGAATAACTCGGACCTGTCTACAGGTATTTCAAGGTGTTTTCGCGTGTAAGGTATGTACCTGAATGATACCTGTTGCTTTAAAATGGAGATTTTTATCAGGAAATTTTATGAAAATGAAATTTGATCTCAAATGAGTTTAGTATCGTCTTTCTTAAAATCAAATTGATGTGAATTTATAAATGTTTTCAGTTTTGTTTTTCAAACTGATATGCAATTGATAACCTGAAACTTGTATACTCGTAGAAATGGCTGTGTTTTGCTCTGCTTGTTGCGATAAATTGGTATTGGTATATGTTCTGTTATTGGTATTAGGTTTAGTAATGGTATTGATTTGTAGGGTATTGATTTTGTTAGGTATTTGTAATGCAAACTTTACAGTTTAAAAAACCATGTAAAACTCAGGCAATCATAGTAAAACATATTGTTACGTTTTGTTCTTAGAAGCATTAACGTTTTAGGAAAATTTATTGAAATGTATTTATCGGAACGATTAATATTCTGCAGTCTTGACTTTAATGATGTGCATTAAAATGCATCTTTACCCAAACAAGGCTGGAAATAAGGTGCCGATTGAATGACAGTGACAAATGAATTCTTAGTTTGATACCCGCGATTAAAGCATTACACAAACTCTTCTGCTCTTCCTATGCATGGCATATACTTACGCCAGCCTCAGTGAATTTCCACGATAACCTGAGATAGAGATTGGTGCACTTTAAAGCCATACGGGCGAATATTATTACGGTATCATATAATCAATCAGCGTACCAGTGTTCCCTTAAGGTTCGTATGAGAAGCAACGACGTTGATTGTAACAGTTTTCTATTTTTAGAAAAATAATAATTTTCAAATCATACACTAACTTGTTTGTACACACCGTACTTCTCATGTATAAGTCTCACTTTAAACCAGACTCCATATTCATTAGCCCCACTGACAGTGTCTCGAAAGAAGTCATGACGTTGACGTAGTTTACTGGAAGTAGTTTCATGAAGCATCTCAGTCTGATTAAAATCGACCCTGTTCCGAGGAATAAAAGTTTCAAAATATTGGGTCTATCGAGATTCGAACTCTATATGTCTAGGCTATCCTCTCCACTAGTGTTCGAATCTCGATAGACCCAATATTTTGAAACTTTTATTCCTCGGAACACGGTCGATTTTAATCAGACTGTGAAGCATCTTTTCTTGAAATAGACATTTTTAAAAAGAAGAATGAACAAGATTTTGATAAGTTTGTCTTTAGTATACATGTTTATTCCCTTGTTGTTTACTCAAGTGTCTGTTGAGTACTTTCAAAAGATTTAACTTTCATGTCCCACAGGTTAAAGGGGAACAGGGTGTGTTGTTGGAGTCAAATATACCAAACTTCATACATGGTGTTATTCTATCGAGAAGTGGTGATTATTTCAAAAGATTTGGCATCTTAGTGCTTATGAATTCAGTAGGTTGACAAAGAACAGGTTAAAGTCTCGATTTGTGATCGAAAACCGGACAATGACGTAAAACGTAATTTTATAAACTTATTTACAACAGACACAAATGTAAATATGGATTGGTAGTATAAATTCGGACTTTTACTTAATATACTTGTAAAATGTATGCAGAATTTCGACGTCCTGACATTTATATAGCCGTTTTTAATTTGTCATTGAAAACATATAAATTTTGGAATTTGAGAGGTAAAGTTGCGAGTAAGGTAGGCGATTTGAACTTACATGCGGTAATTTGGCTCTTAATTAAGGAACATAAAAAATCCTTAAACATACTCTGTGTCACTTTAAGGCCGTTCCAATCTGTAATTTCATATACAACATCGCGGCCTGATATAAGGGAATCTTGAAACGATAATCGGACATATATATATGCAGATGTCAAGAGTGATTTACGATAGTTTGTAGACGTTTCATATCTGACAAATCAGGTAAAGACTCCAGGCCCTAACTCTTTATTCGAATCTTTTGGTTAAATTTTCGGTCATGATGTTTAGTTTAAAAACGAACGTGACACTATTGAACGACGGTAATGGTAATACACATCGCCAATAAACTTAATAAATACATGCAAGTTAAAGACGTATTCATTAACTGAGCTTGTCGAAAGTTTAAATTGAACTTTAAAACGTTTATAAGAAAGTGAACACACACACCCATTATGAAATCTTTTTCTCATATATACATCTGTGCACGTATAAATTCAAAGGAATTTCGTATTTTCTAATTTAAATACAAATTACATGGTAAAAACCAGTATTTTGAGTCTATGTTTTATTGCGGTTTAGGGATCTTTACTATTCATTTAGTTTTAATTAGTGATATGCACTTTCGTATAGATTGGCACAATATATACCCCAGGGCTTCACACATTTTCATGACACATTTTACTACATTCTTTTCATATTTGTACGTTCACCTTTCGACTGTTTGCACTACACCCAAATCGCATACAGAGAAATGTAACGAACTTTCTTTTAGCAAGAGGTCACAAGAGGTGTCTTGTTGAAGAAAGTGTAAATTGTATGTGTGGCCAGTTTGTTAAAATCAAACACTTCAATAGATACACTTCGAGATCCAATGTAGAGATGTATAGAAGGATTGAAGTGCTGTTTGCGTTTCCTACTGTATTAAAGTGACACAGGGTATGTTTCATGATTTTTCATGTGGCATTAGTTGCAGCAAAAATGCCTGATCACCTTAGATCAGTTTCATTGTCTCCCTAAACTTGCATCTTTAACTCTAAATCCAAAAATGATGATGTTTTTTGTTTTCAATGATAATCAGAAAACGTCTCTATAAAAGTTAAAAAGTAGAATTTATATGTCAGATTAACATGTATATAAGTAAAATGACCTACTTGAGACTATCATCGTATGCTGTAATTGTTGCCAGCTATAAATAAATTCCACAGATTATGTTTGAGTAATTGGCGCGCGCCACTGTCCGGTTTTCGATCACAAAATATTACTTTAACCTGTTCATTTTTGTTATAAACAACTGATAAGCATTGGGATTCCTATTTTCTTAAACAACAACTACTTTTCGATAAAATATCACAATTTTTGAAGTTCGAAATATATATGACTCCGACAACATAATCTGTGCCCCTTTAAACATTGCATTTGTCAACCCTTTTAACGTGGACTTGGAATAATTTCCTATTACTAGGACATTGGACATTACTTTCGTATTTTTCCTTTGCTTTTGCTTGACATGATATTGCTATGACGGTTATGACTCTGACATGCTATTGTCCTGATGTTGATATTTCTCAACTGTTGATGTTGCATTGGTATTGTATCAATGTCTTTGTATGTGACCTTGACCATGTCCTGTGATGTTGGTTTTGTATTGTATCAATGTCTTTGTATGCGACCTTGACCCTGTCCTGTGATGTTGGTTTTGTATTGAATCAATGTCTTTGTATGTGACCTTGACCCTGTCCTGTGATGTTGGTTTTGTATTGTATCAATGTCTTTGTATGTGACCTTGACCCTGTCCTGTGATGTTGGTTTTGATGACACTAATTTAAACGTTGTCTTAATTATATAATATTTTCATTTCGAAGCTTAGAATAATTTACAATAACCAAGCTTAAATCAAAAGTCTTCGCCGTGTGGCTTATTTTGCAGTTATTCTATGCCCTGGAAACATATCACTCCTTTCGTCAACACAAGAAAAGTGGTTTTACTTCACATTATAGACACACCTTTTCCAGACACATTTTAGAGGTTTTAATTCGAATATGAAGAATTTAACGATTATAAATTGCATCAGAACATTGTCAACATTACTGTAACTCTGTGTATTGGTCAACATTATATACAACAAAAAATGAAGCGAGGCACTTCATTCGCCTTCTTTACATATTTGAATGAAAGTGATGTTTTTTTTAGGTTCGGTGCACAAACATTGAGCTTTACAGAGCTGCCGAATTACATTCTCTTATTTGGGTGAAGAAGGTCTTAACGACACGTGGTTTTGAAAGCCTCACAACAACTCGGTGCTTAAAAAGATACCTTTACAACTGTAACTCATTCTACTGTCTGGCTTAACAAAAGCTTTAGAAAATTCAGCACCAAATAGCTCTATACAAAAAGAATTTATATAGCTTGTAAAAAATCGTATTGAAAAAATATTCATGAATAGTATTCTTATAGAAATTAATCCTACAAAACACGTTTGACAGCTTCATACGATGTTACGTCACGCTATGTCGACCATGTAGATAAAACACGGGGTTTAGTAGTATCTCCCTGTACCAGACACTGCGTAACAAACAACCAAAAATGGATTGTTTGATTGGCTTTTCAGAAGTTGCTAGTCTAAGGAAGATAAGAATATTTATAGATACTTGAGAACGGTATGAGGATCTATACCGAAACCTCGCCATTGTGAAAATAAAGATGTGGCACGTCCATTGAATATCTTTATCTTCCAATAAAGGAAACAGGTGAATAGACTTTCGAAGTTTCTTTAGAGTGAAGATAGAGTGAAGTAAATGTTAATGTATGGTACTTAAAGAGGCTGCCCTATCGGCCACGGTTCACCATGATATTTTGACTGAAAATGACAAAAAAGGCGATGTACATTTACTAATTAAACAACAAATAACTAATAAACTAAACGAATGTGTAGAATATCCACACATTTAAAGATGATTTATGATAAGACTAATCAACAATCCCTTGTAATGGTTTATCAAAAAAAATTTCAGAATGATAAATTCATTATCGTTCTTATCCTTTTACATTTATATTTTTCTTCTCTAATATCACAAACTTATTGATTACCAACAACATTTGCTTCTGTTAAAAGTTGAAGACATTCAGGTTAAAATGAAAAGAGTTATTGAAAAAAATGTCACTGAAGATGTAGTACAGCCATTGAGATCAATCACATCATCGTCTGTTTTATGCATATTATGTACACAACTGAGCAAATAGTTAGCAAACATGTTGAAAAAATTCGTCATTAACAATAGTTGCATTTTGAAAAATTTGAAAATAAAACCAAGATGGATAGCAGCTTCGAATTGGTCATCGAGAAAACGTGTACTACCAATAATATCAGATAACCTTCCCTGTGATTGACGTAGGAGCTTAAACCTTCAATGAATAATCAAAACCATATAATCTGTATACTGTCGACATATAACTAATGAATTGTTTAAATGAATCTTGTTTTTTAATTATAAATCGATATTTAACGTAAAAAAAACACGAAGTAATTTACTTTACATTCAGGGGATAGTCAGCTGCTCACGTCTTCTCTGTAGAACAGGGTTTCTCGGGGGATGGGGGGTTGGATGCAACCACCTAACTGTACTCTTCTTACGAAGAAGACAGAAATGGGTATACAAATGTTTTTCAATAATCTTAACAAATTCCGTATGATTTATATTTATGTCCCGAAATACAAGGTTAATACCAGGGTAGTTCTTTAACCACTGCTATTGTGTTTCAGGATGAAGATCCTTGTTCTGCTCGTTCTCGGCACCGCCCACGTGATTCAAGGTGAGGTCACGTGACAAACAAACTTCTTTGTAAAATATCTGCATATTCAAAGTTATTCGTGTTATTCAATGACAAAGCAACTAGTACGTTACAAGGCTTAGATTTCAGGTTCTTGGTTCGAATCCAGTATATAAGGTGATCTGACAGAGTGGTAAATGTTTAGCACCCAGCATGTTATATTCACAGATGTGACTATAATCTACAGTCAGAGTTATCTCGAAGCATGTCATTACGAAACAGATGAAAACATGTAATGAGGGCACTGATCATGGCGACCTTTAAGAACGTTTTGAACAACCGACCATCTTGTTCAGATATGTTAGAGAAAAATTCATTTAAATTCCTTCAGATCATCCTACTTATTTTCTGTTTCTTTCCAAATAAATGAATTTTATAGATTCAACCGATAGTTTATTAAAACCATAACACCATCACGATCCGACCGTCACCCTTGTAAATTGAGCCCTAGATTTCATGGTCATGATACTGTTTGTAAGATTCACTGCGGAGGGATTCACTACCTTGGTTTTCAAAAATCATAGTGAGATTCACAAGCTCTTAGATTGTGTTGTATCTGTAGCATTGTTGTACTTCCATTACCTAATCAAGTTTTTAAAACTTTCTTCCTCTATCCCAAGACGTTCAGATACAAGCTTAAAAATTTTTGTCATGCATCTCTCATACGTTTTTATCAGCTTCAAATTACCCGCAACGACAAAATCATAACATGACGTTATCCTATTGGTTGTTTTCCAGGTCAGTCGTCACGTGACCAGCTCATGTCAGTAGCAGACGACTTCCAAAAATGGCGCATGAAGGAAAAACCAGAGTTATCGACGCAACGTGGTCTGTATGAGTATAACGACAAATTGAGCAGCTACGACTTCAACAGATACCCAGAATACCTGGTTGGTGGGAAGAGGCAAAGCTTAGATTAACTATGATAACTCCATTAGCGATAGTCAAATCTTTAAATGTGTTTGGTATATCTACAACCAATTACAACAATAGGAAGTGACCCCTAGTATAAATCTAAGAGGTACAAGAGAATCTCAGCTCCTTTGTATTCAGTTCACACAACTCAAAATTTAGAGGCAATACGTGTCCAGCAGTACACTAGTTCTTTTTAATTTGAGTTTATTTAGCATGAATTCAAAAGGCTATCCTGAGATACCTTTTCAGGAACTCTTGCATTAACCGTAAACATCTCAATCAACTTATCTATGGAGACATGGTCTTTATATGTGAAACTGGAATAAATCATGGTACAAAACTTTCTATTTGATACTGAAACATAATGCTAGGATGGATTTATAAGCCAAGCAACGAATGTTTCTTGTTGCCTCTTTAGATCTTGTTTATGTGGAACTCGCAATAAGAATGTCCCTTTAATGACCTCTTGATGTTCGTCCTTACTCTAACAATTTACTATTCCATATCTTTAGACACCTAGTTGTGCAATTACTACAGGCTACATGCCTTTACTACCACAAACTCCTCTGAAATCAACTATTTGAGTTTTAAGGAGAATTTCTCAAAAGGTCGTAACCTAAGGTCTTCAAAATCACTACTAATTAGCGCTTCATTTTAAGTCAGTGTTGGTAAAAAACTAGTTGTTAGAGGACTTTCCTTTCTCCTTAAATTTAAAAAGGGTACTTTAACAAACTAGCATAGATAAGACAGTATGCTTTTCAAATAAATTCGTTTTTCCACAGAGAGTAGTAGACGACCTGTACAACCGACTGATGAATATCTCCGAGAGTGACCTGTCCAGAACTGACCGCATGACCTACCGGATGTTGAAGAGTCATCTGGGGGTCTGGAAAGACAACTACCGCTGGAGGGAGTCAGTCACGAAAATAACATCTTTTTATTATCATTACTCCATTTGATTTATATCATCATAATCAGTATTAACTCAATTGTGTATTTCAGCTAAATTTCCAAATAAGATTTTCCTTGGTTTACAATTAAACATGAAGGGCAAAGTGAAACTTAAGAAAATTGGATGTTCATAGGAAAACAGCAGCTTTCATTTTGAGAAACATAAGTATGATAAACCACATATCATTTTATCTTTGATAAACGAAAATCTTTTTAGCTAAATTTGTTCAAGTGATAAAAAAAAAACAAAGGTTAAACAGAACTGGAACTTGTCTGCACCCTTTTGTAACCAGAGCCAGATACTGTTTGTTTAAATGCTTGTACATCTAACGCTAAAATAATAGGAACAAGAACACATCCCTGTATTCTAACTACAACAGCGATAGAAATAATTAGAGAACCCGCCCGAGTGCCTTCTGAAATCAAATATATCAACACGAGTTGATAAAAGTTACAAATATCCGCTTGTCGAGTATTTTTACTTTTAACAACGAGTGTTGATATATTTGATATCAGAAGACACGAGGATGAGATTCTATTAATCATCAAAAATCAATTTTCATTTACATTCCGTGAAAATGTATATTTCTGAACACTACACTACTCTTAGAGTCTCAGTGCGGTGATGTCGCAGCACCGTGGTGTCATTACTTGATGCTTTTAAACAATTGTAATGTCATGAACTTGACTGTAACCGAGCATTGTTCAAATTCTACTAGCAAAACTATATCTCCCGTGGAACACAGTTTTGGATGATAAATCATTATATAATTATACATAACTGCCTGTTTTGTCCAACACTTCTCTAAGCCTCTATATAGCCCAACATTCATTATGGTTTCAGTACCATTTATGCCAATGTTACCTTTTGGTTCTAGCTACAAGAACCTCAACCCCATCAGCTTCTTGGAAGGGATACAAAAGGACGTGATACGCTTCCCCTCAAACGTTCCCATGAATACACGAGGCGATGTGGAGAACTACCTCAATCGACTCAGGAACTGGCCAAATCAGGTGACTTCTCTACTTAAGTCGATATAATTAACTTGCACTAATAATCATAATGAATTTTGTCAAATGTATTTTCTTGAAGTTGTTGTTCATGATCATGGCTGAAATTTTGTGTAAACTTCATTGAATAACTGACCAATTGAGTGCTCGTCTCTTTTTCGATTTTATAACGCACTACTTCTGACACATCTTTAGTTTAACACGACATTCACAAAATATATTTTAAATAGAAAATTTGTAAAAACGATAAACTGGACTACTGCTCATATTATTACTTGTCCGTGTAAGATACTGCAGAGTAATATCTATACGGCGATATTAAAGTAGTGTAATATCGCTGCACGTATGAGGTCATAAATTGTGTTTGTGACGTCACAATGTTGGCACCGTCGTCACGATGGCGGCCAAGTCGCAGAACTGTTAACACTTTCGGCACTTATGCTTGATTACTCGCTTTCTCTCGATTTATACAGAAACATTAACTCGTTTAATAAGAATACAATTAAATGGAAGGTCGTTTAGTATCCTCTATATATATCAATATATATGTTTATTCGAATGTCATGAACAAAATGAAACTGATGGAGCCACTTTATTGTTTTGTAGAAAATCAAACGATTTGAGTGAGGGATTTGCATTTTAAATGACTGATATATTAACAGTGTTTTACAACAAAAAAACTTTACATGTATTCATAATGTGAAAATATACATATTTTCCTTAGGTTTTATATCCCGGCAAAAGATGATGTCTACACTAGGCCACATAATATCAGTCATTCGTTGACCCTGCTGCGTATAGTGGACAGGGGTACTTATGCTTATGTGGGGGTTATCAAGTACATCCTTTGCTGCAGGTGACAGAGATTAAGGACAGTCTTCGCCGGGCTATGGAGCGGGGAACAGCCAATCACAACTTATCAATGGTATGTATTGTTATCGATACCTTTGGGAAGATTTATCTATGTCAATCATATATATTCTATTATAAGAATTATATCTCTCATACTTTAACATTTCATCATTATGCTAACTGCGTATCATTTTGATGAAGTTTCTATTGTGATGGTTTCAATCATGTCGTCCTTTATATTATGACGTCGTACTAATTATGACGTCAGAGAAATGGATGTGTCATTTAATTTTTAAAATTCCTTTATGAGGAGTCAAGGCTCCAGATAGGCTGCATATTAGCGTAAAATACCCGACAGAAATGTCTAGATACGCAAGGAAACATATTGTCTTCGTAAAGAAACTCACTAAACATATACCTTTACCCTTCTAAAAAACCAGTGCATATGTACACGATGCATCAAAGTTATTATGCAAAACGTAACAATAACGTCGATCGAAATAATAAACCATTTCTTGAATGAATAAAATATGTTTCAATCAAAAAAAACCATTTCTCTTTCACAATTCAATATTATCCTCGCCGCCATGTCATTTTCTTTTCAAGAATTAACAATGTCGTTTTTAGCATGTATGTACATCATAATGAGCTATAAAATTCCTGCGGTTTCAAACGCTTATCAGTCTTTCTCTCTATATATCAAGACAGTTATACTTTTATTGAGTATAATATTGTCTCTCTTAATTTATGACATTTAAAAGAGTAAACCCATGCTACAGTTATCTTCTTATTGTTTTGGCGAGTCAATTTCAAAGTTGAGTGAGGAGTATATACAAAATTATGTAATTGTGGTATAATAATTGCATTGACATATATATATAAAATGGATTGTTTTTACTTCTGACTTCGTATTTTTCAATATATAACGCCTGGGAGCTGAAGATCAATTTCAAATTGGTGAACTTTTTTCATATATATATATATATATATATATATATATATACTATCCAAATATTATGATTAATAAAAGTTTAAGCTAAATCTTTGCATTGTTTGTTCAATGTAATACAATTTTCAAATATTTTCTCAATATTTCTTAAAATTACACCCCTACACAATGATTGACCATTCTATGCACAATACAACACATCAATGCAATTGGATAATTTTATTGACGCTTCACATTTGACGTATTGCTTTAAATCGTTGACTTTTAAAGAATTTACTTCTCGCGGTTAACAAATGCAATCTGTGATCTGTGATCTTTATTTCATTGTTTATTTCTGTCATCGCAGCATTAACCAAAGAAGTATTCCCTAAATACGGGGAAAAAACTGTACCGTACGTATACCATTTATGAAACTAACAAGATGTCGATTGACATTTCTGATTTCATAGAACCGTCTTCCGGAAGCCTTTGCTAAACTCTTCAACTACACTGACGTCAAAGACACTGCTCTTTACAAACCTTTCGCAGGCAACGTGCTAGACAAGCTGGACTACACAACCGTGGAGAAGTGAGTGAATCCGTCGTTGTACTCCGATAAAGCGATATGTATACATGATGAATATTGCAGAGAAAACTTTATGAACCTTCAACAGATGGGGATAACGGTACAAGGCTACCGACTCTGATTGGTGAAGAAACGTTCAAGGGATCGAGACCCAAGGCTTATTCACGCATAGGTCAAATGTATAAGTACCTTTGGTCTCGTGATTTGTATGGGAATATCTTTTTTACAGGAAATTTTGAAAAAGGGGGATTTGCATTCGTTAAAAACCCATTCGTTTTATAGAGGCAAAGACAGATATTTAATCAATCAATCATCAATTATAACTATATTATGTGTTGTTTGAAGATATTAATGTTACGTACTAGATGTTTTCCTCTTAACCCGATCAATTTCTTTCCGACCATCCCATGATATTCTCTCTGGTAATCGTTTTAGCAAAAAGCTTCAAATTGATATTTTGAACTTTGTTGAGGTTTAAATCTTTATAAATTTGAAATTCTACAATTGATATTGCTAATTGAATACATAATTTCATGACTTTGAACGAAACGAGAACTATCGAAGATAATTTTAACAGGATTGGTAATTAAGAAATTAAAAAGTGCATTTGTTGTTGCATTATCATGTAAATGCATGTTGGTAAAAAAATTAGTTGGACGCCGAAGCATCATCATGATAAGGTAAAACATATGTTCTATTTCAGACAAGACCTCCTCACCAAGGCGCAAACATTGGTCAACGAGACCTTTCAGTCTTTGAGGTCACTCGACAAATTCTTAAAAGAGGTAAATTTTATTTTGCCATGAAAGAAAAAGAGCTTTTGTTGTCCGTTGATGTTGTGATGAAATATCAGCATTTTCTTCCTATGTAGTTATAAATCTATATGGCTTCATACGACATTGAAATTTCGTGATTTTAAAGCTTTTTGCATATCTTAAGAAGTGAAATGAATAAAGCGATAAATATGATATAATGCATCAGCCGAATTTAATATCTCTGAACACCTGAAACAATTTCGTGTGTAGCTGTTTACACTTCGGTTAAGAATAACATGTGTATTGGTGACTTTGAGATCGGGCTGCATATGTCTTATTTTGTTTGTGAAATCTTCCTTGGTGTTTGTTGTAGTACGGTTAGGCCTTCGACTCTGTATAGGCCAACTCTGTTACCCAGTCTAGATTATAGTTTCGATGATATAAAAGCAATTCACTAATTCGTATTTTATCAACGAAGCTTCAAATGGTGACATCAAGTTTTAAAGAGGATAGTTTTCTCGTTTGTCAGGGTATACAATGCATGCAGACATACATCCACACATATATATATTGAGGAAGCCAGGGTTATAAGTATGGATTACACATTGGATGACATATAAGATACTATCAAGAAATCAGAATGTGATATATACTGATTAGCGGCATTGTGAACGCAGCAAATGAGTTAACGCAGGAGGGTGATTGTAAATGTTAATTGTTTACATAAATAAATAAATTGTTTACATTGCATATATATATATATATATATATATATATATATATATATATATATATATATATATATATATAAATAAAATGTTTATATTCAACAGTCATTCTCCTGCGTTATCATTTTATTCAAAACTTGTTTTTATGATGATTGTTTATTCATTTGAAGTTCCTAAAAAAACGTCAGTTACATACATACATACATATATACATACATAAATACATACATACATACATACATACATGTTCATACATACATACATACATACATACATACATACATACACGCATACATACATACATACATACATGTACATACATACATGTACATACATACATACATACATACATACATACAGACAGACAGACAGACGAAGCCAGACCAATGATACCGATCTAGAAAAGTTCATGTGGAAAATACTCTATTTCATAGGAATTTGTTCCAAGACCTAATATCAGCGTCAGTTCCTTTCCTAATGGCACGGAGTTCTACAGAGCCGTCGTCAAGTGGTACCTCGCCCTCGATCTCACGCCTCAGCAGATCCACGACAGAGGTCTCGCCGAGGTCGACAGGATCTCTAAACTCATGAGAGCGGTGAGTCAACTATTGTTTTGAGTTCTTGAAGTTGCAGAAAGTAACTGCCATGATTAGGAATTTATTTTGATGGCTGTGCCGGATATCAAAACCAGTAAGCATTCCAATGTTCCTATTAAAATTTCAAATACCATTGACATTTTACACTGTGTTAAATGATATGACTGTTGGGTTATCTGAAGAGAACACTTTCTAGTACACTGTACAAACAGTCGTCTGACCATACAGCTGCATACCAAAGGTTTGTTCATGTACCTATGTATCGTAAAATTACTTCCACAAAACTGACAATGAATCGCCTATTGTCCATGTGTAAAAAAGCCATTCTTGAAGTTCTTTTGAGATTGCGTGCAATAATTCTAATTTCGGCCTGATGAAGTAGACAGATGTTCTGAAATTTCTATTAAGATATTCCAAATAAATCAGCACAATCACATTGACTTAGTGCACGGGAACAGACATGAGTTGTATTTAAAGCTATTGATCACTTCAAATGGACTTTGTAGCGAAAAATTGGAATGAGTGCCTTGGGAATTTTGATCTCTGGTCACACTAATGACCTGCCAAAACTACCATGGGTAAGTGTTGGATATGATATACGCCTATGTTACACTACAGTGAATCTTCACTTCTGTTCAACATTATCCGTTTCTTGCAATGATATGATACCTCAAAGACATCCCAAATCACATGATATTTGTACTAGGATATTCGGAGTTATGTCAACAAACTTTCGGTATGCAGTTGTAGTTTTCCCTCATATACTCTCATCGTTTATATTACTAGGGAAGAATGATACGACAAAGGCATAAAATATACTGAAAAAAGTTAAAGCTAAGAAGCAAAAAGATCAATAAGTGATAAAATGTGTCTGACAGTTTTTTTTAATACAACTGATACTTTAGCATTCTCTCCCAACAGAGGTACATGTAGCTCCGTCATAAATTCCTATACAACCTCTGTCTTAATTCAAAGGTTTCTTGGTTACGAAAGGTAGAACGCCGATTGGATGCAATCAAAGTTAGTTGTGCAATCAACGACACCGTTTCAAAAGTCATCATTCAAATCGCCTTAGCAATTTCCGTAAGCTTTCCAAAACGCCTCATTTTGCGACTGTTTCATTGCACAGGCCTATGTGACAACAATTATGTTATCCATGCATTCATTGGCTGAAATATAGCCAGGTAATTTAAGTTGCAATATTGTCCCGCTAGGGGAGAGTGCCGGAAGCCCGAGAAACCTTCGTATTAAGAGCTTGTATAGGAATTTATGAAGGAGTTATCTCTGTCGGGAGAGAATGACGATTTAGATGATCAGATATCTATAAAAACTATGCTGATAATCATAACAGAAATTTTGTATCCATATGAAGTTAGATTTGAAGTGGAAGTACCCTCGGTACCTGTTGTAGTGCTGTCATGTGTTCCGGGCTGGAGGAGAGACAGCGATACATACGAGATGTTGATCTTTTGTTGAATTGTTGAATGTTCCAGATAATGACGAAGCAGGGAGTCAACTCCACTACCAGCATCAAAGAATATTTCTCCTCCCTCTTGAAGACACCTGGCTTTACATACGATACCGAGGTAAGAGGATAAATATCTCAAATCAAAACACACAGTTTTATTTAAAACGTGATTTACATTAATAAACAGACATGGTATCTTTTTCTATGATATACCCACTAAATGAGGTCGCTGAAAGCTTTTCACGGTCTTTGATGTGATAAAACAATTACATACGACTAACTTAGAATTAAAATCTGATATGTTCAGTATTTGATAGGACAAAGATTGATCTTCTCTCAAGCTTACGATAGACTGGTCAATGTCTCTGTGTGGACCTATCGCACAAAACACTTGACCTTATCAGTAGCCTTAACTAGTGCATTGTGAAAGGATGGCACTAAGGTTAACCTTAGTGTTCAGTTGTTTTGTGCGACGACCCCTTATCCTTCAACTGCATAGCAAAAGATTATCAATGATGTTGTGTCTTTACCCACAAGGCCGAGGTTGTGAATGGGTACCGGAAACAAATAACGGAAGTTGATGCCGTCCTGGGAACTCTCTTTCACAAACTGCCAGGTCTTCCGTTAATGTGAGTGACCCTCCTCTTTTAAAATATCATGTTGCAAGCAAATGCTCATTTTAACACCTAATATCGCAGTACTACACTATATAGTGAGTATGTAAGAATATTACGATGTTGACTACTTTACTATCATGCATATATTTATTATAGATAAGCATAAAAATGTTAGGTGTCATTCATTAGCATCAAACCTGTTAAAATTGATAACAATCTTTGTTGTGTGAATTGTACATACTCATGAGGCCTTTATACCGAACAAACTTCTATCTAATATATCGTGGTGTGACAACTCGACATTATCTTATGTGTATCCACGTTCGTTTTGAATTACTTGAATATAGTTTTCTGGTTGACTGATTTCTCCAAGATGTTGAAAAGTAAGCAGTTCGTATTTACACTGTAACATATACACATATCATTTTCGATCGTTTCGGACGATTTTCCATGCCTTATTTCATTATGTGTGTTTCGATGCACAAATGTGATGTCACTGCAAGTTCACTGCAAGAGGTAGATCAACTTTCCTGGCTAGAGTGTATACGATTCAATTTGAAAAGAACGATTATACAAATGGTTTAAAATCGAAAGTGTTCCATGAGACTTTTTTAAAGACAGATGCCAACAAATTTCGCTTTCGCTCGAATATTACAAATATTTTGACGCTTTCGAAAAATTCATATTACATAGTTGCTCAGTTGATAATATTTATATATCGCTTGTAGAGTGAAACCTATGGAGAATGACGGACCAACAGCCACCTACGACAGAGGAACCGCGGACGGCAGCAAACCCGGAACATTCTGGGCCAACGCCATCAGACCGAAAGATATGTAAGTATTTTTAGATATGATTTTTATGGTCATTATCTTTATATGAATATCCTTTGACATGTCCTGTGTTAAATGAACTTTTATTATTATCCCTTTATTTAATTTGTGAGGATGTCGTTGGTAATTTAATGACCTCACCTTGAGTAATTATGTGCACATTAACTCACGACTTCCATGTACGACTGTTTTATTGGTGTCCCCGAATAATTTTGACGGCTCAAGATCCATGTGGGTTATGTGGATTTCATCTTTACGTTAAAACGACCTGAACATCCTTTGAACATCCTTTGAACATCCTTTGAGACTTTTAACATATTGCTTGTTGACGATCATCTTCCGCCGCATGGCTTTGAATTGCTGTAGTCTCTATCACTGGGTAATTTAAACCTTGCTGCCAAGTGATAATTATCGTATGATTTCTCACTTGACAATTGCGATCCGTCGCAGTGCGGCTGGTGTTAGAAAAGGCCATGCGTAGGAAGATTGTTGACGTTCGACAGGGGTAATAAAAGGAAGTAAAGAACATGAGAAACTCTTTATATTTTAGCCTGAAGCTAGGTATGATGGCGCTGACGCTGCACGAAGGAGTGCCCGGACATCATCTACAGGTAAATTTTGACTGATCATTTGCAAAAGAATTATATGAGCGGTAATATTCAATCATTTACACAGTTAAAATTGTGAGAAAAAATTTATGTAACATATCATTTACTGTAAAATTTACCAATCAAGTGAAATTAATTACCTCGTTAAAAGTATATTTGACCGAAGTTAAATAGAAATTGAAAATATGTCCGTGGTCTGCTCGACTCATGAAGTAAATCAAATGATATGATTATATATTATTCTTCCTTTATCTAATTTGTGTTTACAAACGATACGATATATGTAATGTCGCAATATGTGTCATGATAATACTGTGTATCAGAATTCATAGAGAAAACTCGATTCTCGCGTATTTTATCATTCACGGCAAGACATAACTCCGGTCACATTCATTTGTTAATTCCAGCCTTCTATTTTCATTTGAGGTTTGAGACTGAAATGTATATAATGTTCCTGTTGTATAAATCTCCACCCTCCACCCTCCCCCTCCCTTTACACCCCAAGAGAGTTTGCAAGATTAGTGGCGTTAGGTTCAATTGTGACAGATATTACGTGGAAATGTCGAGCAACCTCGATCTGTGGTTTTAATTCAGAAATGAGTTGTGTAATGATAATATATTTGCTATCTCAGATCAGCATCGCCATGACGTCCAGTATGCCAGCATTCAGGCGCAGTATTGTCTATGACGGATATTTCGAGGCGCCGGTCGGCTTCCCATCATTCAACGCTTTCAGTGAGGTAAGAATTAACCGTCTTTTTATTTGATCCATGGTTTTGGATCAGTGTTGAAACGACTTCGCTTAAGTGCTGAGCTTTAATCAAGCATCATTTTTGTCATGTCATTTTGGTAGAAATGATATTTTTGCTAGAATAAGTAAACCTTGCACATATTTATTTCATTAATAATTTATTATGTTCATTTTTTTGTCCATCGATAACTGTATCTTAAAATTTTCATTGACGCATTGTCTGACAATAACGTTTGGTTCATTTTGCACTTGTGATACTCTCCTCATCTATACATTTTACATTCAAATTAACACTGAATTTCCTATCCAGGGTTGGGGCTTGTATGCCGAGAGTCTAGGAGAATACGTAGGACTATACAAGGATGATTACGAACTGTGAGTTCTCTCCCTTTTAAACTCTTCAAATATGGAAACTGTCTCTTCACCCGAAGACTGGTAGATTAATTGTAAATAATCCTTTAAAAAAATTTTTATCTTTCTTTTACAAAAGGTTTCAATGATCACGTTTATTGTATTATACTCCCGCTACGCTCGAGCTTGCTTCAAATGTGTCGTTATCGAAACATATCCCATTATATTAAACTCTTTGTTAACAGATTGGGCCGATACAGCTCAGAAATATTCCGGGCTTGTCGGCTTGTGGTCGACACAGGAATTCACTACTTTGGGTGAGTTTTAGCAAATGAAACAAAGTATATATGCTGACTTGTTTAATATTCCCGCAAGACCTGCGTTATCTGCGACTTTGAACTTAAATCCTTTACCCTAACAAATCAAGGGTAGTTTATGAACCAATGCTATAATTGTAATGGAGAAAATACACTACCCCGAGGAACTCCAATAATAAAGTATAATGAATTAAAAGAAAAATTTATAACTACAAAGCTCTTCTTTACCTCTGGTTGACCCATGGTAAGTTTAATCCGATAAATTCCCATATTCCAATATTTCAGCTGGGAGCGAGAGCGAGCTATCGATTACATGTTGAACTATACAGCATATACGAGAAATACAATTGAGACAGAGATCGACCGCTACATCACGTGGCCAGGGCAGGCGCTCACCTACAAGATTGGGGAACTGAAGCTAATCGAGCTCAGAGAAAAAGCCAAGAAAAAACTGGGTTGGTGCTGTCGTATTTTACGTGCGCTTCATTCTATATTTCGTCTGAAAACAACGTACTCTTACCCATACTATGACCCAAATTCTACTAAAACCGAAAGCGTTGTGATCAGCCCAGCTTATATGTACTAGAAAACTAAGAATTTCATAGATAAACGCATTGGTCGACTAAATTGAGTTTGATATATTTTTTTTTCACATTATTTTAATACAGATTGCAAGAACACAACTTGTACGTTAATGTGCGCAATAATGCCCAGTCTGATTAAAATCAACTGTGTTCCGAGGAATAAATGTTTTTAATAAATACTATACAAAAATATTTCTCGGAAATCTGTCGAATTTAATCAGACTGCGATTAGATCTTTTGACTCGCTTTTTGTGACAATCAGTTTATGTAAAGAAATGGTTCTTAAACGATTGGATTCTATTGAATTTTAGGTGATAAGTTTGACATCCGGGACTTCCACCGCGTGCTACTGGAGAATGGACGCATGCCACTTAACCTCATCGAGGAGAATGTTGACTACTGGCTGGACAACTTCTCCCCCGAGACACCTGCTCCTACGTGTGCAGCCTCTCACTCCATCCCGGGGGGTGCTGCACGTGTATTCTTCGTCTTTCTCCTGCCTCTTTTTGCCGTCTTCGTCAAACTTCTTGCTTAGTCAAACAATTATGTTTTTAGTTTTAGTTTGACATGGTCGCTTCCGTGTGCATCATAAGCACAATCCGGTCCACTATTTACTACAAGTCGAATCTTCGAAACATCAAAAAAAGGATAGTTTTGAATACGGAAAAAGAATAGGATTCTGGATACCGAAGGATCGTTATACAATGTTGGCAACATTTTCCACTGAATTAAAGTGGAAAGGTGATACGTTCCTAAAGTTTCACCTATGGTATATTCAAAAACGAACCATTATAACCCACAGTGGTTTGAGAGGGAATGTCTGCCATTGGCACTCTAAATGGTTTGAATTAAGATACGTGTATTGGAAAATCGTTTGTGTAAGACATGTAGTATACGCCTATTTTGAAACTTATGAATTACCAAAACTAAACTCATTATTTTCATTACTAATTGATACATACTAAAGATAAATAGTTTGTCATATTATGTTTATGTGTGAAAAAGCAATCATGATATCAGGGTTTCTAAGTTTGTCTCAGGATCTTGGTCAGAGGTTGTGATTTTGACAATCTGAATAAAAGAAATTTGAATCTTGTCATCGAAATATCTGAAACTTTATATTTTCAAGATAGTTCCTAAGTACATAAAACTATATATTTTATTAAATTACTGTTATTTACACGCCTTGAAACTATCAATTATTTGGTTGATAAATGATGACCATACAAGTTTGTAATTATATGGAAGAAAAGGTATTCTGTGTATTTGTTTTTGCTCATAATAATCTAGGTACCAACAAATATATTCAGATTTAATTTCATTTTACAATGTTTGTTCATGTTTTGAGCTTTTTAGACATTTTAAACCTTTTTAACAAATAAAATAAATATTTTTTATATATTTTGGATATTGTGTTATATATACATACTACATTATTCACAACACAGTTCCATAGTTCCTTAGTACGTACTGACACTTTGCCAAAGCGTTTCTGACACCCACCATACATATTCAAAACAAATCCTTGTACACATATGTACTTGATAATGCCGAAATAATAAATTTAATACATTCAAATTTTAAAGATTAACTTTTAAAAAGAGACAAAACGAAGATGCTAGGATTTTATTAGTATATAGTTACCACGACATATATCGAGAGGAAGTGTTGTGCTTATTCTTTCGCTTTCACCAGAGTTCTTCCAATAGAAACGTATGCAATAGTGACATCACGATATCCACCTCAATGCTGATTAAATTTATGACACGCAGTCAAAGAGTCCTGATCTCAACCCTGTTGAGCACATTTGGACTCTATCCATTGATCACTATGTACAAGAACATGTTCTATCTGTGTAGGTGAGGGATTTTGAGGCAGTATTGAAGGGGAGCTACAATAACATTACAGTGAACTATAATAACATTATACGCCTTAATGCTGTTTAAAGGTTTGACACGCCGGTCAGAAGTCCTTATCTCAACCTTATTGGACACTTTTGTTCTTCGTTGGTCACTTTGTGAAAGTGGGTTAACATATGTGTATAGTGTTTGAGACTCGTTACCTAATGTGCCTTGTTTTGAACATTGCCTTCGGGTCTACAGACTTTTGCGATTATCTCATTTTCATTCTTTCCCAACAGTGGTAGCTACGTCATTAATTCCTATACAACATCTGTTAAAATAAGAGCTCTTCTAGAGCTTCCGGCAGTTTCCCTTTAAACTACCTTGCAATATTTCAGCCATTGAAAACACCGAATAAATGAATAAAATATTTGTTGTTACATAGGCCGATGCAATGATGCAGTCATTAAATGTATTCTGTCAAGAAGACTCAAAGTGAAAGGAACATATTCGAAAAACGTTTAGCTTTTGGAAAGCTTCCGGAAAAAACTTATGCAATTTGAATGATAACATTTGAAACGCCATCGCTGATTGCACAACTAACTTTGATTGCATCCAATCAACGCTCTACATTTCTAGACCAAGAAACCTTCCTAAGACATAGGACTAGGAATTTATGACGGAGCTACCTCTGTTGGGAGAGAATTGATACCAAGGTGATTGTCAAAAGTTTTTAATACAATTCCTGCAAATAGTGACAAGTGGCATGAATCTTATTGAATCTTATCGTTATGAAATATCGTAATGCATATCGTATAGTTGAATGACTGTAACGCAACAACGAACACAAAACATACAAAATACTGTAAAAATATTTATTTGGATTCAAAGTATTTATATTATGCAAACAAAACGTATACAAAATAAGAACAAATATTTCCAGTAAAACTGAATCTTAATATGTAAAGGCACTCGAGACATCTGAATTCGGTACATGCTGAATTATCTAATACTAGAAACGATTGTCAAAGCATAACATTTAATACAATTTATAGAGGAAAACCCCAAGATTCTATTAACAAAAAACGGTTTTTATGTACGCAGATTTAATCGAGGAGAGGGGGGTCAAATCTGTCGGTAAGAATGTTCTAAAAACTACAACCCATCGGGAACATAATGTAACGTCTTTAAACCCTAAATGATGATATGGTTGGATACTACAGAATGATCATTGAGGATACTAAACGACCTTCCATTCAATACTAGTACTATTTTTATTAAGCGAGTTAATGATTCAGTATAAAACGAGCGAAAGCGAGTTTGATACCAAATCATGAACGAGTTTGATAAAAATAGTATTAAATTGAAGGAAGTTTAGTATTCTGTTTATTACTTGACTTCAGTTATCAAGCATCAGACAAAATTTTGATCTTAAACATTTCTTGATTAAACAGTTAACTAGCAATAACTATACTATATTGATAACGATTTCATCCTCAAGATTCCTAAAATCCCTTGGTACATTTCACAGCATTCCCTCTCATCGCTTTAAACATTAGGCTAAATATAATACATAAAAGCAAACAAAATTTCCAGTTACAGGGTGTAAAGTCCGTTAAGTTCGAGATATTTAGCTTCAGGTTCCTTGCATAACGGCATTTCATGGCCAGAAAATAATGATGAAACACATTGAGAAGCCATGGGCGACGCGAGGTGTATGCCGTGAAGGAAATCAGGGAAATTAAGAAGCTTCATAAATATGATACAAGAGTCGGGTGGATGACGACTGGCCCCACAAGTAAAGGTTTCTGGGTTAGAATCAAACGAGAAAATAAGTTTTGTTTTTCCTAATGGAAGCGTAATGACTAAGCTATAAGTTTGTTTATGAATAGATAAAGGGTTGAAAGAAGAGAAATGAGGAATGCCTGTACAGGACCCCCCAGTGAGGTTGCTGCACACGTGGGAGGAGTGGTCTCGGGGGAGAAGTTGTCCAGCCAGTAGTCTACATTCTCCTCAATCAGATTCAAAGGCATGCGTCCATTCTCCAGCACCACGCGATGAAAGTCCCGGATGTCGAAATTATCCCCTGAAATGTTGATTAAAAATTGTTTAAAATGCACTGGAAATTGTAAGAAATATTAACTATGAGACATGAGTCATTCCCGTTTCGGTCAAACGCCTGATCAAGCGCTGACCCAGTTTTCTATCAAAACGGTTTGTGTATATTTTGGTGTGATATTTGATGAGTTGGATAAAAACATTCGGTAAGAAAATTCGCTATAACATTTCTTTAAGGGTGACATAAGGATATATCGGTCCAAGCTCGCTGCATAAACCTGAACGCAGGACTGATCTATCCCTATGACACCCTTGACGCAAAGTTTCACTTTCATTATCCTTAAAGTAATGTTGTTCTGTCACAAGTGACAGATTTTGAAGATTTAATTTTTTAGCGGTATCCACAGCTTTGCGCAATTACTCTTGTCGCATCACTCTGGAAGTTCTAGGTCCTTAGGTTTCGGTTTCAGTTGATTGCGTGAGCGCGTCAACTTTCTTATGTGTAAAAGTTTGGTTTTCAAGGCATTGCATGCCAGCCTCTAGATCCCCATGGTGTATTGCATTATCAAATATGTATTAATAATTTATTTGTATACTTTTTAATACATCATCAAAACTTCATGTAAATTTCATCATAAATAGTTTGGAAATTCATGCTATGTGCTTTTACAATGTAAACGAAGCTCTCGTAAAATCTTTTAGACTACTGAATTTTGAGATAGAAAGTGATGTGTTAGTTTTTCAAATATGTTTCAGACTGTAATATTTTGTGATTTAATTCTTCTAGAAATGTGTGTTTAAATGGTATTATTTTACAAGTGTTATATTCCGAAATATAAGTCATTTTTGTTTTTGTCAATTGTAGAAATTTACAACATGATGTCGACGGTACACTCGGCACCACATTACCAAAACTATCCGTAATAAAAGCTTACAGCACAAATGTAATATGAAGCGCACGTAAAATTCAAAAGCACAAACCTAGCTTTTTCTTAGCTTTTTCTCGGAGTTCGAGAAGCTTCATCTCCCCGATCTTGTAAGTGAGCGCCTGTCCAGGCCACGTGATGTAGCGGTCTATCTCTGTTGCTATGGTTGCTCTCGAGCTAGCTGTGTAGTTTAACATGTAGTCAATAGCTCGCTCTCTGTCCCAGCTGAAACAGTTAAAGTTAATCATCATCTACCGAAGCATGGTCTATACTAGCGCCAGCACCGATGACTTGCTAAGATAGACCTTGCCGCGTTTCTCATTCCTTTTTGCGCTTACTGTCCAGACTGCTAAGAATGATCTCGATATTCCAACGAGAAATCATTTAAGAATTGCAACTTTTCGCCGAAGAGGGGGCTGCACTCTAAACACGAAGTTTGGCGGGTTGGTTGCAAGATTTGAGTTAGCTAGTGATAAAGACTGGTACAACTAAATCATTGCGGGGGAAAGATGGTTCATTACTGGCTGACAACGGTCAAATTAATGTTTTTATATTTATATTTAAAATTAGTAGACCAGCTATCAATCTGAGTGTTGACAGCTTTCAGTTAATCCATTTAAAAAAGAAAATGTGAGCTCGATGCAGTCACTTTGCAACTGTAACTGTTGACCGTTGAACGACAGTTTAGAGGATAAATTACATTGTAATTGATCTGGGTATCATATTTCCCTTAATGGAATACAGTAGCCAGTCCATTTGGTTCATGACGTCAGCGATGACGTCATCCGATTGTGAATATCTAAGTAAAAACGCATGTTACCTCGTTCAGTGAAAATGGAGACAAAAAAGTGGTTATAATGCCTGTTGTTTTATCATTCATGGGAGAATAGAAACGACAATGAAATAAATCGAACACTTACTCGAAGTAGTGCATCCCTGTATCAACCACCAGGCGACAAGCTCGGAATATCTCGGAGCTGTATCGGCCCATACTGTCAGTAAATAAAAATAAGTAAACATACCAAATTAAACTTGGCATCAAATAAATCTTATGTTTTCCTTCTAAAAAATGTAACCAATACTGCCTCTAAAGTATCCAACCAATACTGCTTCTAAAGTATCTAACCAATACTGCCTCTAAAGTATCCAACCAATACTGCTTCTAAAGTATCAAACCAATACTGCTTCTAAAGTATCTAACCAATACTGCCTCTAAAGTATCCAACCAATACCGTTTCTAAAGTATCTAACCAATACTGCCTCTAAAGTATCCTACCAAAACTGCTTCTAAATTATCCAACCAATACTGCTTCTAAAGTATCTAACCAATACTGCTAAATATTGTAACAAATTTTGAAATCATGTCATTTTTACCATTCACTGATGTCAGTTTTGTCAAAGAAACATTGACATATAAGAAGTAACCGACTGCAGTTGTGCACACTTATTAACGCATATAGATTGTGGGAAGTGAATTATTGAACAAAACCGGGTTTTTTAATCATTGTGAATTGTATGAAATAAAATAATATATTATTTTCTTGATTTTCAATGTTTTGTCCTAATAGCGAAATATATCTTTTAAGAAATTTCTCAAAACTTGAATTTACGAACTAAACGCAAATCAAAATATTAAAAATTATTGAAATTACTGATGGGAGATTACTACTATTGTAATAAACATAAGTCATCATTCGTGTTGCAAATTCTAACCCCAGGCGGATTGTTTTGCGAAATCAAAGAAATCAATGTTTAAAAACAAATCAAAGATTATTACGTGACGTGAGCAATGATCAATGATGAACAGGATATAAAGGGAGACAACTCACAGCTCATAATCATCCTTGTACAGGTTGACATATTCTCCAAGACTCTCAGCGTATAGCGCCCAGCCCTGTATTGAATGAAATTAACGATTATAACTGTGTGTTGTTCAAAGCCATTGATAAACATTGTAGAAGCGAGCACAGCTCACATACCCAAGCTCCCCACAGCGTTGATAAAACGACTACAAATTAGCAAATTGCACATCGGTTAACTTCTTTGAGTGGCATTTTAGAAGTTGGAAGCAACTAAATACAATTCATTTTATTTATGGACGTCGCAACCTCAGAATAAAGACGTTTTCATCCATAGATTATTTGTACTTAGTTGCTCATCGGTTGACAAAATGACTACTTAGAGTTTTTTAAGTCTAAATCGTAAACAAAGATTCCTAAACCTAAAAGAGTAATTCAAATATATGTTTTACCCTAAAAAGGCAAGGTAAAATGGTCGCCGTGTATCAGGTTTGGTAGTAAGCATTTCTAGTATAGGAGATACTTCTAGGGATGATAGTTGACATGTGTTTATCAATGTGGACTAGCTTCCATGTATAGAATATGAGATGTGCGAGAGATAACATGACTTATCATAGACTTACTGTTTGAGTCATGTAAAAATGACATCGCATAGAGTTACTGTTTGAGTAATGTTTCCATGGAAACCACATAAAATAATTCAAATATAGGTTTAACCCTCAACGGCATATCTAGGGATCAAGGTTAACTTTGACATCAAGTTAGGTGAAGCTATTTTGTGTGGTTAAAGCGATATGCAAGTTTGGTGTGGCTAGAATGTAAAGTTTTGGAAATAATTCTTCATACAAAGTCCCGGGGCAAACGGACGGGCGGATAGATTGAACGCTATATACACTTCAGTGTAAAACGGGGGCATAATCAAAACTACACGAAATAAGTAATGTTGGCGATAACGATACCAAAATTAAATAACGAATTTAAAACAAAATAATATCTTAAGCCATAGTCACAATCTTCACACTGATGACAGAAATACCTGAAAAGATAAAACACTACAAAGATAATTGGCATTGATTGTTTCAAAGGCAATGAAAAAAAGGCCTTTAAAATAACCACGCTATTAATCGTTAAACTAGTCACTAAAAATAAGTTACTTACCTTGAAATAATATTCAAAACTTACATCCATAAGTTAAGTAAATCAAGGTATTTACTTCCGGGGTAAACAAAAGCTTTTTATTTTAAAAAGTTTTGAATGTTTTTTACGCGTGTCATCGTCACATCCCTAACATTTTCTTAGTCTTTCTTTATAGAGCTACCCTACCTCGCTGAAAGCGTTGAATGAAGGGAAGCCGACTGGAGCCTCGAAATAGTCATCGTAGACGATGCTGCGTCTGAACGCTGGCATACTGGACGTCATCGCTATACTTATCTGGATATATAAACAAAAGTTCTTTATTAATGAAACATACAAGTACAAAATAGTGTGTTTTTTTAAATAAAATAAATGACCTACAATCAAACATCCGAAAACATGCGCCGGTCACTTTTTAATTAAAATATATACAAAAATAATGAGTTTAGTTAATATACCAGTTGTCTTTAATCATGGTAGCATGTCGTTTACGTAGTATTTTAACTGACTTTTTTATGAAAACATGACAAATCGGAGCAAAAACTGCCCTCTTGATGCTCTTATGATTCAATGATAACGTGCTAGTGCAATGATGGAGTTTGTTCATCATCCTCGTACCTGAAGATGGTGACCTGGTACTCCCTCGTGCATCGTGAGCGCCATCATTCCCAGCTTGAGGCTGAAGTGATTGAAATATTCTTATTTTACTTTTGTCGTTTAACTTACATTCTCTCCAAACAGAGGTAGCTCCGTAATTAATTCCTATTCAACTCTGTCTTAATATGAAGGTTTCTTGATCTACAAATGTAGAACGCTGATTGGATGCAATCAAAGTTAGTTCTGCAATCAACGACGCCGTTTCAAAAATTATCATTCAAATCCCCTTATAAGTTATTACCGTAATATTGCCAAAAGCTCAACTTTTTTCGGCTATGCACTTTGCACTTTGTGTCTTCTTTACAGAACACATATGCAACTGCATCATTGCATAGGCCTGTGTGACGATAAATATGTTATCCATGAATTCGTTGTTTTCAATGGCTGAATTATTGTCAGGTAGTTTTAGTTGCAATATTGTGCCGACCGGTAGGGGAAACCGTCGGAAGAAGTCCGATAAACCTTCGTATCAAGACAGAGGTTGTAAAGGAATTTATGACTGTGCTACCTCTGCTGGGAGAGAATGTGTAACTTTATGTGGTGATGGTTCATGATTCATGATTCACTACTACAGAGCGAAGATTATTGATTATTGAACTAAAACACCTATTACGCCACAGTGAGAGGATCTGCTTTGGCAAGAGTCAAAGAGAAGCTAAACTATAAACCGGAAGTCAAGAATTGTCAAGTAAGGTGTTCTGATAATGATGAAAAAAATTCTTCTTTAATGACATAAATAGGGGATACCAAGCGACCATCCATATAATACTATTTTATCAAACGAGTTAATGATTCAATAAAGAATGAGCGAAAGCGAGTTTGATACCAACCATTAACGAGTTTTAAAAAAACGTTATTGAATGGAAGAAAGTTTCGCAATATGTTTATTACTCGCCAACATCAATCAAAGGCGTCATAGAAGTAGCGTTATTACACTAGTTTTATATTGCATTATATATAATACACCCAGTAGCTTACACGGGCGAGTACTTATGGTATTTAATTAAATGAGATAGACCTCTTTTAGTTCCTCCATATAAAATTATACATGATCCTAAATTCACCATCGTTTTACACATACCGTTACAATTGTTGTGTATCTTAGAATATCCATATCAAAACATACCTGCATGAATTCATCGGTGTTTACAAATACATGTAGTTCTATTTGCTCGCAACAAGGGGTACCTACATTTCTTTAGGCCTGAGCCCATTGGCCCAGAAAACGCCAGGTTTGCTACCGTCGGCCGTTCCTCTGCTGTACATTCCCCCCGGCCCGTCATTCTCCATGGGCTTCACGCTGTAAAGTCAAGATCGGGAAATTACCTTCATGAGTTCCAGGGGTCGCTAGTTGTGTAATGTATCCATACGTTCAAGGGGTCGTAATGATAAAAATATTTAAACAAGTATTTGATGGTGAAAATTTTGAACTGAAAAAGGACTAGGAAGTTATCTAATTAGCGATCTCTTGTTAGCTGTCGTATAAACGAGAAATAGCCATCATTTCATTCATGTTTTTTTAAAGGTATCTTTACGAACGACACATCTTTACATAGCATCCATACTTTGGTAAATTTATAGACATAAAAACAAACCATATTTGAGAAAGTCCTGGAGATACAATTATAGAACGTAATGCATGTGCACTTCGGTCGGCTTTATCAAAGAGAAGAAGTAATTGGATAACGAGAAAGGAAACAGTAGTTATGGCCCGGCAACCCTAGAAAACGGAATTCATCGTGAAATTAGCAAATTTAATCTGATTTGATGCATGTGTGTATTATTGTACTCAATTATTAATTTGGTACGCAATAAAGGTTGAGATTGACTCACACAAGAGGTAGATCGGGCAACTCGTGGAACAGCGATCCCAGAACACCATCTATTTCCTTGATCTGCTTCCGGTACCCGTCAAGAAGCTCAGCCTTGTGAGTAATAATAGAGCATCGAGTAGAAATAGTGAATAGTAACTCAGTGGTGACCTTGCATCGTGTGCAATGACAGAAGCAAAGCCTAACATCAATGGCATGTTTATAAGAGCAATAGGCATTCAATACTTTTGTCTTAAAAATTCAGAATGGTTATTTAAAAGATTATTAATGAAAGAAAATAGATCATGCTTAACTAGTGCCCGATACCTTTTGACCAATAGTTTAAATCTTACCTCGGTATCGTACGTAAAGCCAGGTTTCTCTCGGAGAGAGGCGAAATAGTCCTTGATGCTTGTAGAAGAGTTGACTCCTTGCTTTGTCATTATCTGGGAATATCAAACATCTTTGTTGTAAATAATTAATGGAAGACACGTGTTGAGCTCTTACCACTAGTAAGAAGATACAGAGTATGATAAAAACCCGTTATTCAGATACATATATGGCCGCTCATTTAAAGAAATACCATTGATCATCGCTTTTGGTATTATCAGATCACTAAACAACATCCAACGACGTCATTCTATTCTTTGAACTATAAATGAATGTCCCTTATAGCTATCAGGATATAATTTTGAATACCACAATATGTGTACCTAATGAAGTGTCACTTCGAGTGAGGGGTAACATGCTCGCTCTGAACGATTCCTTGCATTTTAAGGGAATGGTTTGATGTTTTTTTATGTTATTCAATAAGAATAGTTTCAGGAAGGAAATATCTGCTTCAATCTCAACGTCAGTAACGTATTTTAAACAATATTTCAGTCATTCAAACCGTGGATGATAATCATCCAAAATAAAAATAAACAGTTTAGGTGGAAAGGAACGGAAAGGACGAGAGAATAATTGGAAAAAGGCATAGAGAGAGAATTAAAGACAGCAGATTTGAGCCTGTCGTTATTCGAGGGACAGGTACCAAGCGACGAATGTGCGTAAGAAGTTACTTCAGAGTTGACTCAGAAATAGGATCATGGGACAGTTCATACTCACCGCCCTCATGAGTTTGGAGATCCTGTCGACCTCCGCAAGACCTCTGTTGTGGACCTCCTGAGGCGTGAGGTCGAGGGAGAGGTACCACTTGACGATTGCTCTGTAGAACTCCGCGCCATTAGGAAACGACTTGACTGCGATCTGAGGCCTTGTGATGAATTCCTGGAAGAAGGGACATCTTCCTTAGCATAGATAATTGAATCCATATTGACGGTATTTACAGTTAACGTGGTTACGTATGTTACACATTGTATTTCATGTTATTGACCCTGTTTGCCTTCCAAATAGCTTTTTGTTAAGACCATTAGCTTATCAGGGTTTAATATGAATCGCATATTGAAAATTATTTTATTACTGCAATTTTCAGTTTGCAACGGATTGATTAAGTGTTTTTTGTGCAATTCGGTGAAGCTTAAAGATTAGGAAAACTCCTGTTTCGATTTTCCTCGATAAGGTCAGCTAGAGATAATTTTTATAAATAATTCGGATTCTTATTGATATCTATTGATTATATATCATAGTCAACAGCAAACTTGCTGCTTTGTTATGCAGATTGCTTTAACTTGCATATGTCAAAAACAACAAATGACAAGATACACACAGATATGAGAATTTCAGGATGCGGATGTATGTCCTATGAAAAAATGAATTTCAAGATATGGTGGGAGGGCAATTAATTCTTTTGGGATATTGACATCTTTTAACTTACATTATTCAAAAACGTTTCCAGTGACCTCAAAGAAGCGAATAAAGCTGTGATATATGTTGATGCCTTGTTGAGCACACTTTGTCTGAAACAAAACAATTGTGAAACTCAAATAAACTCCATTAGTAAGATTAAAATTCTTTAATGGAGGTCAAGGTTCATCTCGTACAGTGAGGTAAAAACATTTCATTCACTTTTGGGTATCGCTTCGATTCTCATTTCCGTATATTGCAATATAGAAAAGCGTATTGCAATACGTATTGAAAAATATTGGTACTATTCATATTTTAGCTTTTCCATGTTCTCTCGACTAAATAACATCATTTAGAAACGCTCAACTGGCCTGTCGTTTTATAAAGAGAGATAATTCAGTGGCTGCTTACGGACTTTACATGCCTGTGCTATTTTCCCTTTGGGAGTTAACACTTTGTGTTTCAACTTCAGTAAAATCACATTTTTTGGTTAAGTTTTATCTACAATTTTACAAATAATTTTTTTTTAAACCCTACGAAATATTGGATATTTACAAAAGAGTGTACCGGTACGTATCGTGTTGATTCTGTATTGCAATATACCGACATACCGATAATACCGCGCACCTTGAGTTTTACTACGGGAGGAATTTCATCTCTATGTGGGATGTCATTATTGCAATGAGTTATTACAAAATCTATAACTGTAATGAAATATGTGAACAATATTTTCTGGTCATATAAGGAAAACATATATAAATAATTTCTAGTGTCTTGAAGTTATTAATGGATTAAGAACGGGAATGCATGCGGAGTCGTTGATGCGTGAAAATAACCACTCCTTCGATGCATGTTTGTTGCTTATCTTTCACGCATGCATTCTTCCTCATGCATTATCCATTACATAATAGTGCAGTAGTCGCTTCAACTGGCCAACAATTACCAGGGTTCTTTTTTTTTCCCATTTTTTTATTCACTTCCCATGGATACACTTATATAGTCAAAGAAGGTATGGAAACAAATACATATATGCGTCAATATACCAGGGTTCTTACTTTTCCTCTGCTGTGTAGTCGATCTCGTCCACCTCCACGTTGTCAGCGAAAGGTTTGTAAAGAGCAGTGGTCTTAATGTCGGTGTAGTTAAACAGTTTAGCAAAGGCTTCTGGAAGACGGTTCTGAAAATACAATAATATCAATATTAGATTTGAATTATATCAAACAAAACCAAAAATAACAAGCAGACAGAGTCAGCTATATCCCCCGCCAAAGGGAAAGGGTAGTTAAGGATACTAGTTGTGGAATATTGAACAGTGATCATGTTGTTTTTCTACAAACAACCTTTAAGAAATCCTATGTTACGTTTCCATGGAAACGGGTAAAAATAAAAATGCAAAGAAGTTGAAAACCCCAAAAGGCACATCTCCGCATGATGCCCGTTGCACATACCAAGTTTCGTCGAGATAGGTCTCACCGTTTTGGAGTTGTGCTCCGGAAACATTATCGGGACGGACGGACGAACGGACGAACGGACGGACGGAGACCATTTCAATATTCCCCGCCAACTACGTTGGGGCGGGGGATAATTATTTGTAAGTTTCTATACCAAAGTCATATTGTTCCAGATTAGTATTTAAATCCAAAGAGGGAATCAAGACTGCTCCTGTTGCAAAATGATTTTTATCATACAAAACTGTTCCACGGGAATTATAACTTCTGTACGATAAACCAGTAGATCCCAACACATATAGTATTGATATAAGAATTTGCTAAATGTTCCTTATTAAAGGTTAAAAGGTAAAAAGGACAGCAAAATATTTTTTCTTATGATCTTAGATTGGGTGATGTGCACTATACAGAAATATCACTGATTGGATTCATCGCATGCTGGATACCTATCTACAGTCACATATAAATATCATACACAATCGACAGGTCTGTGTACACACTCACCATTGAGACGTTATGATTGGCTGTTTCTTTGGCCATAGCCTGACGTAGACTCGTCTTAATATCTTCAACCTGGAGTAAAGTCAATCACATTAAATACATTGGATATTGTTACCGAGGCCTGCAGGCCGAAGCACATTATATTAAGCACAGATTATATTTGAGTTTACAGATAAAAGGGTTTAGAGTTTGTCGAAGATAACAATTCTTGAATAACTGACAAACCTAACAACAAATTGGAGGAGACTAACACAAATGACGTTAAAAATTAAAAAAATATAATAGAAAGATCAGACCAATTAGCTTTCATGATTACAAACTTTGTAGTAGCGCAATTTCAACTGGATACATATGAGTTACATGTTTAACATTTTCCCAGAAATTATTTGCCTTTTCTATTATTAACCTGATTTGGCCAGTTCTTGAGTCGAGTGAGGTAGTTCTCCACATCGCCGCGTGTGTTCATGGGAACGTTAGTGGGGAGGCGGAGCACTTCCTTTTGAATCCCCTCAAGGAAATTGATTGGGTTCAGATTCTTGTAGCTTGAACCAAGAGGTAACATTGGCATAAATAATACTGAATTCAGAATAAATGTTGAGTTAAGACAGGATTAGAGAGGTTATGTAAAATTAAATAATGATTTATTTCTATCGCCCTTATAGGTGCTGTTCTTGTTCCATTTTGTTAGATGAACAAGCACATGTTAAGTGTTCGCCAGACTCTTACAACAGGGAGCAGACAAGGGTCCGTTTTTTTATCATTTTCTGTTCACCTTTGTTGTTTTTTGTCACTTGCGATAGAAACCTTAGATGGAAAATGCTTCTGTCTACTGAAGGTAAAATGATGTGTGTTTGATAATAGTTTTTTTGGGGGGTTCAGATTCTTGTAGCTAAAACACAGATATAGACTAACTGTAAGCAATATGATTGTTAACAACATGTACGGTAGCTATTCAAAAGATAAATATTTCCATCACCGGTGTAGGTGGGCAACAGGGTTCTGTATCGGATCCTTTTTGTTAGTTTAAGATGGACATTCATATAAACAAATATCTTCCCATGCATTGGCTATACTCCATGGCCATTTCCAATGACTTTGTAATGTAAGCCACAGTTCCCCAACTTTTCTGTGTTTGGCGACCAGGCTGGTGCGATGGTTCGCAAAAGTCCAATTCGCCGAAGCAGGCGCTGCACTCAAAATTCGAATTTGACGGGTTGGCAGCAAATTTAAACTCGCCAGTGATAGAGACTCGTGCAATGCAATGCCATGCGGGAGAAGATGATAATCAAAGTGATAGCAAGACCACTATATAACTCTGTTTACAACAGGGAACAGAAAGGTATCATTCCTCGCTCCTATGCTTTTTTCCGTGTATTCATACATTCTATGTCTTGCGATTGAAAAATACGCAAAGGGAAATTTATTTTAAAAAGATCAAAGTAATGTATGTTTTATGATAATACTTGTGCGCCCCTAAAACTGAATACAATAAGCAGCTGTTTTTCTTTTGATTCACATCGACCTTGTTTTGCATTTATCTTTTTCTTCAATATTTCAAATATGCTAACAATAGACAAACATATTCTAACTTGTAATTGGAGAACCAAATACAATTAGGACTGTTGTTGCGGCTACACGATTTTGAACGATTTAGTACTGAATTGAAACTATTCATTTTCTTATTGGGGAATTCTCTAAAATAAGCATTTCAAATTAAGGATAAAGGATGCTATTTTCCTACTGACTCCTTCCACTGGTAGTTTTCTATCCAGACCTCCAGATGACTCTTCAACATCTTGTACGTCGAGCGGTCAGTTCTGGACAGGTCACTCTCGGAGATATTCATGAATCGGAGGTGCAGTTTGTCTACTTCCATCTGTGGAAAAAAAGCTGTTCAGAGATACCTGATACTTGAACATTGGTTTGTACGAGTTGAGCATTACTTTTGTCGCAGCTTTCTTCATACTATATAGAGATGTTGACCTGGATACCTGGGTCGACATTGTCGAATCTCGAAGCACCAACGTGATAGTAAGAAGGGGGAACAACTTCATTTTAACCACTGTCCATTTTGTTTTTGTTGATACTGTCCTGAATATGTTCGCAATCCATAATTGCGTGAAACCCTCAGAGTGTCTATTAGAAATTATGATTCATAATTCAAGACAGAGGACATCTGTTAGTAGACAAAAAGCAAAAAAAAACAAAAATAAAACAATACACGTTTTAGAAGTTTCTTTCGTTGACATCTACTCCTTTTAAACATTGAAGAAATAAATCTTACACCCCACACCATTTGTCATTTGAAGTCTTAGGTTGTTTTGTAGTGTTTCTACATTACCTCTGTTACGTATCACTAATCTTTTCAGAACACCTTTCACACAAACTCGGATTCTCTCGCGAGATCCAATTGCAATAACCACTGTGAGAGATCATCATGCCAGATGAAATAGGAATCCCTTTTCCATGTATCATTTACAAAAAAACCTAAAAAAATCTCCTTCTTGGCCATTTGGGTGATTTCCGCTACCTTATATTCTGGATATCTGTTGAAATTGAAGTTACTCAGTTTGTCGTTATATTCGCTATGTCCTCGTGATGTCGCCGTTTCCGGATTTTCACGAAGACGCCATTTCTGAAAGTCGTCTGCTACTGACATGAGCTGGTCACGTGACGACTGGCCTGAATAAAACCAGAAAGAAGATGGAATATATAAAACCGTAGTCAGAGCAATTATTTATTTACATTTAGGAAACAAGTAATTGGTCATGATAGAGATTCGTCTTTGCTAACAAAGAATACAAGCACTATGTCATAATGGAGGTACGTCTTTATTATAATAGAAAACAAGCACTGTGTCATAAGAAAAATACGTCTTGGTTATTATAACATAACCTACGGTATAATATTGTTGAATTTGGGATCGTGAATCTACACCCTTACAGTAAAGCAACACCGACAACATTGACCGTACCCATAGTTAACCAACTCGCGTGCTTCGCCTCGACAAAAAACGAGGTCTAACAAGCGGTAGTTAAGCTGTTGTAAAATTCAATATCCCCCGAAAAAGAACAAGAATTTTGTACTATTGCAGATAGTGTATTCCAAAATACATTTATAACAATGTACCATTTGTTCACTATCTAAATCGTTATTATCTCCAATAAACAACGGTCTCGACAAAACTCAAGTTTACTGACCTGTGCATATTACTGTCTTATAGTCATAAAGAAGCATAAATTATCAACGTTGTAACTCTGTCACTCCGTCTAAAACAGGCACCATTAACGTGGGTATTGTATACACATGTGAATTTACATCACATGACCTTACCATGTATCACGTGGACGCTTCCCAGAACGAGTAGAACAAAAAATTTCATCCTGAAACACAAAAGCATAAACTACTAATATAACGACTCACAAATAAAACAATTATTTTACTTTGTCTCTGAAATACAGAGGATGGAGCATAGAGGTAGCTTTATTTAGAAAAAAATATTTATATTTAGTCTGTTGTCTTAAACAAAACACATGCATGGTATGTAACAATGAATGATGGTTCATTTCACCCAAAGGGGCCACCGGCCCATCATACATTTGCACAATATTTGTATAAAGGATGTATGTGAGCATCACATGTAGCAGTATAATTTGGTTGGCATATTACCCTAATATAATACAGCCTCAAAGGTTAAGGAATTTTTCTCTCTTTTTTTTCGGCTAAGAAAATAAATTTACCTACGTTCCTTAAGATAACTTGACTTTTTGGGGAAAATAGCTTGGTACATTTTCTTACTGTAGGGTATTTCCAAAAGTGCATAGGTAGAACAATGCGAAATGTCAAAATAGTGGTTCTCTCTATATGCATCATAGGCCCCCAAATGGAGTGTATAACAAATTCGGGAGTAAAACATAGTCGGTAAAAACAGTATTGACTGTTCGTTAACAAAACATGAAGTATAGATTTATTAAACACGTGAATGTGAAAAACAAGTGGAAAAACTGGAGCAACAAGATTCATATCGGTCTGAACGTCTCAAACATTAAGACTTTGAGTGCATAAGTATAATGACACGTAAAAGCGGATGACATTTACAATGAACAAATAAAGACAAACAGCACCGCCCTGTCACATCCAACAGTTAAACCCGTAAAATCACTGTGTACATAGCTCTTAAAGATCTTAAAGATCTTTTTTGCAAAGCAATTATATGCATGAGCTGCCAATAGAACATAATTAGATAGATTTATCCACAAATAATTATTAGGAATGCTACACCTTTGAGTGTCAGCAAAACTACGTGATAAATTTCAAGGGAACAATGAATTTCGTTCCCCATGCGGTGATAAGAGTCATCGAAGGTAAGCTGCTGTTAGGAAGAAGTTGACAGACTCTTACAGATATGCTTTTGTGTGGGTTTTTGGGCATACAGAATTTGTTATGTTTGTTGTTTACAATACTAAAAAACATTTTAGATATTTTTTTCTCAAAGTTAAGGTAGTTTGATTTCGGGGAAATTTAGAGTAACGTCATTGGGATGTAAAAGTAAAAGTTATGACAATATTTTATCACAACTTATGTCATATCTATATCAAAGGTGTTTCAAAATAGTGCAAATGTTATACCGAAAATTTTAAAATAGATAAAAAGTAATCTCATATAAGAGTTACTCCAGAAAGGTGACAACTCATTCTCAAAGAAGTATTGAAGATGATCAAACACAGATGTTCCACAGAGTGATGAAACACAAACTTTCCGTGCAGATCTCCTGCTAGCAGTGCAGTTCAGGAAGGACATTAACACACAGAGCATTGGCTGTTACACAGATGAAAGGTTAACACAATAATGTGTAAGTGTTGAACCTGAGATGTGTTTTCCAAATGGCGTTGTAAGCCAGTTAATGATTTTTTATCTATAGAACAAAATCTTTTACGAGTTTTAATTAAAGTTTGATTTAATGATTTGACGTTTACTATACTGCGTTTGCTAACTTCATAACAGATAGTGTGTTTAAAACTTAGATTTGCCGGAGTCATATAATTGTGACGGTGGTACTCAAATCTTTACGTCCTAACTCAAACCTGTGAAGTCACAGATGCACGCAGTTGTTTTACAATAATTCAGAATTCATACAATAAATCTCTTCAATGGGAGAGCTATAACGATTTTTTCAAGATGGTTTTTAATCATAGATCGCAGCTTTCGATACTTTACTTATAGGAGGGATTATAAAATTGTGTCTAATTACAACTATTTTATCAAAGTTGTTAAAAGTCAGTCAAGGTAACGCGACCTTCAGTTTACGAATAGCTCCACTTTGTGTCACTGTTATATAAAGAAACGTTAAACCTTTGTCTCACTCACACTAAATTTAGTGCAAGGTAATTAAAACTGTAACGTAAAACATTCTTTCAAAGAAAATATATTTATCCAGGAGGCTAGCCCCAACCTCAATGAACATCTTCTAAGCAATTCGTCACGGAACCTACATTTGACAATTTATAGGGCAAGCGTGTCCAACACACTGTCTCCATATGTTGACTTGGCTGTCTTTCGTGTGTTTACACTTTCAACCAAACCCGTATTGAATGTCTATGTGACTATATGAAATTGAAGTGTCATGATATGTTTTCTAGTTCGTGTCAACAGAAAGGGATGGTATATCTTTTAGATAAGCAGTTATGCAGGAAAATCCTTTTTGGAATTGAATTTTTAAAGAGGTTTTTTTTGTAGCATGGGTAATTTTGAATAACCATACCTGTACCTACCCAATACCAACATGTAAGGAGTCATGATTGTTAAGCTTTAGATTTTTGTCAGAAACATGATTTTTTTTAAATTGTTTTAATTTTATCTGTTTAACCAGGATTTATGATTAAATCGTGATATATGTAAGCAAAGGGTTTGATTATATCTATCATTGTTACAAGTAAACGGTACATTTTGTTTTAAAAAAGAGTCGTTGTTGTCACTAGTTGATAGGGTTATCAGCTGTCGTTTAACAGGTTAACAAGTGCTTCGCTATACCGTTGTAAATCACAATTTTATTGATGTTTCTTTTGACTTTCAGTTCACGAAGGTGTGAAGACCATACTCTGATATATGACAGTATGCAAATATAAATAGCGAAAGTAAGCTACACACTATAAAGTGTTAAACTTACCAAAACCACAAAGCATTATCTATCATACATAACAAATGGTTCAGACCGGATGTAAAAAAAAACGCTAGATGATTTGTGGTTGATGATTGAATGATTATGGTTGATAATTGAATGTTTATGGTTGATGATTGAATGATTATGGTTGATGGTTGAATGATTTGGGTTGATGATTGAATGATTTATGGTTGATGATTAAATTATTATGGTTGATGATTGAATAATTATGGTTGATGATTAAACATTTATGGTTGATGATTGAATGATTATGGTTGATAATTGAATGTTATCATGTTTCAATTGACGATATTCTATTTTTGAACTCATTCTCTAAATGCAAACTTACGTTTCCTTTTAGTTATCGCAAAAACCATCCTTTGTGTTGGGTGTGTATAAGCAACGTGTACTACAGATCCGTGTGTCTATTCTGAACGTGACCCATAAACCAAGGAGGATATAAGGGTATTTTATCTTTTCTCCTATTCTACCGTGATATCAAAACGAATTTCTTGTATCCGGGATTTCACACATGAGAAAACTGTTAAAAAAATATCATTAGACTATGGTCCAGGCCTAAATTAGAACCAGGGGGTCTTTGCACAACGCAACTTAACACTAAGGTTAACCTTAGTGCCATTTTTAACATCATGGCATTAAGGTAACCTTAGTGATTTAACGTTACCTTAGTGTTTTGTGTTTGGTGTGGCCACCAAATATACCTGGCGTCATTATATAGACGTGGTTTGGGAGAGGTTAAGATTATCCTTATGTCAATAGAGTCCGTACTGGTTGAGTTACTCAAAATTTAATCAGAGTTAAAAATTGAAATAGATATGATGATGCCGTATGTAAGTGTTGATTTAAAAGTGCATTTGACAGAGGATGTAGACGTTATGTCGATATCATAATAATGATTATAATGAGGATACTAATATTGCGCTGGACTCCACACACATTATGTTGATGTAGATTTAGATGTAGATAATAGGTCAATGTTGATACAAGTGTTGAAGTAGATTACAATTTACAAAAGTACGTGTGAGTGTAATTTAAACTTCTCATTGCTATTAATGCGATAAATTATGATTTTCCTAAAATAAAGAAATACCAATGCCAATAACATTGATCATGATAATCATACTGCTGATAACTAAGTAAACGTCTTTGTGCTTACACGATGACCTTATATATCATGATTATTGTTATAATCATGTTGTATTGTTATAACCATGTTGATTGTAAATATTTACATTCATTTTGACGTTCTTCAAAACTATTTTTTCATTAACAGCGACGGTAACGTCAAAAAAAATTAGTTCTCACGATTTAACAACTATTGAATAAGTTTTTTATAATCCTAAAAAGAATTTTCGACCATTTGACATTGTGACCAATCGTAATCAATGCATTGAAGTGAAATCAAATGAATTTAATCCAAAATAAAAAATCAGAATAAAATTTAAATTTGTAATGAGATTGAGGTATCTTATGATGTGAATACGACAAATTAACATAATCAAATATCTATATTCAAAAATTAGATTTACTAGTGCTTTCTATAACTGAATTTCGAAGTATTTTTCATACAAATAACGGAGATATTATCTTATAGAAAATGTGATTTAATTTAGCCCGTTTGTGGTTATTTTGTTCAATTAAATTTTCATAACTGACATCACATCAGATATACAAAGAAAAAAATTGTCTGTTCAACACCAAATGTTCCTATTTCGAAAGTTCCAGACGTGGTTTATATCATAATAATTATTTGGCCTTCTGGTAACACGAGTGAACATTAATTATGCCATAACACAATCTGGAACAATCCGAAAGTGGAACAATTATCAACTCATTCCTACAAGTACTTATTACCGTTGAACGATCTTTAAGCCACAAACTGGAGGGATTAAGTTGTCCTATTAATGTAACCAGAGGTTAATGACCTTAACCTTGAACTCTTGTTTAACCCTTGACCCGAAGGCTGACACACCAGCCTTCTACATTACTACACTAATGGTGAGGGTGCTAGAAGAGGGATTAGCGTGTCACAAACAATCGGACGTTTCACTTCTCTGTAAAGTATCTTAGTTACATGCCAGCAACAATTTAAATTCCTTCGAATTCTGTTCATTGTTAGATATTGCCTGTACCTGTTCAAATAGATGTATATCTACAAGTGTTATGTGTTGCTAGGGTGTTTCGTTGTAATTCCACTGTTTAAAGATCGCAATTTAACAACTTAGTAGATTTAACCGCAATGCAAATATCATTAGTAGAATGAAGGGTTTTTTATTGAAAAAAGTATTGATTGCGCTTAGGCAAAATACTCCTGAAAGTGAATTTGAACCACGTATCATCTTTCCAGTTTTACCTTTGAGATTTTATGTTTAAAAGAGATTTTCCTGGGTCAAATGTCAATAATCAGTTTAGTTTATGATTAAGGGAGTTTGATTAAACTATTACGTTGCGAATGTACATCTATGGAAAACATACCTCGACTTATATATAATATGTTTCCTTATGAGTACAATAAAGACTGTTACAATGCTCATGTGTACATATGGAAAGTATGTCACTACTTATGTAATAATAATTCAGTTTTTGATTTAGGGAGTGTGATATAGACTATCATGTTGGCCATGTGCACCTATGATAAATACTCACGATATGTACTGTTATATTGGACATACAAGTAGATGTTTGAGCACGTAAACGCATGAGCACGGGTACCATAACTGATAAGAGCATACCACAAGGAGCATATATAGGTCAGTACCTCTAGAGGCCCGTTTAAAGCCCTTCAAATCTAATAAAGGTAAGAAGAGGGTTTCCGTTCGATGAAACTTTCCTAAATAGCACCCTGTGTGTAAGTAAAGGTTATATGGTTTTCTCTATCAATTTCTTTCTTACCTCTTAGAAAAATAGTTTTTTGCGTTTTACAAGAGACATTTCCAATGCTGAATGTAAGGGAGAATTATATACAGATGTCCGTGTGTGGAAGTAAGTATATATAAATACAATGTCATATTTATTCTTTAAGGTAATGATTTTGGCCCACATACTAAAAAATAAGAAACAAGATATGAAATTTATAAATTTCTATGTAGCACTTAAAGACGTTACGAAGATTATTCTATATAGTCTACATACAAAATATAAACTATACATTCTTCAAAACATTTTCTATTTAAAAAATTTGTTTAAAAACCGAATAGAGTACGTGATATATCAAACAAATAATGTAGTAAGAATAACGATAAGATAACCTAGTCACCGCAATGTATAAAACATTGATTCTGTATAAGAAACTGTATTATCTTAACAAGTGTAAGGAAATCTCACTTTCTCCTCATCCAACTTAACCAGTATGAACAATACAAAATCATTTCTTAAAAATTAGTAACTGACAATCTGTCTACTAAAACAACAAGTAGATTTATCATCGGCCTTTTCAAAGCATTCAGCTAGATAAAAGATCAGTTGTCCAATTTACAAAATGTATCACTCTTGACGGACATGAAGGATTAATAAGACACTTCCCATCAAAAGATGTCATAAGGTATGACATATATATGTATACATGTAGGTACAGACATGAGATATGACCTACCTGCTCGTAGCGTGGTCCCCTGAACGATGAGATGGCGAGGGGGATTTAACCGCGGAGGGATTTTGTGATCTAGAAGATCGGCTCTACTTCAGACAAAATTAATCCGCGTTGTACACAAGGACTGTTGGCTCTCTTTTATATATATATATATATATATATATATATATATATATATATATATATATATATATATATATATATATATATATGTGTGTGTGTGTGTGTGTGTGTGATATCAACTAGAAATACCCTTCATAGTTATTTAGTTGAAAAAATTCTATTAACTAGTCTTTAGTGTTTGGCGTGCTAGATCGAGTCATCTGTGCTCTGTAAATGAATTGTTTGAAATTGAGAAAGAAGGATTTACTCGAACAACGCACAAGGTAAGGAACCAGTTCTAGATTCTGGATAAAAATTAGGAAGAAATTACTTACAAGTTTACGAACAAATTCATCAATATTAGTGTATGGCGTGCTAGATCGAGTCATCTGTGCTCTGTATATAAATTGTTTGAAATTGAGGAAGACGGAGTTGCGTGAACAACGTACAAGTTAATTCTAGATTCTGGAACGAGTCCTATGTACGTGTTTATATGCATGTGTATGACATTGTTTAAAAATGAGGAAGACGGTGGGACTTATAAGTTACCGAACACGTTCCAGTATCTAAGGAAACTAAATTATGGAGCACTCTTGCACTCTTGCCACTCACAGTCCATAGAGACACCCGTGCGTTGTTGAGGTCTTATTTGGGCCAAAGGTTATTAAAGGTTATTCCATCTTAAAGTAGTGGTTGATGCTAATCGGTTAAGTGGAGTTAAAATGTAAAGCCGTGATGACGAAAACCGTACAAGTAAGCACCTCAATTAATAGCAGGTAACTTTGGAAACGTATCTGAAACAGGTAGATTGAGTTGATAAATGTTGTAAAAGTTCTAAATCTTGTCTTCATGTAAATGTCAAGCATGTTGTTCGATTTTCATTGAAAGTTTATGCATTTATTTGACATATTTGGATGGGTATGAGAGATGTTTTAAATGAAAGTCATCAAATCTCGTGTCTCGTTACGTATAAAAGTCAATAAATACCATGTAAATCATTCATTTTCTCTTTTGAAATATCATTTTAGTATAGAGACATGATTATTATACCAACAGGATCAGGATCTATCGGTTAAAAGATTTGAAATGCTTCTCGTTTGAGGATTGTAAGTAGTTACAGCAAGTGCATTTGGTTGTATCTAACAATTTAAATGTCTATAATGTGTATGTTATCTATCATCCAGTTGGAGATATAGAGAATACTTAACGACGTCCCGTTTAATAACATTTTTATAAAACTAGTGAATGGTTGCAAATTGGTATTTAACGAGCGAAAGCGAGTTAGCTACCCATACATTCTCGAGTTTCATAAAAGGTTTATTCAAACGGGACTGAGTTTAGAATTTTATTTATTAATGAGTTATATCAAATGAAAAGAATGAAAATAGCCGAATATACAATTGCTGCCACGCCGCTAACATTGTGACGTCATGCTTAACGATTGTGACGTCATTTGATGTCAATCAGCACACTATGAAATGACACTACATTGTAGATTTATTCAAGCTTTCAGTCATTACACAATTCCCCTATTGACTATGCATTTACTGATATCATCTCTGGTACATGTTTTGTTATAATGGAAAACATCAAGAAAATCAAAAATATCCCAGCTAATTGTAGAGGACTGGCGAATAAATGAATATATATGTAGAAACAAGTCATACTCAATTATATGTTTACAACATACCCATACTGATAAATATACTTACAATGTTATAAGAAATGAATGGGGATTACAATCAATTATAGCGCCTAATAAATCTAACTCCAGAGAAGTTGTCATACACTTTACTAATGACACTGATCTGAAGATATATAGGACCTTTAAAGATGAAAATGGGTATTATATTATTGTTGATATGTCAAGAGAGGATAAGAGGATGGCACTTACAAACTTCTATGGTCCGAATAATACTGATTCCAAATTTTATATTAATCTTTTGAAAACATATTAAAATTTGATAATGATTCATTAGTTATAGTTGGAGACTGAAACCTAGTTATTGATCCTACCATTGACCTTGAAAATTATAAGCATATAAACAACCCTTGCTAAAGACAGACTGTATTAAAATTTATCGAGATTTACAATGTTATTGACATATGGCGAAAACGTAATGATAAGTCAAGAAAATACACTTAGTGGAAAAAGAATCCAAGACAATAAGCTAGACATGATTTTTTTATTGTCTCTGATGACATATTTGATATAACTTGGATTCGGATATACTTCCAGGCTATAAAAGAAATCCCTCAGCAGTATCATAAACTTTTTCAAACACCTTAAATCAAGAAAGAGGACGTGGTTACTGGAAATTAAATACTTCCTTATTGCTTAACCCTGAATACGATGACTTAGTGGGAACTGACTTAAATGATACTATTAAGGAATATTCAACAGAAGTTATTGTTGACTTTCAAAAACAAAGATGAAGATTTGCTAAGTAAAGTATCAAAATATAAGAAAGAAATAGAAGAAATTAAAAGTGATAAAATGAAAGGGATTCAAATTTGTAACCGCATTCTTTGGTGGGAAAAGAAGGGGGAAAACTCACAAATTCGTTGTCATTTAGAAATTAATACTTTTATCAAAGAAATCAATCAATAAGCTGAAAACTTATCAACAAAGAAGTTACAGACAGTAAATCAATATTCATGACGTTAAGCTTTTTTATTTAAAAAATCTGTATTTTTCTCACGAGCACTGTAGGGAAGAAGATTGCTTGAAAGATATCAAACTCCAACTTTAAATCAAACATTAAGAGAAAATCTTGAAGAAGAAATCAGTATGGAGGAAGTAAGCACTTCTGTCTATAAGATGAATAATAACAAAAGCCCAGGGATCGATGGTTTCCTTATTGACTTCTTTAAGTCTTTTTGGAAAGAATTAACAATATACATTTATGGATTTATTAAAGATGTATCTAAGAAGAATAAAATATCTTTTAGTATGAAGAGAGGTACGTGTTATTGTTCCGTGCAATCTGGGAATGATCACAATCTGCAGATTGTTCGCTCACAATCTGCAGATTGTTCGAACAATCTAGGCATTTTTTTCATTCCTAGATTGTTTAAACAATCTGCAGATTGTGAGACCTGAACAATCTGGGAATGATCACAATCTGGGAATTTGCTTGTTTGTAGTACATCTTGCATCATAAAATGAGAATTGTTTAGTTTATTTAGGTTTTTATTTCTGTATGCATCCAAATGATGGAGAATAGTTGTTAAGTCATAGATTGTGACAGGTTCATGGCTCGCCCATATATCAAACTGACGGAGTATAGGGATCGATTCCTAGATTGTGAAGGGCTTACAGATCGTCATTATATAAAACTGAGGGAGTATAGGAAACGATTCGCAGATTGTGAAGGCTCATAGCTCATCTTTATTTGAACTAAGAGGGTATAGCAGTCGATTCTCAGATTGTGAAGGGCTAAGATACCGTCATTATGTGAAACTGAGGGAGTATAGGGGCTGATTCCTAGATTGTGAAGGGCTCAGATATCGTCATGATATGAAACTAAGGGAATATAGGGGCCGATTCCGAGATTGTGAAGGGCTCACCGCTCGCCTTTAACTCAAACTGACGGAGTACAAGGGTCGATTCTCAGATTGTGAAAGCTCATTGCTCACCTTTATTTAAACTGAGAGGGTATAGCAGTCGAATCTCAGATTGTAATGGGCTCATAGCCCGCCTATAAATCAAACTGAGGGAGTATATGGGCCGATTCCTAGATTGTGACGGGCTCAGTGCTCGCCTGTAACTCAAACTGACGGAGTATAAGGGTCGATTCTCAGATTGTGAAGGCTCATAGCTCACCTTTATTTAAACTGAGAGGGTATAGCAGTCGATTCTCAGATTGTGATGGGCTCAGATATCGTCATTATGTGAAACTGAGGGAATATAGGGGCCGATTCCTAGATTGTGAAGGGCTCACAGCGCGCCCATATATCAAACTGACGGAGTATAGGGATCGATTCCTAGATTGTGAAGGGCTTACAGATCGTCATTATATAAAACTGAGAGGGTATAGGGGTCAATTCTCAGATTGTGAAGGGCTCACAGCGCGTCTGTATGTCAAACTGAGGGAGTATAGGGGTCTATCCTCAGATTGTGAAAGGCTCAGATATCGTCATTATGTGAAACTGAGGGAGTATAGGTGTCGATTCCTAGATTGTGAAGGGCATTGCGCTTGTCTTTGTGTGTTTTATAGCTAGTAGAGGATTCAATTCACATATTGTGAATATGTGGAGGTAGAATACTAAATTTGTATGGGAAGCTGAAGTTAGCAGCGGGTTAGTTATTCGTTATTCGTTATTCGAATAACGAATAACTGACGCAGCAGCGGGTTCGTTATTCGAATGACCGATCTCTGATCAGACAAACATTCAAACATTCAATATAGATATACTCACCATATATTCGAATAAACTGACCGGTGATTATAGACAAACATTCAAACAATTAACTTCAATTTTTATATATTGAAGTAACTATGAGGTTATCCAGACAAACATAAGGCATTCAATAGATAACTAGTTTAGTTTCTAAAATTTATTGTTATTCAACACCCGTATATTAAGGATAAAACCGTAAACATTACAAACGGAAGTGTATATATCGATGTTGTAACATGACCCATAATTATTAGAATTTTAAGAGCGAACTCTATTTTGGCATAGGAAAAATAGTGATATAAACATTAATATCAAAAGATTGCACTTTTAATACAGTAAATATGCAATGGAAGTTATCTTAGATGTTATTTATGATATATTAGAGAGAAAACAGTTAGATAATTCATCGACAAACATGTTAAAAAAATACATTCTCTCACTAGAAACTTGAATAACTGATCAGAGATTCAGACAGACATTCAAACATTCAAATATACTCTTACTAGGGATTTGAATAACTGATCAGAGATTCAGATAGATATTCAAACATTCAAATATACTCTTAATAGAAACTTGAATAACTGATCAGAGATTCAGACAGACATTAAAACATTCAAATCTACTCTTACTTGGGATTTGAATAACTGATCAGAGATTCAGACGGACATTCAAACATTCAAACATTCAAAACTACTCTTACTAGCTATTTGAATAACTGATCAGAGATTCAGACAGACATTCAAACATTCAAACATTAAAATCTACTCTTACTAGCAATTTGAATAACGGATCAGAGATTCAGACAGACATTCAAACATTCAAACATTCAAAACTACTCTTACTAGCTATTTGAATAACTGATCAGAGATTCAGACAGACATTCAAACATTCAAACATTAAAATCTACTCTTACTAGCAATTTGAATAACGGATCAGAGATTCAGACAGACATTCAAACATTCAAACATTCAAAACTACTCTTACTAGCTATTTGAATAACTGATCAGAGATTCACACAGACATTCAAACATTCAAATCTACTCCTACTAAGGATTTGAATAACTGATCAGAGATTCAGACAGACATTCAAACATTCAAACATTCAAATTTACTCTTACTAGCTATTTGAATAACTGATCAGAGATTCAGACAGACATTCAAACATTCAAACATTAAAATCTACTCTTACTAGCAATTTGAATAACGGATCAGAGATTCAGACAGACATTCAAACATTCAAACATTCAAAACTACTCTTACTAGCTATTTGAATAACTGATCAGAGATTCAGACAGACATTCAAACATTCAAACATTAAAATCTACTCTTACTAAATCTAAACGAGACCACATCACTCCATCTCTCATCTTCCTTCATTGGCTCCCTGTCAAGTACCGTATTAACTTCAAGATCTTGTGCCTTGTATATAAATGTCTTAACAATCAAGCCCCTGATTACCTATCAGAACTGCTCACTCAGTACACCCCTACCAGAAGTCTCAGATCTCAACATCAACACCTACTTACAGTCCCTAAAGTCAAACTTGTCTCCTGTGGTCAAAGAACCTTTGCCTTCACTGCAGCAAAACTTTGGAATTCCCTGCCAGCTCACATCAAATGTGCCAAATCACTAAACTGTTTCAAATCCATCCTAAAAACTCACTATTTTTCATTAGCATTCTGTTAGATTCTATTCGTGCAATCCATGTGTATATATTTGTGTAAAGTTTCCCTGTGTATATACTTGTGTAAAGTTTTTAACACTTCTTTCTTTGTAGCGCCTTGAGCGAGCATTTAATGCACGGATGCTGACGCATTTACAAATATCCACTATTATTATTATTATTATTATTATTATTATTATTATTATTATTATTATTATTACTAGCAATTTGAATAACGGATCAGAGATTCAGACAGACATTCAAACATTCAAACATTCAAAACTACTCTTACTAGCTATTTGAATAACTGATCAGAGATTCACACAGACATTCAAACATTCAAATCTACTCCTACTAAGGATTTGAATAACTGATCAGAGATTCAGACAGACATTCAAACATTCAAATATACTCTTACTAGCTATTTGAATAACTGATCAGAGATTCAGACAGACATTCAAACATTCAAAACTACTCCTACTAAGGATTTCAATAACTGATCAGAGATTCAGACAGACATTCAAACATTCAAATTTACTCTTACTAGCGATTTGAATGACTGATCAGAGATTCACACAGACATTCAAAGATTCAAATCTACTCTTACTAGGGATTTGAATAACTGATCAGAGACTCAGACAGACATTCAAACATTCAAATATACTCTTAGTAGGGATTTGAATGACTGATCAGAGATTCAGACAGACATTCAAACATTCAAATATACTCTTAGTAGGGATTTGAATGACTGATCAGAGACTCAGACAGACATTCAAACATTCAAATATACTCTTACTAGGGATTTGAATGACTGATCAGAGATTCAGACAGACATTCAAACATTCAAATATACTCTTAGTAGGGATTTGAATGACTGATCAGAGATTCACACGGACATTCAAACATTCAAATCTACTCTTACTAGGGATTTGAATAACTGATCAGAGACTCAGACAGACATTCAAACATTCACACATTCAAATATATTCTTACTGGGGATAGATGGGTCCTGGTCGATTATCTTAATTTCGTGGCCTATTAATGATGTATATGTTTATTTTGGATGAAACGTAATTTAAACGAATCAAAATCGACCTAGTAGAAAATTTATAGAATAGCCCTAGCCATTATGTGTTTAGTATTAATATATAGTTTTGCACTGAGCTATTATTACCCCAAATTACTCAGCCTACGGTGTCGTGCTTTAACTACAAAGGTTCAGGGCCCAGGGCAAAACTATACTTTATTGCAAACACATAATGACTAGGGCTGTTCTATCTCTAAAATAAATGATAACATGGACGTAATGAATCAGATTAAACACAGGTATGATGATATTTTTTTTATTGTTCCTGGTTCTCGATAAACATCATATTGAAAATTTCTTACTGAATAAAATTCTTATCTTAAATAAAACTTTTATAAGAATCATCTGTAATGTATCATCAGAAGTAAAAGCAACGACCTGAAATGGACATCTCTGGTTGAACAAAATTTAGGAAAGATTAATGAAACTTGTTACATTTTACTGTTACATTGTATAACAATTTACCACACATTTTTGTGACATTTTACAGCACCCCCTATTACAATTAACTGTACAAGTCTGTATTACATTTCACTGCCTTTTTGTTTACAGCTGACACTGTTACTTCAATGCATCAAGTAATACTTTAATGAAAGGCATTATTTCGGAAACCTAAATTAATACCTACGTATAATAGGGTCTGAGAAAACAATCACGTCTGTTAATCGCTATAGATTCAATTGCAGACTCAAAGGACTAATTCGGTCAGAAATAATATTTCAGAAATATGTTTTTAGCTCGACCACGAGTATAACCAGGTGTACCAATTACCAAAATTTCACTCATCAGGATGAAAAAGTTCATGAGAAATCCCCATCATGCACCATACGATTAAAATGACATTTCCAATGACACAACCAACAAGTTTCTAGTGAAAGTATTTTTGAATGTTTGAATGTCTGTGTGAATCTCTTATCAGTCATTCAAATCCCTACTAAGAGTATATTTGAATGTTTGAATGTCTGTGTGAATCTCTGATCAGTTATTCAAATCCCTACTAAGAGTATATTTGAATGTTTGAATGTCTGTCTGAATCTCTGATCAGTTATTCAAATCCCTACTAAGAGTATATTTGAATGTTTGAATGTCTGTCTGCATCTCTGATCAGTTATTCAAGTTTCTATTAAGAGTATAGTTGAATGTTTGAATGTCTGTCTGAATCTCTGATCAGTTATTCAAGTTTCTAGTGAGAGTATGTATGGGTTTTTTTTATCTTGTTTGTCGATGAATTATCTAACTGTGTTCTCTCTAATATATCATAAATAACATCTAAGATAATTTCCATTGCAACTTTACTGTATTAAAAGTGCAATCTTTTGATATTAATGTTTATATCACTGGGATTTTCCTACGCCAGAATAGAGTTCGCTCTTAAAATTCTATAACTATGGGTCATGTTACAATATAGATGTACACTTCCGTTATGGTTTTATCCTTAATATACGGGTGTTGAATAACAATAAATTTTAGAAACTAAACTAGTTATCTATTGAATGCCTTATGTTTGTCTGGATAACCTCATAGTTACTTCAATATATAAAAATTGAAGTTAATTGTTTGAATGTTTGTCTATAATCACCGGTCAGTTTATTCGAATATATGGTGAGTATATCTATATTGAATGTTTGAATGTTTGTCTGATCAGAGATCGGTCATTCGAATAACGAACCCGCTGCTGCGTCAGTTATTCGTTTTTCGAATAACGAATAACGAATAACTAATCCGCTGCTAACTTCAGCTTCCCATTTGTATATCGATTCTACGATTTTAGATTTTCACTAATCATAGTTTGCGGTAACCCGTATAACACTGTTTGATTCTAGGACAAAAGCCCACCCGGACAAAATCCCACCCGGACAGAAGCCCATAGGACAAAAGCCCACCCTGACAAAATCCCACCCGGACAGAAGCCCATAGGACAAAAGCCCACCCTGACAAAAGCCCACACTAAACCTCAATCCTTTTCTTGTGAATAAAATATGTTTAAACCAAACCTCAATATACTAGGACAAAAGCCCATTGTCAACACACTGCACTGCCATACTATTGGTATTCATTCATTGACCAGTGACAATTAAAGTAATCACTTAAGATTTAATCTCTTTCAAGACACCACTGATCATGTCACAACATCTTAGTATTTTACACCCATATATGTACATCAATATATAATTCTCATATGATTGGTGGGCTTTTGTCCACATACTAAAAAATAGGTGTGGGTTTTTATCCGGGTGGGGTTTTGTCCTATGGGCTTTTGTCCTTGTGGGGTTTTGTCCGGGTGGGCTTTTGTCCGGACACTCACTGTTTGGAGGGTGTTACTATTTATGTAGAAGTAAGAATTATTTCTTATATGTGTAAAAGGTTTGCATATGGAAATCAATAAATAACAATTCACTATGAAAAGTAAACTTATTATCTGAAAAGTTAATTACACTGAAATTTAATTCTTCATTCTCGCTTATTTGACTCAAGTTAGGTTAATTGAGCATAATTACTATCTGTATCAACACAAAACACTAATCTCCTTTGGTATGAATTACTAGCATAGACACTTACACTTACAGGGTACAATGAAGGAAATAGTCTCGTGATGCTAAAAAATGTTTCAAACATCAAAGACAACAAACTCTGATTCTTATATTTATTTTTCATTATGGAAACTTGATAACTGTTACCTTTTTCCCTCATTTTCTTCCTGGATCGTGAGATTGAAAGTTTTTATAGGAAAGATGCATAAATCGGAAAGTTACTTAATCTTTTGAGTTTGTATATGAACAGTTTTTAAATATATGAATTTATTAAATTTATAATACTCGAACAGTTAGCATTTTGTGTTGTGAATAATTAGACCAGATGTCTTGCTGGGTCTGCTTATCAAAGCAACGTGTCACTGTGTCGCGTCTCTACTCAGACTTGCGCGTAAATTCGCGTACAATCACATTAACTTCCTCTCTGTAATTTGATGTTTATCTATCGCACGATATCATGGGGCAAATACTTATGCAATAATGAATCTTGAATAATGCTCTTCGGTCACACTATGGTCAACATTTTGACACATGTTTTTCTGTAACGTTTTTAATATTTTCCGTTATATCGGTTTGTGAATTTTACAAAGAAATGTTTTATTTGATTTATTTATTATCTGTTCATGATTCAATATTTTAAGAATATTTTATTTGGAGTGGATTATTTACTATGCTGCAAGAAGAGTCATATAATGGCATCGTCTCTACTCCGTGCTGCGACCATAGTGACGGGAGTGGCAAACAACTAATTTCTTCTGTGGGATTAAAACAGTATTTAATTTCCATGAAACATGTAATACACATTATTCATATTATATATTCAAAAAGGAAAAAGGATTAGCAAACAGGCAGCAAATGCCTATATATAAATGCTTCTCCTGAAACAAACATGAAACGATTAAGATATCAAGTACATTAGTGAAAATATATATTTGCAATTATTCTTACTAATAAAAATCGGTTGGTATCATTTATGAAATGATACAAAGACATTAATAGGGATTCGTTAGTACTCTGTGACAAGGATTTGTCGCCGCTCAAGGTAGATTTTAATGTTATATCGTTTTTTTTAAAAGTATTGATTTGATCGGAATCTATCATATAGTGGGCATTTAAAGAAGTAATGAAAAGGATCCTACCGAATGTTTTCACAAGAACAGGCGGGATTTACTAACAACAATAAGTGGACTTGCTTTGCGTAGTATATTTTAATTATGATGCTGCCATTTTCAATCTTTATTTTCCAATTTCATCTGTGTAAATATGCTTCTATACCCCCGTATATATGACGTAAAGACGACCTATGAGCCCTTCACAATTTGAGAAAAGACTCTTATACCCTCTCAGTTTGATAAATAGCAAGCTATGAGCCCTTCCCAATCTGAGAATCGACTCCTCTACCCTCTCAGTTTCATATATAGGCGAGCTACGAGCCATTCACAATCTCAGAATTGTCTCCTCCACCCTCTCAGTTTAAATATAGATTAAGTGTGAGCCCTTCAGAATCTGGGAATCAACCCCTATACCCCCTCAGTTTGACATATAGGCGCGTTGTTAGCTCTTCACAATCTGAGAATCGACCTCTATACTCCGTCGGTTTGATTTATAGGCGAGGTATGAGCCCTTCACAATCTGAGAATCGATCCCGATACTCCCTCAGTTTGACATATTGGCGAAATGTGAGCCCTTCACAATCTCAGAATCGACTCCTATATACCCTCTCAGTTTCATATATAGGTGAGCTGTAAGCCCTTCACAATCTGAGAATTGACCCCTATACTCCCTCAGTTTGACATATAGGCGAGATGGGAGCCATTCACAATCTGAGAATTGACCCCTATATTCTGTCAGTTTAAATAAAGGTGCGCTATGAGCCCTTAATCTAGGAATCGGCCCCTATAATGCGTCAGTTTGATTAATAGGCGAGCTGTGAGCCCTTCACAATCTAAGAATCGACTGCTATGCCCTCTCAGTTTGACATTAAGACGAGCTATGATCCCTTCACAATCTGAGAAACGATCCCTATACTCCGTCAGTTTGACATATAGGCGAGATGTGAGCCCTTCACAATCTGAGAATTGACCCCTATGCTGCCTCAGTTTGACATAAAGCCGATCTGTGAGCCCTTCACAATGTGAGAATCGACTGCTATACCCTCTCAGTTTAAATAAAGGTGAGCTGTGAGCCCTTCACAATCTGGGAATCGACCCCTATACCCCCTCAGTTTGACATAAAGACGAGCTATGAGCCCTTCACAATCTGAGAACCGATCCCTATACTCCGTCAGTTTGACATATAGGCGAAATGTGAGCCCTTCACAATCTGAGAATCGACTCCTAGATACCCTCTCAGTTTCATATATAGATCAGCTGTAAGCCCTTCACAATCTGAGAATTGACCCCTATGCTGCCCCAGTTTGACATAAAGCCGATCTGTGAGCCCTTCACAATGTGAGAATCGACTGCTATACCCTCTCAGTTTAAATAAAGGTGAGCTGTGAGCCATTCACAATCTGGGAATCGGCCCCTATACCCCCTCAGTTTGAAATAAAGAAGCCCTTCACAAACTGAGAATCAATCCCGATACTCCGTCAGTTTGACATATAGGCGAAATGTGAGCCCTTCACAATCTGAGAATTGACTCCTATATACCCTCTCAGTTTAAATAAAGCCGATCTATGAGCCCTTCACAATCTAGGAGTCAACCCTTTAATCCCCTAAGTTTGACATAAAGACGAGCTGAATGTCCTTCACAATCTGGGAATCGGCCCCCATACCCCCTCATCTTGAGAAAGAGACAAGCTGATTGCTCATCACAATTTAGGAATCGATCCTTATACTTGCTAAATAGAAAAACCTTAATAAGCTCAATAATTCCCATTTTATAATGATGAAAATACTACTAAAACACAAATTCCCAGATTGTGATCATTCCCAGATTGTTCAGGTCGCACAATCTGCAGATTGTTTAAAAATCTAGGAATTCCTAGATTGTGAGCAAACAATCTGCAGATTGTTCGAACAATCTGCAGATTGTGATATACCCCAGATTGTTCGTAACATAATCACGTGTAATCCAAAATCTAAAAAAGGTAGACCATTACTCAAAAAGTGGAGGCCTATCACTTTATCAAATGTTGTTTATAAGATTATCAGATCCTGTATTGCATAGATGAACTAACTCACTCAAATCAAACTGGTTTTATACAAGGTAGAACTTTAAGTGAAAACACAAGATTACCGTATGACATATTATTTGAAACAAAGAAACAAAACATTCCTGGACTGCTGATTTTAATTGATTTTGAAAAAGCGTTTGACACAGTCTCTAAAGATTTTATCAACCTAGTCTTACACAACGTTGGTTTTGGTTCTGAAATTATAAGATGGATAAAAAATATTATTTTATGATACAACTTCTTGTGTCATCCAACATGGTAATTGTTCTGACTTCTTCGCTAATGAAAGGGGGTGTAGACAAGGAGACCATAAAATAAATAAATCAAATCAATATGTTGGTGATCCTGAACTATTTCTTATGGAACTGGGGAGACTTTATATGCTGATATTGACAAAATTAATAAATTCTTTAAGATGTCAGGTTAAAAAATAAATTTAGAGAAATCAAAAGCAATTTGATTTGGATAAAAGGCTTAATCTTCTGATTAAATTTGTCATGGCCTGAACATTAAGTGGTAAATTTGATGTACTTGGTATAAAGTTTACCCCAGATCTTGAAGACTTATGGGTAATCAACACCAACACTTCATAAATTGTGTTATTTTATCGAGAAGTAGTGGTAGTTTCAGAAAATCAAAATTTTAATGCTTATCAGTTCAGTAAAGTGACGATAAATGGGTTAGTGTCTTGATTTGTGATCGAAAACTGGACAGTGGCGGGCGCCAATGATTCAAACGTAATTTCGAAACTTATTTACGGCAGACACAAAGACAAACATTGGATGATAGTGTCAAATAGGTCATTTAACTAATATATACATTAATTGCACACATAATTTCGAATTCCTAGCATTTATAGAGCCGTTTTCCGATTACCAGTGAAAACAATGCAAGTTTATGGAGGCGATGTTAACTAAACTCTGGTCATAAGGTATTTTAGCTGTCACTAAAGCCACATAAGAAATCATGTTACATATTCTGTGTTCCTTTAAGTAATGACGGAGGCGTAGCATAGATGATTACCTGTGCGAAAAAAATGACAATCAAATTATCTTTTTCAATAAAAGAAGATTATTCTTACAGTGGTTTTCCAAAGTGTAAACTTTCAAGAATATTGACCACTTTGAGCTTTATATTCAACGTGTGTCACAGAATTGTACATGTAAATATTGTTGGACATATTCGCTCTAGTTCCATAGATTATCTTAGGTAAGGATTTTCGAAGCTCTTTTAGGACTAAGATAGTCGCAGGCTTATTTTGATATATTGGATTTCAACCATATGCCCACAAAGAGGGCTTCAAAAATCCGGATTTTTTGCTACCATATGGTGGCTTCTTTATCGTGAAAATAGGTTGAGTTCTTGATTGCGGAGGTTCAACTTACAATGATAGACTGACATGTTCTACAGCTGAAAGAAGTCAACATGGCTGGAATTGAAACACGCTGCTATTTTGGTTGTTAATTAAACGTAAATCTATTGCTTTATGATATTCGAATAGATTTTATAAGTAGGCAGAAAACCGCTAAAAACCTTTTACAGTCAAAAATTATTCCTTGAGGCATTGTAATTAGATCATCAAGCTAATTCTAATATACTGGCCAAAAAACTTAGAGATATTAAAATTGTATGATTTGTTATTTAGGCAGAGTTGCAGTAAGTAAATTCTGCATTATTTTTCATGATTTTCATTTTGGTAATTTGTTCCAAATTCTTCATTATTCATATCTTCAAAATTTACAAATATCCCTAATAATTTTTTTCCAGTAGATCAAATTCATGGATTTTTTCGGAAACAATTCTAGATTCGGAATGGAAACCCACACCCTCAGAACCAGGACACACTGATAAAAACAGTCCCAACAGATTATGGCATGGGTTTTTTTCAAAAAATGATTTTATCATGATCCGATTCTTGGACCGAATCGTTTGGTTGTAAAGATCTTGCTCAAAGGTCATTGTCAGTCTGACTCATCTCAAAAAGAAATTATACTTGGGACAGCATTGTATGAGATTTTACCCATGGAAGGCAAGTTAAATACTAATTTTATTCCACATTTAGTACCTCTTCTTCATTTGACAGTTTGTATTGTTATCATTCTCTCATAGAATAAACTTAAATTTTTAAAAATGGTCTTTGAGAATAAGAGATGACAAATATTAAGATTAGATAATCTTAGAAACGACTTTTTGTTAAGTCAAGTGCACAGGTATTTTTGGACAATAACATCTAACTGTTATTGGGTTTCTGTGTGCAATGTTATCTTTTTCTCCAAATCATTTCTTTATAACCTTTTCTCTGTCAACTTTCATTCTTTAAAGTTTGTGATCGATTTTTTGTAAGTATCTAACCCGTTACTCCAAAAATACACAAAATAGTAACCTTAGTTTACGATTTGCCGCTGGAAGTGTCACGTAACCTGATAATTTATAGTTGCCACAGCAACATTCATGATATGATATCAAAAGTAGATTATTTTCTGAACATATTAAATAAAATGGTTCCAGATCAACCTTTTTACGCAGTGGGATAAACTGACGTCCAATAAACTATAGACTTGACACATTAAGATAGTGTCGATGAAGCCAGTAAATTTCGATATATACGAAACGTTGAATATAGATATCGATATATCGAAGTTTGTCACCTCCAACAGTAATGAACAACGTCTAACCTTTTTTGAAGAATCGCCATCCTGCATTTTCATAGGAAAGTCATCGAGTATACACTGTTATGGTCTTATAGTGATCGTTCGTCTCACAAGGCCGGTCAACGATTGAACAATTCATAGATCTTCCATTCTTATTGTTTCGAAATACCACGCAAGGTATTTAGTACTCCAACAGGAGAATGATCAATTGGGATTTGTAGAAATGTTTGATCTTCAACTTAAACAAAGCTTCAAAGCTTGATGAACTACAGAGCCCATTGCTCTGTTACATTTCAAAATTAGGTAGACACATTAGGATTTACGAGTGTTGGGAGTGTTACAGTTGCCGGTCGTAAAACAAAACGTGCAATCAAACTCCGTTAGGTAGATGTTTGAAGGGTAAATATCGCTCAGAGTAAGTATCGATGTTGATGTACAAAATAACACCCTATTGTAGTGATAGGTGAGTTCTATACAGCATTAAAAAGGTGCCAAAAGTCAAACTAGTTCCGGTTAATTTTTTAAATACACAACAAAATGTGTATTTTTCTATAACTGCCATATTAATTGAAAAACAAAAACAAAAATACATTCGGGTTGATACTTATAATTTCTTTCTACAACTTCGCTAACGAATTTAAACAAATTTAAAAACATTTAATTTGATTTAATACGGAAAATACATATGATGTATAAAACTGGCCTTAAAGTATCTTACTCAGAACAACAGAAAATCTTGATGCTCGAAATTGACATAAAAACAGTTACCCATCATTTACGCCCCCTGATTCCCGCCAACTTACAAACTTTGTAAATACAAGGAGATCCCATCAAATTCAGCTTTGAGTAAATAGCTGGAGAAGTTGAACATGTTAAAGTAAAAAGAAGCTGGAATGAGAAAAGGACCATTGAAAGAGCCACTCCGTGAGTTGATGGAGTCATATATGCCAAACTTAATCGATGGTGTCATTTTAATCTCGAAGTATCGACTGTTACCAAAAAGACACATTTTAAATCTTATTGTTTTTACAGTGACAATATGAAGGTAGAATGTCGCAATTATGATCGAAAACCGGACAGTGGCGCGCGTCATATAGTCAAGCGTAATTTTGGAGACTTATCTAAAACACCCAGGAGGGCAGTTAGGAGTTGATAGTGTTTGTTAGGTAACATAACTAGTATCCATGTATAATGGACGTGATATCTACACCTCTGTGCATTTATAAGGGTGTTTTTAGATTTCCATGGAAAACCAGTATTTGTCATACATGTGTCTTTTGGACATGAACAGTTTAAATGTTTTGATTTTATATCACCACATATGACATTTAGGTTCGTATCAAAGGTAAATAATATGTTATAAAAATCACGGAGTGGATCTTTAATAAGCCGATCGTATACAGCAAAATGAGCTAACATATAAGACAAATGTGTGTGGCATGTTAATGCCCTTTATTTCTTCAAAAGAGAGTATAAGCATCGGGGTGTATCTTAGTGTTACAGTTCGATGTTGTACAACAAAACGTACATTCAAAGTCTGTTGTGTAGATGCTGGATGGGTCAAAGTTCACACACTCCGTTTTATTTGAGGACTCTTTCACCCATTTGTCTTCACATTCTAGGATCCCGCCACATCTGTTTAAAGAGATTTATGTCTGTTAGTTAGTACTCTTGTTGAAAGAAATCAATAAAATCTAAACATTCTTTTCACGTTTTGGCACTAGTCTGGATTTGAGGTCTACTGAAAAGAAATTAAAATTGAACATTGATCCCGATAGTTTGCAACACAGAAACTTGATGAATGATGAAATTTTGCATTATGTAAGAGTCTTTACCATTGTATAAGCCACGTGTACATTTATCAGCCTCTTCTGTTTTGATTAATTTGAATATAAATTCATGTTTCATTTCTTTCGCCCGTGCAACCCTTGCTGGCTGTATGAGTGTTATTAATGATTCGGAAACGGAATCTGAACAACGAATATTTGAACCAGATCTTTGGCAAAACATGTTTACAACAAAACATGTTCTGAGGCCAAATTTAAAAAGGCGAACCAATTCGCCACAAAATAACATATGGCCATCGGAACATGTATAAAGTTCGTAGAGCTACTGTGCGAAACCTCTTTGTGATACGTTTGCTGCCATCAGCATCGTTGGTGATCTTGTTGAGACAGAACGGTGCCAGGTTGTCAGGACAGTGGGCAATAGATTCCTGGCCAGGGCTCACACCACACAGAGGGCCGGTACACACAGCACACTGAACTGTGGAGAGATCAGAAAAACAAGGTTATTTTGTTTATCAAGTGTTCTGTTTCTGTGGACAGATCAATAAACAAGATTATTTATCAAGTGTTTCTGTTCGGTTCGGTTGCTTGAAATAGGTTTGTTTTGTTGACACAGAAATGGTCAAAAACCAATGCGATAAGTGAAAGATCTAAAACAATCAGAAAATAAAAATGGATTTATTTCATTGAATACGTAATGTTTATGAGGGATTCCTCGATCATATGGCCACCTTTCTACCAAAAAAAGGCAAGATTCTGTGTCGAGAATTTCTTCTACCATGAATAAAGAAGTTTTCAATAAACATGTATTTCGCTTCAACCGTATCGGCGTTATAAAAAGGTAAAATCCTTTTGTTAGCAGTTTTTTAAATGTTATTTCTTAACATTTACTTCAATCTTTCTTTTTGTCTTTTTGCCGTTTATCCATTGTAATGTATTTTAAATCACATCTTTACCGCCTTTATAAGATCTTGGTGTAGTTCTTTGTGTAGAGAATGCTGTTGTTGATGGTGTTGTTACTGGAGTTGATTTGGGAAAAGTTGAGGATACTGGAATAAAAAATTATAGGAGCTAAGATTTGAGAACGAGTAATACTTGTAAAGAAGTTTCTTATTTTGTCTCTTTCATTATATTCCATAACTTCATGCCAAGGCAAAGGTCAAAGCTTTTGTACATAGTGACTACAACTCATATTATCCAATCCACATCAAGTACTGTTCAACAAGAAATCAACAGCTGCCTTTGTATATAAACCATGTACTACCTGAATCAAATCTACACAATGAGTTATTTTCAATACTGTTAAGAATATGCTTGAGGTCTTCTCACCTGTTCTACAGTCCAGATCCCCATTACAGGTGTCCCCGTCACAGCAACCTCCACATACCTGGGTGGGGTCAGCAGCTTGGTTGCATGGCTGCAAGAAATATTTATTAAGAACAACTTAGCTCCTGAATTTCTAAGTACCAAACCAACTCTATTCGATTAAGATGAAATGCTGATTCCTAATTATGAAAACAATCTTCTGTGATAGGAAACTACTAAAATTGTTTTCTGAATAACGTGACACATTGGTAAAGGAATACTGTACACATCAAAATGATGACTTGTCTAAATATGATTGTGACAAAGAGCTGTAGCCATGATTTCAGTCCAAGATTGTCATCCTAAAAAGGACCTCTATTTATATATACAAAATATATAAATTGGTTTGTTGGAAAGAACTCTAGGCGGAGATCTACTACCAGGCTTTCCTCACAATCCATATCAACCGTCAGTAAAGTCCCCTCTTGACGATACACGGTCGAACATTTCTGGAAAACAAGTATGAAAACTTAATAATTTGTGCCATAACAGGGTCTGTGATATATCTTTACTCAGACTTTTATTTCAGAAATTAAGTTATGATATCTTACAACAAAGATTGAAAATCTCAGTACTGCTCAAATAGTATCATCCTGTCCTGTGGCAATTGGATACATGTTGTTAAATTCAGGAGTATCTAACATTCAACAATTACTAATTAAGAACTAGATTAGATGAAAATAGTACCATCCTTCGTTGAATTGAGTCGGAGATGTTTCCCTAAATATGACAAAATAAACGTCATCAATTTTTCAACGGATTAGAAAACAAAATACTGCTGCAAAAGAACAGCAACTTTGTTTGTTTGTGATAGCCACATGTTTTGTACATAAGTAGTCACATTTTTATACATCAGAAAATAAAACTTTTTATTTGATATTTGTTCAAATGAACTAGGTGTCCTAGTGTCGCTTTTCAAACTGTTTTTAAGGAGGAAAATTATGAAATGTAGAAATTTCATTAATTTTGTTTTAGACATATAAGCCCTTATTAGACATTAATTCATTAACGCATCATAACTGCAGCACGCCATAAAATAAGCCAAAAACCCTTTTTGACACTCCTGTCTCGTCAAGTTAAGAAAATTCCAAAATGGCGATGACTTCAAAGGCGCGTTTTTGAGAAACATGATATTGTTTATTATTCAAACTTTAGTTACAATAAGTTGTCATGTGAAGACATGATCGATGTTCCTCTGCAGCAGTCGTATCATTACTTGGTAAGGTGCCGGGGAGCAGAATAAATCCCAATTGCTGGGGATTAACTTGAAGGGTGGTTTGTAGCTAACAATAGGCAGTCTCTGTTATAACAAGACCATGGGTGATACGAAAATATGAAGACGATTAACATGTTATTTGTTTATTGCACCGACACAACTGAACTCAGTATGGCATTGTATTTGAAAATTAATATTAATATTAATCATACAGAAATCATGTACAAATGTGGCTAAAGCAATGGTATTTGACATTAATTATTACACAATTAATCAAACATTAATCACCGATAAATATGACTTATGACACTATCCACTATTGGTTGCTAAGCAACGACGTCGTTGATTTTTTTAGCACTGCAATCTTCGGAAAGCAATCTTCATCAGCTTTCCTCATACTTAGCATGTTCATATCATGGATCAAATCAATGCGATTGAGTGAATTCATCACTCAGAAAGTTTGTGAATAAATGCGCGCAACATTTTAAATCCAAATTTCACATCTCATGACATTTTTTTTAATTATGAACATTATAAAGTCACAGGTCTTAAAATAGTCTATTCAAAATCCCAAATCCATATTTCAAGTCAGTTTTTTACACCATCCACTGTACTAGTCTCTTGAAATCACATCAAAGGATTATCCCTTTGCTTCTACTTCCCGGGACTATACCCCCATTACTGTAGTCACGTTTCTTTTGTTACTTTGTGTATGATTCAGAAAAACAACTAAAATATCAATGTTAAAACAAGAGTATCTAATAAATGTCAACATACAGAAGCATATGAGGAACAAGAAACGACGTTGACGCAAGGTTCCACCAATCCTCTAGCGTCCAGCCTCAGGTCGTAGCACTGGTAGCAGCGGGGCAGAGGGGCAGCTGTGTGGCGAGGAACAAGGGTGATGAAACGGGTATCAAATCACTTCGGGAATAGAATTAATCCTTTGAATCACAGATCACCGAAGTATCAGTCACTAATGCCAACTGACTCTTGATGATGGTAAATAGCATTAATGTATGAGTCTTCAAACATAGCGGGGTCGAGGTTAATGGTATATTTTTAGAGGGAGGATGGGGCTTCGTATGGGCAGATTATCTTTCTATCATATCTTGTATTTAACACGACACGACGTGAGTTGTTATTGTCAATTATATGAATGCTGTCATTTTACTTATTGTACTGACTCTTACGGAAATATACAATTACAGTGCTTGTCGTTTCAGTTAGGTGAATATATAAAGTAAAATCTGATCATAAACCGGACAATGATGCGTTTAACTTAGTCAAACGTAAAAATATAAAAAACAATATTTGACATAAAAGATTATTTCAAAGTTCAAAATTGCTGTTATCCTAAGACTAGTTCTTCTAAGACTAGTGTGAAATACGATCTATACAATCACTCACCAGTGCTTCCTGCGACAGTGGGACTTGTCTGCAAGACTGCGACATCTGTCAAACATATATATGATGTAAGTCACATAAATCTTCAAAGCACGTTCGTCTTTCTTATAGAAGTTCCGATAGTTCGAGAGCGCTTGGTGGAGAAAGAGAAAGCATACTGACTTCATCCGATTTCAACCATAAGCAACATTGACTCGAGGAACTAAAATTGGGCGTGATAACGGCAAAACGTTGGTTCATGACGTCAAGTTATTGATATCATGAAACAATTCTCATAATTCTAAAAAAAAAACGACGAAATCTCTGTTCTTCACAAATTTTTTTTTTTCATTTCTTTTTGAACACGAGACATTATAAACGATTATGGACAGGTATATTAGGTGAATAACTGTTTTCAAACCAAAAGTGAATAACGTTGACAATATTGAACCGTTGACTTCGTCCTCGGTCAATATTGTTTTCCACAGTTCTATAAGACACGTTTCAACATTCTTAACAGTCTCTTATAACAGATGGCCATACAATTTTGAATACAAATTACAAGTATATAAGTATCTTGATTTGATTGAGTTATGTTTCTTTAATTTGGATCATTAGTAGATCATCATGAGATAGTTGTTATCCCTGTATGAATTAGGCTACATAAAAAACCCACGAAAGCGTTAAAAGAACGTAAAAAAGGTTAGGTCTCAGTATTTCATGTTAAAATGTCATTAGAGGAAATTCTCGATGTAACCTTATAGTTGCTGACCATATGTTCCGGTGTTGTAAAAGTACTCATTACTTATCAACGTACATTGCAAAATACACAGTTTCAAAGATACATTTATAAATCTTTCATGAACATGGAGTGACTACAATATGCAAGATAAATTTTCAAATTGTTAACATAATTATTATATTAGCATTTCCTGGTTAATGACTATTTACAAAGTCAACTCTTAGTTTCTTACTACATGAGTCAATGTCGTTAGTGACTTTATACGACGTTACCTTGAATAGTTTCTGTTGAATAAAAAACATATCTTGACAAATCGTAATATTGTATCATTTCACTTTTAAGATACTCTAACTTCGGTCTTGAACCATTTATGCTACATCTGTTAATAAACTGTTTGCATTTACATGATTATTCTTCTTTCCTTTCATTCCCAAAATGATTGTTTTATTTGTAAATTCTAGTTTTAACTGTACAGAGTTAAACCATGATTCGATTTCTTTCCATAGTCTAAAGATAGGTTCACATTCCCAAAAAATATTATTAATTGTTTCTACTTCTTTTTCACAAAATGAACATAATGGTGATGATATATATCCAATTTTATTAAGAAATTGTTTTGTTGGGAGAATATTGTGAATAATTCTATATTGCAACCATTTAAAGTCTGTGCTTCTCGTACATTTATTGGCAGTAATATTTAAAAAATTCCAATCATTTTCTTCAAGGTCACTTTTTAGGATTTTTTCCCATTTTGAATAGCATGGCAGGCGAACAAATTTCTGAGGGCAGAGCTTTTTTATTTTCATTGAAAAGGTTTGCCTAGCCTTCCAATAAAAAAACACGAGAATCGCTATCTCATGTAAGGCGTACGTTTTAGAGGACCTAAGAAGCCCATCTCATTTAGCTCAGCCGCTGTGGTAAAGTGGTATGACCCTCCGCGTCAGTGTGAATCAGTATGAAGGTTTCCGATTTGAGACAGTTTTTCGCCAAAATCTTTTGGTATTTTCAAAAGTGTTATTAATTCTACACACTAACTTCCGCCTTACATGAAACATCTCAGCTTTGAAATATAGGTAGTTCAAGAGGGAGAAGATAATATTCCTGAGGGCCATTATAACATAGATAAGGCCCTCACGTTAGGGTCTCAGGGTCTCTTAAGCACGCAAACCACCACACCACGATAAGGTAATGTGTCCAGTGGTGTTAAAATCTGGACTAAGGGGTGTTAACACATCCGTGAGGTGTATCGCGGAAAGGGAAACATTTTGGGATGATCAAGTTTTTTTCTGTTTTGACTTACGAAAACGTTTATAGAGACCGGGCTGTCATTGCAAAAAACACCTATAACCATGACATAGAAAGATAGGTGACATATGTATTTTACCTTATCAGATAGACAACTTACCTGTGTGGGTGTAAAGGAACTTTTGAACTGGAACAAAGAAATCGGGAACAAAGTAAGGACAATGATAAAATATTGGGTGTGTATAACTTCAATCTCTTATCTTATCTTCACCGGCTGTTTATTACTTACAGGGTTTTTTAAATCGGTCATTAAACCAACAGATGTTTTTGTCACCGTTTTCACTGTGCAAGACCTCGGGCTTAGCACTGAGAGACCTTCAAAAAACTCATTCTTTCTCAACAGAGGTACATGTAGCTCCGTCATAAATTCCTATACAACCTTCATTCGAAGGGTTCTGGGTCTAGAAATGTAAAACGCTGATTGGATGCAATCAAAGTTAGTTGTGAAATCAGCGACGCCGTTTCAAAATCGCCTAAGATATTTCCGTACGCTTTCCAAAAGCTAAACGTTATTCGAATATGCATCTTTCACGTTGGGTCGTCTTTACAGAATACAAACGCCTCATTTTGCGACTATATCATTGCACAGGCCTGTATGCACAATTATGTTATTTATACAGGTAGTTTAAGTTGCAAGATTGTGCCGGTAGGGGGAACTGCCGGAAGCCCGAGAAAACTTCGTATTAAGACAGAGGTTTTATAGGAATTTATGTTAGAGATACCTTTATTGGGAGAGAATGCTAAAAACAAGGTCATGGTAAAAATTCAACCCGACCCAAGATAAGAAAATAGGAACTACTGACTGTTCGTCAGACGTCTGTATTGCCACCTGGGACTGTCGTAATCAAGGTCACTAAAGTATCATTTAGGACATGTAAAGTGATCGGATTTCAGTTTAACGATTGAGATCACTCCCTAAGAGCTAGATTTAATTTGTTATCTTCCAAGTGACGAGTGTCGCAACCTGTGTCCGAACAAAATTAGCTTCTTCCACAAAGTTGACCGATAATTGTTGAAACTTGATTCTTAAAAATAATACTCAGATCAAGAATAATAATCAAATCGGGTTACGATTATAAAGAATTCATCACAACCATACAAAGAATTTTAAATTTCAAACCTGTGTCATCACACACGTGTGAGTTGCAGAAGTTGGTTCCACAACAGGATGTACACACGCTGGTTCCTCCTGTGACGGTAGATGGTGGCATGCACGCCTAGAATACAAGTAATGTTTGTGACTCGCCAATCTCATTAAAATGAAATCTAAAATGCTCCACTGCGTGCGTAACGTAGCGCAGCAATTATATATTTTATTTTAATGAGATTGACGACTTTCAGACTCGAAATAAATTTATGTAGTGTTCTCTTTGAAGAACATAAACATATATACATGAGTTATATATAAACATATGAATAATACGATTCAATATAATATATACATGGCAAGTAACTGGACACGGTCAGTTATTACGTTATTCAATTGACTTTAAATTCTTGAAGTAGTATTTCAGTACTTGTTAACATGGTTACAGAAAGCAGATATTAATGTTGAAAGATATCAATTTCGATGTTGTTTTGTGTCACATTCAAGGAGAAAGAGACACTCATCGTTAAACAGCGCTAGTGTTACATAGTTTAAACAAACGTTCCTCTTTTGGAATGAAATGCCAATTAACTTCTTCATTGTGATAATCACAAAGTAGGAGTATGTATATATATATTCCATAACGTCATGATTTTATCATATTGTGGTTTTATCCAGAAATTCCTTCTGTCCAAATAAAGAATTTGATATGAAAAGAAATCGGTTTTTTAATTTGTATTAGTGGATTTCAGAAGAAAGGCACTATCTATTGGATTATGCATTTAGCACCTTTTCAAAATAAACTATTTTTTTCAAATTTTCCCCACTTAATATTAGATTTCTGCAAAGTATAGAGTCAATCTGCCAGCTCCAATTATAACAGCATACTGAAAAGATGAAGATTATTAGATACATACGTCCGATCCTGTACAGCCGCCATTGTAGATGAGTCGTCCGTTGTTGACGTGCACGCTCAGGTAACATCGCTGAAAAAAAACATTGTTGAAGGATTTTAAAGGATCAAACCTTTGAAGCGAAAATTAGATCGTTTTTTATTCAAAAAATACACGACGGTCCTTAGGACATGCCGCTTCCTCCTCATCAGAAAGATAAAGGTGAAATTGAGAAGGTGGAAAGCATATGTTGCTAATCGTTTTCTTGGTGTATATATGCAAATAGTCTGCATCATTACACATTTATTTTCATCACATTTTCAATTGATAAAGTACATCAAACGTCTCGCCGTTTCAACACCCGTACCATCTGTGGTCTTTTGATCATTATTGTTGATATGAAAAAGTTCGATTGAGTGAAGAAGAACTTGGAATATTAAACATTTTCAAGTAGGAGATCAGACAAATGCAATGTAGCTGTCAAGAGTGGTCGTAGTGTCATTTTCAACTGGCCTTTCAAACACTAAAGCCTTCTCACCTCATCATCTCGGCACTTAATGGCCGGGCAACTGCCAGCAGAATCAGCATCATGGCAGTTGCTACACCATCTGTCCACTGAGGAATTGAATACATGGACTTATATATATGTAGACAATATAGATATAAATCATCATTTTTATTATTACCCGGCGAGCTCAATATATGGATATATATATATATATACTATCCAAAAAAAGAAACGCATAGCCAGATTTGTTAGGAGAAATTGTTGTATTTTCAAACGCATATAAATTGAAAGGAAATGAAGTTACAAGTGTGATTTTTTACATCAGATTTAAGGAAATATCAATTAACGAAATTACGTAAAAACATTAGATATGGCTTTCACAATATTTCACAGACGTCCGTAGGAAGTTAGCATCTGTTGTGGCCACCTTGTGCGTTGATGACAGTTCTCACCCGCCTTGGCATCGACTGGATTAGACGCTATATGGTTGGTTTTGGAATCGTCTGCCACTCCTGCTGCACAAATAGAGCCAGTTCTTGTAGAGTTTGAGGCTGTTGTTGACGCTGAAGAAGACGTCGATCAAGTTCATCCCAAAGATGTTCAATTGCATTCAAATATTGGTAACGAAACGGCCATTGGAACTTATTAATGTTGTTTCTGGCGAGGAAATCTCCAGTGACTCGTCCAGCATGTGGCCTGGCGTTGTCCTGCTGGAACAGTTCACATTGGACGTCAATAACGGGCAGGGGGTGTGGCTGCAGGATGTTGTCTCTGTAGCGTACGACCGTCAAATTTCCATGAACGTGGATTAAATTGGTGCAACCAGTGTACGATATCGCCGCCCACATCATAACGCTGCTTCCACCAAATCTGTCCACCTCAAGAACACAGTAAGCGGCAAAACGTTCGTTCCGACGCCATTAAACACGGTTTCTGCCATCTCGCCTCCGCAATAGGAACCTGGATTCATCACCGAACCAAACTAGGCGCTAGTTGCGAAGATTCCAAACACCAACTGTGTTAAACCAACGAAGTCGATTGGCACGGTGTTGACGAGGTGGAACGTTGACAACGTAGGGTCTCCTGGCTCTCAATCCATCCTCCCTCAAGCTGTTCCCTACAGTCTGGCTTGAAATTCTTCTCAGTTCTGGTATGTTGCCTGCAGTACTCTCGGCAGTAGTTGTGCGATAACGCAAATGGATGCCCCGGATGTAGCGATCTTGAGCTGGTGTGGTGACACATGGCCTGCCTGAACGGGGACTGTCATTTGTCGTGTTGGTCTGAAAGAACCTGTCGAAAAGTCTTGAAATGGTGCTCTGGCTAACGTGGAGACGTCCTGTCACCGAACATTGGGACTCTCCAGCTTGAAGTCTTCCGATGGCGATGTTTCTTGTTATAGCGTCAAGACGTGCCACCATGGAGTGTCTTACAATCAATCTCCAAACAAGTGGCAAATCCGAATGCGGCATCCCTTTTTATAGCCACACACTGCATGCATTTTCCACAAAACTTTCACGTGCGTAATTGCACGTGTTGCGTTGTGGCGAAGCGTTTTTGATTTACCCTTAAAATGTTCACCAAAGTCAACATTTCCATGTAAGATCCATGTTTGGAAAAGAAAACGAAAGCAACTCGTCAGTATCATCAATATCATTACTTTTTTGGACAATAAAAATAATACAAATAAAAATATTTCGATTTCAATTATGAAAAATCACCTATGCGTTACTTTTTTGGGATAGTATATATAATTATCATTATTATTATTATTATTACCCGCGACGAGCTCACTGAGGACGGAAACCTCTTGTAAAGCATAAGGCCATCGATTTTGATTTTCAGCAAGACTAAATACCCTGTTTACGATCCTAAAATATGATATGAAAAAAACATATACATAAATAAATATAATAATATTCGTATTGTTTCACCTTCCACTTACATCACCTAAATAAAAAGACTCTTGTGTGAGTCAACAAGTCAAGGTTATTTAGGACTTGAATGCTAAACATGACAGTGCAGTTGCTTTCAGGAATTGTCCTGACCAGACGTTGGGCACCAAACAAGACTCTTTAAAATCGGCCATGTTCCGAGGAATAAAGATTAAGCTCTACCTGGATACAAACTCGTTCGGTAGTTTCCTCCTTACACCGTCTGACGACGGCCCGTACAGGCTTTCGTTTTGTTATAAGTTTTGAGCACACAATGCATACTTATTAGCTACCCAATAACGTCATCGCCTTTCAATAGCAGAATGTTGACCATCATGTAAAACTAATGTTTCACGGGATGTACTTGGCTAAGACTGAGGATTAGTGATTGTCGGGCAAACCGAACATACGTCAGGAAATTAGACTATACTGGCTGTTCTCGCAGATGGATCGAGTTCGTATTCAGGCAGAATTCTTTAAATTTTTGTTCCTTGTAATATTAAAATGGCCGATTTTAATCAGATTTGGCACCAAATGTGATATGAGAGTTCCTCCAGCGGCACTCTGAATGAGGAATAGCTGCCAACTGAGCTAAGTGTTATAAACCATCTCATCTGAGACTGAGGTCTGGACTCACCTGGCAACTGTGCTATCGGGAGTTGTGATTGGTGGGTACCTGGGAATAAAATAAATGAAATTAAACATACGTTGTATCTGGCAGATACCTCTTCTTTGTCAATTTCTGAACCTCACATGACATAAACATGATGGATATTCGAGGCTAAAGCGAAGACATCGATATGACGCCATAGGGTCATTTTACTCTAAGGTTGTCTCCCTTTGTTTACTTTTTACTGTCTTTCGTCTAAATTTTGCTGTATGAGAATGCTTTTCTTGGAGTATTAATGATATGAACAAGTTTTAAAAGTTTTAAATATTTGGACTAACTGATTCTTTTTTTCAAATGTACATAAGAATAGTGTTCATAATAACACACGTCCATTAGCATAGGTCAAATATCATGCACATTACAGACTTAAAGAGCCACTCCGTGATTTTCATAACATATTATTTACCTTTGAAACGAACCTTAATGTCATTTGTGGAGATATAAAATTAAAACATCTTAACTTTTCATGTCCAAAAGACAAATACTGGTTTTCAATGAAAATCAATAAACAGCCTTGTAAATGCACAGAGGTGTAGATATCACGTCCAATATACATGGATACTAGTTATATAACCTAACAAACGCTATAAACTCCTAACTGCCCTCCTGGCTGTTTTAGATAAGTCTCCAAAATTACGTTTGACTATTTGACGCGCGCCACTGTCCGGTTTTCGATCATAATTGCGACGTTCTACCTTCATATTGTCACGGTAAAAAAACAAGCTTTAAAATGTGTCTTTTTGGTAACAGTCGATACTTCGCGATCAAATGACACCATTGATTAAGTTTTGCATATATGACTCCAACAACTCACGGAGTGGCTCTTTAAAGGGCTGGCGATATACTACCCATTGTCAACGAGTACAGAAACTCCCCAAGCGAATTAAACTGGTAGCCTTCAGGCGCTCAAGGTTAAAATTCAGGGTAGTATCATAGGTACCCAATTAGGTATTCTTTTTAGGTTATATGGTACCAAAGACCAAAAATACTGCCTGCGGACTGGGCCAGGCATTGAAGCCATGTCCTCAAGGTTAGACTTCATTTCTTGGACCTCATGTTTCAGTGTGGGGTAGGGGGTTATGAGCTGGTTATGCTGTTGCTCGACGTCACTGCACAAGATCAAGTGCCTGAGATAACAACATTTATTCGCAATAGCATTAGCAGGTGAGAAGGAAACGAGATTCATGATCAAATAAGTGCGTGTGCTGTGAATAATAATACTTTCCACTACACACTCACCAGAACAAGGTTTGTTGTTGCAGAAGTTACCACTGCAGCACTCCCCACATTGCTTCGTTCCAGAGTGACTCGGCAGACCAGTCATATGGGAGTATTTGGGGTCATGGTGGCTATCAACAAAGCATTGCTGTAAGGAAATTCAAAAGAATGGGATGTCTAGACCAATCTGTTAAACTTTGTCTTTAATGCAAGAAAAATCAGAAAAGTTATTTAATTCGCAACTAAAGCGTTTTCCTTTTATATTCTACTAATCGGCCCTTAAGGGTAAAATTCATTACTGATGAATCGTCACTATCGGGGTAAAGTCACTGAAATTTCAAATAAGAAGGCATTTAAACATCTGTTATACATCCACTAAATTAGCGTGAAATGGAACTCACTGTGCTAGAGGCACAACCACCATAGTATTTATGCTGACCTCCATCTTCATAAACTTCAAGATAGCAGCGCTGAAAGAAATACATAATCATATATATGATTGTCTGTGACAATCAATATTTACGACACGAGTGCCTGAATGTCAATATATCTAGAGCGAGAGCGAGACATACCGATATTGAGGTAACAATGTCGTAGACGACGAATATACATTCTTTTTATTACCGTAGTCCTGAAATCAAGGAAAATACGCAGAAATGTAATATCAAGAATAGACTGCCCATCAGACGTCGTGTTACGTTAAGCGCAACGTCATATATGAAAAGTGACGTCATTTTATTGTTCACTACGTCACCTCAGCATGATAAGGTGCAATTTTTTGTGAAATACGTTGACTCCGATAGAGTGCGTACGAAGGTAATAAAAAGTGATAATTATTTCAGAAAGTTTGTCGTATGAATTAAACGAAACAATTATGAATATTGTATTACTCGAGCGAGAGCGATGTTTATACCCCATTTGCATAAGCTTCATAAAAGTCATATGACACAATTCCAAGTGTTAACATTTCTTTATATTCCGTTAATAACGCATGGAAATATCCAGAAAATGGGCCGCTTCCCTTGATACAGTGCCGTCACGATTATTGATTTACGACGTCAGAGATTACAAAGTACTTGAACTAACCATAAACCAGTGGTTGCTAGGCAAACGTGATTTGTGCACATGAGCACATATTTAAAATATATCACTGCTTATGTTTACGTTATGGAGAATAAATGTGACTGAGACCCACCTGGTTGATACCACATGTCTGATGCCTGGTGGTGTGAAGGGTAGTGGCTCCGTTATAATAGTTGCAATGGTATACTGACGATGGAAAGTATGTATTTCATGAAAATTCATCATTACACTCATAATCTATATTCATGAAAACACTGATGGTTACAGCGAAAAATAAAATGAATGTTTTATTAAATTTATCTTTTACGTTGACAAATATAACGATCTATGTAAGTTTCTACACCAAAACGATCCGAATCACAAAGAAGTTGACTATCAATAAAACTTGGTTTTTCCTTTGTGTAAGTGTTATGTTCTTAAAACGTGCTTACAATAAATCATGTTTTCATAAAATGGATTTATATTAAATCAATATCATGTAATTTTCAAAAAATGTTGTTTTTTGCTCTCTTTGTAGAAATGAAAGTCAAAGACCATTTGCATATCAGAAGATTGAATGACAAGCTTCAGCGTATGAGCAATTGTAATTTTCATCAACAACTAATGTATGAAACACCAAGTAGTTATATCCCCTCATTAATTAGAATATTGCTATCAAAATTGAATTTAGTCTATCACTCATTAATACATTGTTGATCTATGTTAACGAATCATAATCAATCTCAATAAAATCAGCTGTACCTCGACTATGATCTGAGTTTCGCTTTATTGGGGTCATATCGAGTGACCTTTTCTGTGACCTTCACATTTCCTAAATTAAAACAATCATATGCCCGTCATTGCATCAAAACGAGGCGATTGTTTTCTAGACTCATTAATGATTGGCGGAGTGAAAGGCACTTCGTGGCCCAATTCAGCACGAAAAGGTGGGAAACGTAATGAATTACGTGCGCTAAGTGTTAACTGTTTTTAATGAGATTTAAAGTGGGTCTCACTTGACTTGCAGGGGTTCTTGTTACAGCCAGTTGTGTGACACGAAGTACAGCAAGTTTTCTTCCACCCTGCCTGATGATTATGGACATCGCCTTGCACAGAGCACTCCTGTTAATGTCAACAGCTACCAATGTGAAAAAGGCAAAAGCACGATTTTTCGCTCAACTAAGTCGCTGTAACGTTTCTAAATCCTAAAGGCACTAACGCACGCTTTTTCGTTTCAAATTGACTGTTTTAAGGTATATTGGGAACTTACTTTCGATGCAATGAAATACTTATTATTCTTTATGATTGACGTGTAGCCAACAATGAAAACGGTAAGACTGTCGAAGTCGGCTGCAAGATATAAAAAACCAGTGGTCAGCTGTTCACAAAATGGAAAAAAAATGGACAGTTGAAAATGGCTGAACTAACAATGTGTGCAGCTTTTTAAATTACGTAAACTCTGAACAGATGAGAAAGGACGAAATAATTTTTATACCAAAATCTGTCTTTGTATGTTACCCATTCTTTGATTGAAAAGAGACAATTTTTCAGCCGATATGGACCCTATTATGAAATATCTCAACCATATTTCTATCCGTGTACTGCAAATATTTCTCGATTATTAGATGATGTAACAAGATGGATATTCCCGAGTAACATACTTACAGTCTTCGGAGCACATCCGGCAACGTAGCGGAGAGCATGAGTTTCTGTCACATATTCTTTCAAGAAGCAACTCTGTAACAAAAGTATTAATGTCCATTGGTCTATTGGTTAATTTGATTTAAAAGTTATGTACAAAGAAATGCAAAACGGTCTTCTTACTCATGTACTCATCAAATCACTGATTGTTCCACGTAGATATTTTTAAAAATATTAATAGATTGGTTCCCTTTATCATGTAACAATATTCCTTCTTCGTCACTATGTATCAGTGTCGTTATCTGATTGGTCAGTGGTCGATCCATGTATATTAGCACGTGATAGCATTAAGACAGAAATCCCTGACACACATTGATGACATTATTACAATAAACATTATTACAAATAAATTTGCGAAATGAAATTGTGGTCAACAATTGGAATGTTTGTGTCTCATCTTCAAGCTCTAGTAATATGTTGCCCTGCTAAGGATTTAATCTTATGTTCTGGTTTGGCTGGCAGACAACCTCCACGGATAGAGTCGGTTAACAATGGAAAGATCATGGTTCGATTCCCTTTTTATGTTGTACCATTGACCTATTGCTCCCTGTTTGAAAAAGTGGTGGGGACATTGATACGTGGAGAACACACACATCAAAGGTGGTGGCGTATTGTTCATCTAAACACGTACGACCTAATTTCGATTTTGTTAAGATAAGTTTTTTTCAGTTTAAGGGCAACAGAACCATATACAATATATGCAGGCAGATAGTGATCGATGACAAAGGTTGTTGCCAACATACGACGCCATGCAACTTATTTCTTCTTTTACGTCTGGTGACTGGTTTTCTGCGAACGATTGGAAGTATTTGATAGGTTGAATATATTGTATGATAAAAGCTTTCTTGCCCATCTGAAGACTCTGGCTGATGCCACAGTTTATAACTCCACCTGACAAACTTGATACATATATGCAATACTTAGAAATAACTATCTACCTGTATGGAATACACTTACAAATAATTGTAAAATGATTAAGCTATTAACGTCATAAGACCATGTACTTAAAATGAACTGTGCAAATCTTTTCTCTTAGTTAGCTCTTAAATGTCGACCTGTTATAAACTGAAAGTTAAATGTCTGTGTATTGCCATGTAAACTGTGTCATCATTATTGGGGTTTTTTTGTACATGGTCCATTGGCCTACAAACTGAGAATAAACTTCCGACGGCAAACTAAACATTGTTAAATAGACTCTTGTTTGGCTACAGGGCTAATATCGTTTGGCAAAATCATATTCCTCAAATATATGAATTCATTGAAATCAGACTTGTCCTAAATATGGTACACATTGATACAAAATTATTCATTTGAGAGCACATTTGAAAAAGTACGTTTCAAGGCATGTTCATGTAATTTTAAGCTTATGTTTTCATCATCGAATAATATGTTAGATAAAAAAATGGAGAACGTGTATTAACCGAGGTTTGTCAAATGATAGTATCTGATGTTTTGAAATTTGTCAAATAAAGCTAAAATCTTATCAATTGGCCTTGAACGTTAACCTTGAAAGTGTTACTGTATGTTTGTATGATGAACGAGGCCATGTGAAGTTGGTCATCAAGATAAAACTTATATGATATTTGAATAAAGATCATCTGCATCTTCCCAGCCTACACTAATTCAAGAAAAATACATTCGTTATCTAGTTCTTGTTGACAAAGAAGAAAAAAATCTTTGTCTAGTTCTTACATTGATTAAACAAAAATAGATTCGTTGTCTAGTTTTTACATTGATCTAACAAGATTGCATTCATTGTCTAGTATCTTTATTTATTCAATAAGAAAAGATTCGTGGTCTAGTTTCTTAATTGATTTGAAAGCATCCGTTGTCTATTTTTTTTATTGGATTAAGACGAAAACATTTAATTAGAAAACATTCGTTGTCTAGTTTTTTAATGTATCACACAATGTTCACTGGAAAAAAATAAATATTGAGGTATATTTTAGGCTCCTACACGCCATATTTTAGTAATTATTTGCCTAATTGTATAGAATTATAGGATTTTGAGTTGTACTTGATATATATACTCACATCGCCAAGTGCACACGTCACCAAAGTATGACATAGAGACAATGAAGAGGTCTCATTACAGTGGTGACACCGCAGGCCGTACGTTCCTTCTATGACCATCAGAGATTATTGAAAACAGAAATAGAATGACTTTAAAGGATAATGCTTGATTTATGAACGAAATTATACTTTAATTAAACAACTTGTATCAAGCTTATAGCAATAATCTTTATCAAAACTCATATAAATTAAGGTATCATTTGACAAGTATGATTGTTTTTAGAGTTAGAATTCTGTTACAATTGTACAACTTTGATTTAGCCTGATAAAAATTAAAACTTTTTATAAATTCATTAACTTAAACTGTCTCAGGTTGAATATGCTTAATCATGAATTCAATTTCTACTGTAAAACTAAATCTAAGTTAAAAACAATAAACCTACAACATGTTAATCAATTCATATTATTTGCGGAGCAATCTTGTTGAAGAATAAACTTAATGATCGAAATCAAAAATTTAAAGTAAACTTTGTCACAATAAACTTTTTAGAATATCTGAGAATACACTAAATTAGAGTTAAGCGTTTACATGATAAAGTTGTCTACTCAAAAATACCTACCAATATACAGGCTTGAAGCGATTAACATCAAAGACAAAGCTAGAATCAACCCTGAAAATCAATTTCAAGGGGTGATATCAATATGATTCTTTCATAAATATTGAACACAGTTTAATACAAGAAATAAAACACCTGCCCGCACTAGACCTTGTATATTCGGTTTAGTATACCTTGGTTCGTCTTTAATATGCAGATTACTTTTCGCAATTCAAAGAACGATTTTTATACAACGGAAGTCAGATGAATAACTTGTGATATTTATAATAATAATAATAATAATAGCATTCTATACCGCGCATATATATCCATGACAAAGCATGCTGAAAGCGCCATGGGTATTATTACCCTGGAGGGATAGTATGTTCGGTGCCGCCGATTAACAAGCGTGTAGGTCCGTACTTCCCCCTTGTTCAGGTACCCATTTGTACAGCTGGGTGAACTGAGTGCAAAGTGAATGAAGTGTCTTGCCCAGGGACACAACACAGGATGGGACCCAAGTCATAAATGTTTGGTGTCTCCACCGGGATTATATTATCTTAAACTGTAAAGTAAGGTAATTTTGTGTATTTTATTTTTAAGCAAAACAATAGTCTTAATACAACGAAGCGGGTACAGGATTCAAGATAAGTTTACATTCTATACACCAAACCTGATTCTAATTTGACTTTCGATTAATAAAATAATAATAAATGATAATTAAAGATAAAGGTAGAGTGATTAACCTTTATATCTGTTTATTTGGGCAATGAAATCTTCAAAAGATAACAGTTGAACCACGTTTAAATCAAAATTAGCCTGACAATGAAATTCAGATATGCCTAAGTCATTATTTGAGAAATAAGACCACGCATTGACTTCAATGTTTGTTATCTATCTGCAAGTTTAGCTATATCGTTAAGAGTATTAGAATATTCTTGATAAAAAATTCATTTATCAGAGAACATGAGCACAAAATACAAATTGAAGAAAAATATAATTTTTTAAGAACTACGATGTCGAAAAAAGGAGGTTTTACTTGCCTTTCATGGTTTATGTGGGTTGACGGAGTCGTGTGAGGCAGCTAATGGCTGAAAATGTCCACTATAACTGATCATGAGTCTCTTGTCTGATAGATAACCCTAAGAATGACCTCGGAACGCAAAAGTGTGCTTCTGATATGGTTTGATTCACGAATATTGTTTTGTGAAATAGAAATAATTACATTATTTAGTTCTGACATTATAAGGGTGCCCGATTTTGAGGGTTTGAGTTCGCATATGCATCCTGCAACAGACTTGGCTCGAATGTTATACTAGCATTACAGAGTTTGGAGTCCTAGTATTTAAGAAATAGAAGACGAGTTGGTGTGCATCTATCGTTGATTAAAACATAGCAGGGAGCATAAAACACGAAGGGCGCAGCTATTCAACGATAGATGCACAACAACAAGTTTTCTATTTCTTATATGAAATACCCTTACCAATTGCTTGCTTTATATATAAAAACAGTTGAAAAACTATGGTACGAGTCGATTATCATGTATAGGGGTGGGCGCTCCAATATAAATAGAATCAAATTTATTGAACAATCAATATGAATTTGAAAAGGTCCCCAGGGGATACGTTACGTCTGTAATCCGTGATTTCTCTGCAAACCCACACCTCTCCTTTTGGTTTCAAATCGACAGACGCCGAGTCAGCCATGATGGACAAAAGCCCCCTCAAGTTTGATCAATGGACTTGGCCAATATGACGTCATTTGTAACGTTATGGAAATGACGTCATTAACCTCGCGCATGGTTGTATCGTCAAATAAAGCACATCGTCGGTCCCCTTGTTCGCCATTGTTTTAATGTCGTGGGTATCTTATATATACCTATAAATGTGTTGAAATATACTGAAAGAACACAAGTTAAGGACCACCCCATTATGAGTAGCACCATATATAGAGAGTAATACCTGAGGAAGTGTGTCATATGACTTTTACGAACGAGTGTGAATTTTTGTGTTACCCGAGCTAGATAATATAAATCGAAGCGGTGCTTAACTTTTTTTATTGAGTAAATATTTCATACCTCGTATTATTAAATGCTTATTGTCCCAGAATGACTTTTAAAGCAGCAGTTATGAAGAGAGTGTAAGTTAAAGAGCCACTCCGTGAGTTGTTGGAGTCATATATGCAAAACTTAATCAATGGTGTCATTTGATCGCGAAGTATCGACTGTTATTAAAAAAGACACATTTTAACGCTTATTGTTTTTTTACCGTGACAATATGAAGGTAGAATGTCGCAATTACTATCGAAAACCGGAAAGTGGCGCGCGTCAAATAGTCAAACGTAATTATGGAGACTTATCTAAAACAGCCAGGGGGCAGTTAGGAGTTGATAGTGTTTGTTAGGTTATATAACTAGTATCCATGTATATTGGACGTGATATCTACACCTCTGTGTATTTATAAGGCTGTTTTTAGATTTTAATGAAAAACCAGTATTTGTCATATATATGTCTTTTGGACATGGAAAGTTAAAGATAATATATCCACATAGGGGGTACGTTTAGCGGAAATACTTCATAACACAGTTAAGAATAAATATCAACAACTATTTAGGTTCACATCCACATGAAAATAGAAGAAAAAACGTGTTTTATAAACACTTCCGGAAAACAGACGCCTAACGTTTTATTAGCCAATCAGGTGCTAGGGGAGTTGTGACGACATAGACAGGACTCGTTATACCGACTGGCTGATATGTGTCATTGTTTACATTATAGATTCCAGCGGTCGTGAACGTATATATTTTCACTGATTGTACTTATAAAAAAGCCCCTAAGTCACCAAAGCTATTAATATCAATACATCGACATATTCTGTTTCACATTTATTAACTTGTTACTTGTTTGGGTTGTTAATCTCCGATCGTGCCGATCGAGTGAACCCAAACTGATATCTGCCGCCATTGTGACTGTTTTTTGTTTGAACACCTCGACAAATCGACTATCCCCCTGTATTATAAGTTATAACATTCCGTCGAGGTTGACATAGGGATATATTATTCCCGCGAAAGGTTTTATGCAACGAGCGGAACGCGAGTTGCATAAAACCTTTCAAGGGAATAATATATCCCTATGTTACCCGGGACGGAATGTTATAACGAATTTATCATACCGATAATGCATTATTAAAAACTTGCTCTCTAAAACTTAAAAGACAAACAGAAATGAACAACACCTATGACCTGATCACGTGACTTTGATTGATTGACGTTGAAGCACGCTTTACTCATGTAGCGGGGTATAAGGGATTTATCATCCCTCGGCGGCGGTGAATATGGATATTTGTTTAGGGTCACGTGGACCAATCAGAGATCGACATTCTTACATGCGGTATGATAAAGTTGATTGAATATGTATGTAGAATATTTGTTACTACTTTGTGCCATTTTAAAGAGTCAACTCAATATCGTAACTCCGTGTTCTGCTTTGCATGACCGTAACAATGAGATCTCGCTTTTGATGGACTGCCTCTCGGCAACTTCCGGATCTCGTTATTGGGATACGACGGTTCCGAGCAGCTGTTTTTTGGCCTTTATACCAGTTATTAGTGATAATGAAGATCAAATCTGTGATGTGTTTAGTAAATGTATCTCTTGATTCGCAAATTGCAACCTTCATAAAAACTTAGAGTTACGTACTAATGTATTTTGCATAGTAAGGATACAGATTAGTCTTGTTTTGTGTGAGTTAATGGTCAGTGTTTGAGATAAAGAGTGTGGTACTAATCTAGAGTGACGTAGGCCAATATTGTCAATAATAACACAACATTTATTGTTGATTGTCATGTAAGTTAAAGCATGCTTGGAAATGTATTGTAAATATGAAACTCTTTTTCAGTTTTAACTATTTCAAGCAAATAAAAATATTAACGCTGAATAGCATATTATTTCCATTTCCTTCATTACTTTAGTACCGGTATTTTACCAGAGAGAGGTTTTTAGTTTCCCAACACTACTTTTTCACACCAGACAATATAGTCATAAAGTTATTACCTAACAGTCTACATGAAATGCCACACACCAGTACATTATGGCAATTAAACAATAAACTTAATGACCTCAGCACCTGGCACATTTCCAATATGTAATACACAAGGCACTGATTACTATCTAAACTTTATCCTCACACATGATCAACAGCCTTTATTGAAAGTTGATGAAGGTAATTAGGTTTGTCAATACACGTGACACATGACGATATATTAACAAATCTGTTTTACTAAATATCTTATTTCATACTGCAATGTTTATCAATATCAAATAGGTTATAAATCATCCACTGTAGGGCTACATAAAATGGTAAATGTTTCTCCGGGGCAGCTTTATGACTTTAATTTTTATTATTGTTGCTTCTACAATGACGCTGTAGCAAGAAATTTTAATTTTTCATAAATGTTTTAACCAAAACTGTAGTGTCAACATACAAACATACGTGACGTGCCCACATTTTTGTATGTATCCTTAGAGTAATCAGCACCAAAAAAATAATATATACCCCAAAACTAGTAATGTAACAAACTACAAACTTGTCACTGTATGTCACATTGTTTCATTATAGTCTCCAACATGTTGAAATAACTATTTAGTTCAACCCGATGGATTTTTCAACCCCATATGCAATCAAATACTAAAAATTCGAACAATTGTTGGGGTTTGAATTAATAATTTCTGCGACTAATCTAAAGAGACATAAATTCATACTGCAGATAAAAACTCAACATTCGTCTGCAAAATCATCAATTATAGTCAACTCCCCAAAAGATTATTTATCTCACCTCCCCCTGAATAGAATTTTGAATTAGCCTATCTTTCAAATTCCCTACCCTCTTTCGTTCCCTCTTCTCAAAGTATTCCGTCCGTTTTCTCTTCCGATATGGTTGACTGTCATATCTCGCTTGACAGACGGGTAGCGGGCCTGTTATCATCTTCATCTGTTTATTAACTGTTGGTACGGCATTTTTGACGAGTCCAAAGTCCGTTTTGAAATCGTAGGAAAGATCATAACAGTCCTCTGTGAAATGATCGGAGCAGATGACAGACCTGTCATTGGGACTCCACTTCGCTCTTCTCTCACTAACAAACTTTGTCCAATTCGCGAATTGGACAGGATCCTTCGGAAACTGATGCAGTTGAATGTCTCCTAATTTCTTATTAGTTCAGTTGGCAGCAACTCAGGAATAAGGCATGTCTCTTTCGCAATGAAAACGTAGACGAATGCGACCCATATCTGCATTGATATATACTTGTTTACAAACAAACGCGGAGCGAGTCCTGTCTATGACGTCACATCGGCCGAAGGAGAGCTCAGGCCACTCTAGGGACTTTTTAAATTGGGCTTTCGAGGTGGCCAATTTCTACGCACTTTGAACCGTTATATCTTTTTAATTAAAGGACGCCTCTAAACTCTGTTTGGTGTTTTATTTACTTGAATGTATTGTCTTTATGAAAATGGGGATTGAAGTCGGATACAAAACTGGTATATATTATCTTTAAGATGTTTTGATTTTATGCATTTAGGTTCGTATCAAAGGTAAATAATATGTTATGAAAATCACGGAGTGGCTCTTTAAACGAAAAAGGCAAACGTCTAAAAATGTCACCCATAAGCTGCTTAAGTCTACATTTAAAAATAGCACTGAAGCCCGTTCGTCAATGGTTAGGTGTTTTGGTGCCTAACACGTGATTTGAAACGTCCTTGAAATGTTCAATATTTGACCGGCCTTGAGAGAAGAACAATCACTATTAGATCTGAACAGTGTATACTGATACCGCTATTGCCACCTAAGGTGACAACCAGAAGTCCAAGTTAAGCGTTCAGTGGCTGTCATGTCGGTAGCCTAAACCCTTAGTTTCACCAGCCCAAGCTCCCATGGCACTTCTTATTGACATCGGGACATTCGCTATGTACCAATCGTGACGCCACATAGAGACAGCGTTTGCTGTGGTCTTACGTAAGGAAATATTGACTTTCATGAAGCGAAGAGACAACCGATTTTGTGCTCGCGTTTTGTTACCCATTCCCATACTCCCTGTATTCACACAGTGGTTTCCAATGGAAATGCAGGAATAATGGCGATTCTTCTAATAAGGGTAGCCGTTGTTCATTAAGGCTTATTTTTGTTCATTTCTGTTAATTATAATAGGTTCTCCGCACATATTTTTGCTGCAACACTTAATGGTATCCTTGAAGGTGACCCCCAGCATGACGTAAACATAAACAAACTAGGTTTCAACTATGTAGTTTCGAATTTTACTTGCTTCATCGATAGAGTCAATTCTATAGTTTTTTGGACGTCAGTTTATACCATTGAGAACAATGATGACCTTTGACAACCACTTTAAACTGGAAGCATCTTATATGTTCATCTTATGTTTAGTAAATACACTACTGCGGGGATATACCAAGCCAGAAAGTGTATTTTCTCCATCTATGTTGCAACTTAAAGACATATACATCGACAGCAGTTACAAGTCGGCTAAACATTCATCAAGTTCTTTTTAGATTAGTTAAGCAATGTCATTTATCACTTTTAAACATGTTAGAACTGTACAGAAATGACTATACGCTTGTAATAGCCTCATTTATTCTATTATCGTGCTATATTTCCCTATTTTTAGTTGCAAATTATCTAATTATTATATCATTTAAATTAGAAATAGAACGTGGTCGTTTTAGTGAAAGTCCGCCATTTTGGAATAAATCTAAGAACCGGCATGGCTAGCCGCATTCCAGAGGTAGCCAGCAGGTCAGCTTGACCGGCACATAACCTTGAAACTAGCCAGAGTCAACATTCCAATACCAAACGTGGAACCAGCTTAAGACTTAGAGAAGTTCAGATAGGTGGTTACATAAACCCTAGCCATTTATGGACTGTAGGTCGCATCACCTCTGACCGTAGGCTCACCAGCGCTTCTATAAGAACCCAACATGCCTTGACTTCAGCAGTCCAAGTTGATGTCAAGCTGTTGGTGTTCTTTTCTAGGTGAGTTGAATTTGGTACTGCTAGATTTGTTAGGTTAACTGTCGTTATTATTCTATGTTAACTGATTTCTCCTTTTATTGAACTTAAAGTCTTGTTATTTCTGTTTTAGCAAATTGTTATATTAAAGATTGATGGTTAGGTTAGGTGTATTGTGAATTAAGGATTTAAAGATCAGACATTACTAAGATCAAGTTAGTATAACAGGCTAACATCTGAATGATATTTTCTCTGTTTGTGAAAGGCGACATGGCTAGCTAGTCTATATCGGACAAGATGTTTTATTGTACCGACATAACGTCGTTATATTGTATGTGTATTTAGGGACATCTTTGATATACGTCATAAACATAGATTACAACGATTCGTAATACAAATTACCATTGAAAGTACTCGTATTGCAAATATCACATTATCCAGTGTTTGTATATCTAGGGTTATATATGCTCTTAATCTTTATATGTATACAGGGGTATTCCTCTTAGACAACAGAGCTGTATTGGAGTCTATCAGTTTAAAGTTATACACTCAGTCTGTAACTAAACTCTTGACTCCAAGCTCTAGGTATTACGTTGTCGCGCATGCGCACACCATATCAGTAGCTTTTAAGCTGGGGTGCCGCAGCATGCGCTAATTAGAGTGAACTAATATCCTCTGATTAGATTAGCGTTTCGGATTAGTTACGGTTCAGTAGGATAGATTAAAAACAAGGCTCTTCCACTCATCATTCATATATTCGTTATCATAATGTTTCACAAATTATCGTAAATATTTTGTTATTGAAGTAATGTTAATTGAAGTATTGTATAAATGACCCTTGTGTGAGGCAAGCTAGCAGCCGAGCACAAGGCACATCACTATACTTACTTGTGAAGAATAAATTTAAATACTATGTAAATGATATGTCTTATATGTGATTGCTTATATATTAATTGGATTATTAATGTACTTTTATGCAATCCTGATTATGATAAATTTCTAATTGAAGTAACTATGTTGATGAATTGTTTTATGAATAAATTGAGTCCAAGTTGATGTCAAGCTGTTGGTGTTCTTTTCTAGACTTATCACCCGTGTCATCCTTCCCCGGAATCACTTAACAGGGCCGATACGCCCGATGTTAATTCTATAGTCCTAGTGAATTCATGAATGATTTCGACGATTCTAGACTTCTAATAATCAACTGTACCAGTATTGTTACTCAAACGGAAAGCATCAGGAATTGTTTCAGGAATTTTGAAAATGATCGAACACTGAAATTTGTCCCTTAGTGGCCATTCCTTGGATTCGCGGCAAAGTATCTATTTGGGCCAAAATGGAAGTTAATACTGCGATAAGTGTATAGTTAAAACAAACCTTGAATGTATATCATACTTAATACAGTGGATTTAAATTTATTTTGATTAGTAGACATTATGCTTGATAATTCAGGAACATCAGGACATAGATATACGGTGTCGGATCCGTCAGTTGAATTGCTTTTGAATGCAGAAGCAGGAATTAATTTAGTCGAGCATATCATCATTGAAAAAAGCTTCCCTAGAATTAGTGGACCACACATTAGCCGTGGTGGCCATGTAGTGTCACCTGTCTTATAATAGATGCCGGTAGAGAAGAATAAAATTGATACCATGACAACCGCATAATGGCAAATTATAACTCAGGTAATTTTTGTTTGTTTTTTTTAGTATAGGTTTACATGGTTACAACAAATCGATCGCAAACTATGAAGGATCAAAGTTGACAGAGAAAAGGTTTTTAAAAATGATATGGGTAAAAAATTAAAATTGCACATAGAAACACAATAAGAATGCGATGAGCTTGGAATTGTGCACTAGACTTAACAAAATATCGTTTCTAAAATCATCTAAGTTTAATTTTGCTCTCAGTTCATCTCATGGGGTTTTCAAATAACAAATAAAATATAATGATTGTTTTCTCTTCAAAACCAAGGTTAGTTCCTCCACCTAAGTATAGAAAAAGCAAAAGAGACTTCTCAAACAAGCAATCCATACTTTCGCACCATGAATTTCCTCAAATATACAAACTTTGTCTATTAAGGTGCAAGGAAGATCCTATTAAAATTTAGCTTTTTCAGCATTTCTGAAAAAGTGCAATATGTAAAAAGTGAAAGGATCTGGGTTGCTTCACCATGGATGAGTAAAAATGAGTAAAAATGTAAACGAAAAGTTCATTCGATTTATTTTCTAAAGAGGGTAGAAACATCAGGATGTATGTTAATGTTACAATTTGCGGTCGTACAACAAAACGTGCATTCAAAGTCTGTTGTGTAGATGTTTGAAGGGTCAAAGTTCACACACTCTGTCTTATTGGACGATTCTTTTACCCATTTCTCTTCACATTCTCGAACCCCGCCACATCTGTTGAAAAAGGAAGGCAAACGATTTATCTTAGTGATTTGGTACTCCTATCATATTAAACCATGAAAAGGCTATAAAATCATGTATATAACATGATGATTTATCATTTAGTAAAGGTTCACGTTTTGGCCCAGGTCCGATTCTGAGGTCTACTATGATGAAATCTTATGTATCGTATTGAAAACATCTCATTGGATAAAGATTATTTACAAAACAATGGACAGAGGCATAATATGAGTCAAATCACTTCACCAGGACATCACTGATCGTCAGAAGATGTATAAAGTTAATAGGGCAACCATAAACAACAACCTCTTTGTGATATGTTTGCTGCCATCAGCATCGTTGGTGACCTTGTTGAGACAGAACGGTGCCAGGTTATCAGGACAGTGAGCAATGGATTCCTGGTCAGGGCTCACACCACACAGGGGGCCGGTACACACAGCACACTGAACTGTGGAGAGATCAGAAAAACAAGGTTATTTTATTTATCAAGTGTTCTGTTTCTGTGGACAGATCGAACACAAGATTATTCTATTTATCAAGTGTTCTGTTTCTATGGACAGATCAGAAAAACAAGATTATCTTATTTTCATAAACTTTAACCGGGAAATTGATTAAGTATTTCAATATTCCAATAAACTACAGTCACACCCATACAAAGAACAATTTAAAGGACCTGATAAAATCTGAACATAAATTTCTAATTATTCGATTGATGACATTTTATTACGGCTACATGTATTGGCATTTTTCTTTTAAAAGAGAATCCCTTATGGTATTTATAATGAATAAGGACGTTTTCAATAAACATGATTTTCTCTTCTTCGTTCTCATCATTCTATATTGGTACAATACTTTTGTTTGTTATGATAAAACTTTTTATATCGAATTCATATAATTTTGAAATATTGCCCTTATACCAAGAGGATGAGTGAGTGAGTGAGTGAGTTAGGATTTAACGCCGCTTTCAAGATTATTTCACTAATATATCGGCTGCTAGTATTACTGCAGGAAGAAAGCCCGCAACACCATTGTGGCTATGCATTGCGGTGAAACCTGCGAGCATAGGCTGGAACTAGCGAACCATGGGTGGTAGGCTACTGCGCTGAAACTCAGTGAAGTATTGCACCCAAACCTGACTGCGTGTAGATCTGTTCTTTACTGCAGACAAAGTTGCCGAGCCCCTGGCGGGATTCGAACCACGGAAGGATGAATCGGACTATCTAACACATCCTTTTCAACAGCTCTAAGTATACAAACAAAAACCCTATCTACTGCGGAAATAAAGATATGATGATGCCTAAGTCTGAGGGAGGGGTCCTGTATCACCTTAAAACACTATCCCGTGGGTGTGTTTTTTTAAAACTTTGTTTTTTTCAATATGCCACAGTTGAAAACATTTCAATAACTCAAACTTAAAATCGCTTGTATGAAACCTTAAGACAAGAATCATTTGTTGACAGTGGTTTTATTGTTCTACTCTATTTTTAAATTTGTCAATAAACGGCTATCCATTGTTTATTATAATAAATCATCCAGTATTTACCGCCTTTGTAAGACCTTGGAGTAGTTATCTGCGTGGAGAATGGTGCTGTTGCTGATGTTGTTGATGGTGTTGTTACTGATGTTGTTGATGGTGTTGTTGCTGATGTTTGGGGAACAGTTGAGGTTTGCGATACTAGAATAAAATATGAAGAGAACTAATGAAATATTATTGTTCATGAATGATAAAAGATTTAATGTCAAGTAACGTTTCTAACGAAGGCTAATCATATCATTGTTTTTATTTTATTCCATAAGGTCATGCTAATGCCAAGGCCTGTGTACCTATTGACAACACATACTAGTCTTTGGTCATCCATATTTATCCAGTATTATACTAAACTTAGCAAAACCTGTTTTGGGCTATAAATTCCTGAATCAAAATACATATAAATAAATATTTTGATAAAGATTGCTTGAGGTCTTCTTACCTGTTCTACAATCCAGATCCCCATTACAGGTGTCCCCGTCACAGCAACCTCCACACACCTGGTTGGCGCTAGAAGTCTGGCTGCATGGCTGCAGGTAATATATACAGTACATAGAACAACTTTACTAATTTTAACTTATTTGTTTACAATTTACCACATACGTTTAATTTTGAGATAAGATAACCTGTTTAAGATAACCTGTTAATGAAGTTAATAATCTTGATTTTACCACTGGTTTCAATTGGTTATCTGAATAACAGGACAGATAGAGGAATAATGCTCATGACAATCGAAAACTTATTTAACCACATTATGACATAGAGTGAGTGAGCGAGTGAGTTGGGGTTAAACGCCGCTTTCAAGATTATTTCATTTATATCGCGGCTGCTAGTATTATTGCAGGGAGAAAGCCTGCAACACCATTGTGGCTATTCATTGCGGTGAAACCTGCGAGCATCGGCTGGAACTAGCGAACCATGGGTGGTACTGCGCTGAAATTCAGTGTAGCATTGCAGCCAAACCTGAGTGCGTGTAGAACAGTTCTCTACTGCAGACAAAGTTGCCGAGCCCCTGGCGGGACTAATGACATAGAACTGTAAACATTATTCCAGTGCATGATTGTCATGCTAAAAAAGATCGCTGTTTATTTATACTAAATATATTATTTGTTGAAGGTTTGGTGGAAAACATTATGAGAGGAGATCTACTACCAGGTTTTCCTCACAATCCATGTCAACCGTCAGTAAAGTTCCCTCTTGACGATACACGGTAGAACATTTCTGGAAAAATAAATATGAAAACTTATAAAATTGCTAAAACTGTACCATAAAAAGTATGTTGCAGTTGAGTATGACTTGAACTTCTCTCAACTCAGATGGGAAATAAGTTATTATATTCTAGATCGAAAAATCTAAGTAATACTCCAACAGTGTCAAATGCAATCTATTAAATTTGTTGTTTCTGAAAGCAGGAATCACTAACATTCAAAAATTACCGATTTAGAATTAGATTGGGTTTGACAAGGATTTTAATGTTGCGGCGTCAGAGATAATTCACTTTATATGAATCATGATAGCTGCTTCAAAGTATCTAATCTACAGGATATATTTGACTCATCCGAACATACTGAGTCATATGAGGAACAGAAAACAACGTTGTAGCAGGATTCCACAAATCTTCTAGCGTCCATCCTCAGATCGTAGCACTGGTAGCATCGGGGCAGAGGGGTAGCTGTTGGTGAAGAACAGTGAATCTCTGATCTTAAATTCTAATAGTGGTGATGTCATAGCACTGTGATGTCATCACTTGATGATGTAATTGTCGTGTCATGTAAATGACGATGGCATGGCATTGCCTACTTTTTAGTATTTTACATTGATTTTACTTTTTTGGACAAAGTCCAATTGTTATAAACTTGTGCAGTCACTGAAATATCATATTATGAAAACTTGATTTCAATTTAAAGAGTATTTGTGGAGATCAATACTTGTAAATCTTTAGTAGTCCTGCTTTATGACTGTGTATATAAAGGAGCCTTTTATACAGTCTAGGACCACATTCAGCAAGTCTAGAATGAATGAAATTAGGAGCCCAAAGAAAAGAAATATTAGGGATGAAGGAGCAGTAAATTATCAAAAATTTTCATAGACTAAATTTTAGTCTAAATCTTTAGGCGAGAACCAATTTGTTTTAGTCCAAATAAGGTTTATGTTATATCCCAAAAAATTTAAAACGATATTTAATAGAATAACTTCTAACAAGAGAAAATAAACTCCCGGGGTGTAGCTCAGTAGGTAAAACGTCCGCTCATCCTGCGGGAGGTCGGGTTCGATTCTGAAGCAATATCTAACAGTACCTAGCACCTTGGAATCTCAATCAATAGGGATCTATTGATTTATATTACCGTACTCTTTGGGGTCTATTGGTGTACTCTTGGGGTCTATTGATTTACATTACCGTACTATTGTGGTCTATTGATTTACATTACCGTAGAATTGAAAGGATTAAGAATTTGTCAATAAAGAACAGTGAAACACGGTCTGACTGACAACACTGTCGGACTTGAAAGAGATGATGAACTGACAAAAATGTATCAGCATTATATTTCGAAAAATATGTATATTCATATATCAAAAAAAGCAGAACAAAATTCCTTTTTCACAGTAATAGATTTCTGCTACAAAAACTTGACCTTGTGTGAAAGGTGACAGATATAAGCACTTACCTGTGCTTACTGGCAGTGTCTGCATGGTTGTTCCAACTGTGAAGCATACAAATAATCTGGGCTTTGTTTTTTACAAATACTTTATACATTAGTTTGATTTAACCATTATGAATATGAACGAGATTAAGAACATGGGCTCCAACTGAAGTAAATTCTTCAATGTACGAGTATATTGAGTACGAAATAGTACTAACAATATATGAAAGAAATAATTCAATGCTGTAGTTTTAGAAAGATGAAGCTATATATTTCAAATTATTCATACTTGCTGACATTACTTTCTTAATTTCACTTTTAACTGAACAAATAATGCACAGATACCAATATTTCATTATAAAATATGCACTATACACGTTGATAGATAAAGCATTTAAGTAGAATCTGATAGGCATCTCACCTGAGAGGGCATGAAGGTATTTTTGAACTGGAACAAAAAAATAACTTCAATAAGACTCATTAAGCGATTTTGGCAATTCTAATAATGGTCTATCCATTGTTTTCCACACTTCACTTAAGTAGCACAATCACCTTCAAATGGCATCAGATAATTTCAAAGCCAAAATGTGGAGTTCAGGGGCTGTTCCTTTCCTGCATATTAATATCCTGAAGGAATTATAAATCAAGGATGATACTAAGCGCTTCTCACCAACTTGTAGATTTACATTAGATCTTCAGGTAACCCTTTCTACAACTGGATGAACTGTGTGAACTGTGTGAAGTGCCTTGCCAAGATACGGAGACAAACCTTGATCACAAATAGTGTGTCTCCATATGGATTCGAACACAGGCCATTGGCGTGAGGGACTAGTCTATTGAACAATTAACCACCATGCTAATTAACCGCCATGCTAACATGGTTGCAACGTCATAAAGGTTAAGCACTTATAAACTGTTCACCAGCTTACCAAAGAATACCTGAAGTGGAGTAACTCTTACGAATGGCCAATAGCAATTGTAACATTTGGAGCTGACCAGACCGAACATTAAATGATGCAGTTTTAAACTCTTTAGGAAGGTCTTATAACAAGTTTTCAGATATAGAGCTCACCTATGTGGCAAGACATAGAGATCACTCTCTAAGAACAAGATTTGATTTCTTCCAACATGCGTTAAGATTACGAATGTTGCAATCTGTGTCTCTACAAAATTAGCTTCTTCCAGAAAGGTTGAGCATTAAGTGTTGAAACTTGAATCCGAAAAATAATACTCAGATCAAGAATAATAACCAGAGATGGTTACGATTACCAAGAATTCACCACAACCATACAAAGAATTTTAAATTTCCAACCTGTGTCATCACACACGTGTGAGTTGCAGAAGTTGGTTCCACAACAGGATGTACACACGCTGGTTCCTCCTGTGGTGGGAGATGGTGGCATACACGCCTAGGAAAGATTGATCAACGGTCTTGTAACTTAGAGAGTATAAAACAATTAAATGCACTCATGTGTGCCAAAATAAATATTATACACGCAATCTTGGAAAATTTCAGTGTCCATCAAACGTGGCAGCTTTAATAGAGAGAAACAACTCTATAATGACTTTTATATTCGAAGGGTTTTACAGAAGAAAGGTAAGATTAATGGATTATCGTCAAACTGTTTATATTTATCTATACGCATAATGATTTACCAAGGTTTACAAATAAGTCGAGAAGTCTAGAATACTTAGCTTGTACAGCTATATATCACTGATGTATACTCTGACGGATATAAGAGTGATACTAGCAACGTCGCAAAGGTGATAATTATATACATACATCCGACCCTGTACAACCACTATTGTAGATAATTCGTCCATTCTGGGAATGCGCTGTCAGGTAGCATTTCTGAAAAATGTTTTGTGAAAAGATACTTGAAAATTAAATGCACAATTTTTTTCTTGTTGTTGATGATTTTTATCAAGAGGACATATACACAAATGTACCAAGTGTTCATTGTTTCGCTGGAGGTGTTATGGTTGAGTGAGTTTACGTTATTATCATATAACAAACATTAATAGTTCTATGATGTTTTATATGGGAGTGCAGGAATGTCAGACCCTTGTATATTCCTACTTTTAATCAGATGAGCCTAACATTCTAGTCTCGCTGCGTTGCTTATCTACCTACATATTGATCCACAGGGTCGAGTCAGGTGACCTTTGAACCCAAGCTGCTCTATGACGAGGTTCGATATTTATATTCTATCAGAGTCCGATTATTTAATTTGTGGAAGGTTAGAGGTCACAGACAAGGCGATCTGACACGACAAGAGTAGTACTTAGGTCAGATACGCAGCAAGGTACGAATGATAGGTTTGATTTGATTTAAATGAGATTGGACTTTCACCCGCATTAGCCTTCTTACCTCTCCGATTTGGCATTTTATGGCTGGGCAACCATTAGAAGAATCAGCATTATGGCAGTTGCTACACCATGTGTCCACTGAGGAATAGAAGATACAGATGTGAACTTTTACTTCATGTTATGTCTTTTATAGAGAGGAATAGTTTTTTTAATTCAAATGCGTGTTTATCCCAGTAATTGATAATCGCTTTATGCTGAAGGCTTCAAATGAACAAAATGCAGCTTATTAGGTTTTATCTTGTTCACCCTAAGATTATGATTTGCTGCAGTTTCTGCATTAAACAGATTTTGTTTAAACTTGAGAAGAAACATAAAACCCATCCTGTCTCAGGGTAAAACGCATACGCTCTCGTTCCACTCATATACCCTGGGATATAACCCCACTAAAACTTACGCGCTGTGACATATGACCTTTGAATTATCTAAAAATAGTAACCCAATAGCAGCGCTTGATATGCGAGTCGACAATATCAATTAAACCGCCTTTTTCGTAGGTTCCGCCTCTGTTGCTTTTGATGGGTAACTGCGGAACTCCTATAGGTTAAAAGTTGTGTTTTCAAATATTTGCCATACCTACTTTTATTAAATGCGAACATTAAATTTTATCTCGCTCATATTGTAGAGGAGCCTGCCAACTGTAGTGAAGGAGGCTCTCTGTAGATGACTGAAATTTATGGTGAACCATCGTGATAAAAATGTTTAATTGGCTGGATCAAAGATCACCGCGCCAGTTTTATAGGGGCTATATCCCAGGGCAAAAGAGTTGAATGAGAGCATATACTTGTATGTTAAACCCTAGGACAGAATGAATATCACCTGGCTTATATATGTTGTCTTCATAGGTCACAGCGCGTCAGTTCTAGATGGGTTATATCCCAGGGTATATGAGTTGAGCGAGAGTGTATATGTTTTACCCTGAGATAGAATGTATATCACCTGGAGTCATGGTTGCTGTTGGAAGAACCGGATGTGATCGTGGGTGAATGTCTGGGAAGGATGTACAACAAGTTCAAACATAGCAATTGGTGCATAAGTGTGTGTTGTATCTTACTTAACAAATGAGCGAAATGAACAATTATCAAAAACATGGTAATGATTTCAAATTTAAAGTCTAATTTTGAGCAGGTAAGATTTTTAAATCTTAAATTCCATCTTTTAATTGGTTTGATATTTAGTCAAAGCACGAATATATGTCATCAAGACAAGACAACGTTTATTGTATTCAAGGCGTCCGGAGATTCACATTTATGTAATTCATACTAGTATTAATTACATAATATGCAATACAAATTAGTTTGATATATTTCTACATTACTAAATTTCATCACGGGCATACTTTACATACATAGCTAGAATTATAAAAGTTAAAGTATCGTTAGATGTCACAATTGACATAAATGCTGTCAATGGTGTTTTTTATAATAAATTATCTGAAATAAATTGTATTCGTATATCTGGACTATATCATGGACAGACACATGTGAAGTGAACTTCATCCTCAATTGTAGAGTTACACAATTGGCATATACGTTCGCATTAAATAATGGACATCTTTCTTCCCCTGTTCCTAATTAAATCAAGCAATCTTGATTCTAGTTATTTCCGTAGGATGCTACAAGGCTTTTTGCCTTACGTTGTAACATTTTATTCTTCTTTGAATTAAATTTCCAGTCATATGACGTCGTCACCATGACGAACATATTACATTTCTAACTCAACAGCATAGTCAAAAGGTCCATAGAAGTCTTTAGGAATTATTGCTCGAGAATGCTAAAAGAATGTTCGACCGGTATGATTTAGACGAGAAAGACGCCGAAGTTGAATAGATTGTGGCAAACGCGTTCATCAGGTCCTTGCTCCCTCATGCCGCTAAACACACATTAATCAAGCTTATTACTTATTACGCCCGTGTGAGATACTACAGTGTAGTTTTCATACGGCAATATTAAACTAGTTTTTAATACCGCTCTAATAGTGTGTGGTAGTGACGTCACAATGATAGTCGCAGGAATGTTTCCATCAGCACATTTTCGATGATTATGCTTGATTACTGAGGGTTAGTAATAAACGGCAGAATAGTAATCCCCTCGCTTTAATTTCTTTCATATTTAATCATTAACTCGTTTGATAAAAATATTATTTAATGGAAGGTCGTTAAGTATCCTCTATATATTAAACAGCCTGAAATAGCAGGTTCAGGATGTTCTATCTGAAAACTTTGACACAATGAATTAAACTGATATCACTGCATTAACTGAATTTTATATTTAGATTTTTTCACAAAGTCTTAAGGAATCATACCTACCATGACAAAGTTGGCTATTACAATAGTTTTTGTTACAGCACTCCCCACAAAGTTTGGTTCCAGGGCGCTTTGGTAGACCGGGTTGTGTTGGTTTTGGGTTCTGGTGGCTTTCATAGTAGCATTGCTGTAAAAAAAATATATGATACGACATATAAAATAATGAAAAGACGAGGCAAATGTTGACAATGACTGAAATTATTGCAGACTTACAGTAATGCCAAAAATGTTGGTGGCTGCTTAACAATAACTGTAACCTCAAACCAGCAACTTATCACTCAAGCTTTTAGCCCACAAGAAGGATATGTTCTTCAGTGTCGGAGCCAGAAATTTTGGAAGATGTGACGGAGTTGGCTCCTAGTAGAGTCAGAAGACCCAAATATATTATCAACGCGGAAATATGGCGACGTTTTGTCAAGGAGCATATGTTTGAATGAATGTATTCCCATTATAACGGATTGATAAAAACATTGCTGTTAAATGTATAAGTCGTAAAACAAATTAAAAAGATTTTAAATCAAAGAATCGAAATCGAAGTTGCCATCTCACACTCACAAACATTTTTTACAAATTTAATCATTGTAAAGGTCAACATTCACAAATATATCGATTCGTACATATGCATTTCAATTTATTAATAATTTGGTATCTTTAACGTTGAAAATTTTAAAATTGGAGCATTTATATTCTAAAACAGATGGTGGTTTTCTACTCCTCTAGCGATTAGATGTATTGAACACGTTTATTCTCTGTGTATATTAACATAATCCAAAACTTCATTGAAGATAAATCTACATTTGCATATTTTAAATTGAAAGAAGGACTTTGCATTTTTTTTTTACTTTCATTTTGATTTATAAATTGATGTATCAGATCGAGTTGTAAACGTTCATTTACAGACTTCTTTTTATATTAAACTACTAAATCTCTGCTAGGAGGTTGGCCCACTTTGATAGTAAGAAGTCTGTAATACTTTATATAATATTTTACCGCTGTTTATAGTTCATATTTAATGTATTTGCACTCACCGAATTTGGAACACATCCCCCGTAGTATTTCAACTGGCCCTCATTTTCGTAAGCTTCGAGATAACAGTGCTGAGGGAGAATAAGATTTATTGTAAACTTAAGTCCAATAGAATGCTTTATCACTTTACGAATGGTACGACCAATCAATTGAGATCGAGCATTTCTATTTCAACAATTCTACCCAAATTTACACAAAAGAGAAGGGTAATACATTAGTCATTTTCGTAAAGAATAGACCCATCTTTTTTAGTAGGTATTTTTCTAAATGAGAGTTGTATTCTATGAAGAGAATTATGTTATTGAACTGTGAATGTTTGAAGTTCTTGTTTTATTGATAAACGATTTTTTGGAAAACAAAATGTCAATAAAATACATTTGCCTAACATAAGATATATGCATTGGTAGAAAATGCAACCGTTTGATATTCCAGTAAGATTTATAAATATTAAGATTAATCGGTAAAGCTTTTCCATGCAATACAATCATGACTTTCCACACTCGCAGCATCCATTGTTTGATTCATTTTCAACAGTTTTTCATGTTTAGTTTTGAGTTTTGCGCGCTATTCCTTCTAAAATTGTAAAATCATTACATACCAAAATAGCATGCTAACTATTTGTGAAAAAAACGTGTCAATTATACATATGTAACACAGAAATAGATCTTGAATGGAAAAAAATCACGTTTAAAAGATAAATAAAGTGATCTCACCAACATGAAAGTAAATGTTTCCAATTGCAATTCAAAATCAAAACAACGGTTAAGCCACACTAATCCATGTCCATACCAACAATGCTTAAAAGGTGTCCCACTCCGGATGTCGATTGCAGTAATGGGACGTCTTGACCTCCGAAGGTACATTTAACATAACGTTTATGGGGCAAAATTTAAATAGATAGATAGATAGATAGATAGATAGATAGATAGATACATAGATACATAGATACATAGATACATACATAGATACATACATAGATACATACATAGATACATACATAGATACATACATAGATAGATACATAGATAGATACATAGATACATACATAGATACATACATAGATAGATGAATGAGTGAATGATTGAATGAAGCAAGAAAGAAAGAAATTTTAAAAATAAAATAATGAATAAATAAAATGAAACGTTTATAGGGCAAATTTTAAATAGACAGATATATAGATAGATAGATAGATAGATGAATGGATGAGTGTATGAATGAATGAATGAATGAATGAATGAATGAATGAATGGATGGATGAATGAATGAATGAATAAACAAACAAACAAATTAATAAATAAAAAAGTTCTACTGCCGAGGGCTCCCTACTATCAAAATTGGACGTTTAAGTGTATGGACGTTGATGACGTTGATACTCACCTGATCAATAGCACACGTCAGAACAGCATGGTGGTCATGAAGCGATGTGGCTCCGTGGTACTCATAGCAGTGAAAAACTGGTAGAAAATAAATCACATGAAGCAGTGACAAACATGCTAAAAAGTAAATATAATATAGCAGTGAAAACATTGATGAAAACTGAATATCTGTTGGCAGTGATAAAACGATTGAAACAATATAGTCAAATATTTTAGATAAATATAAATATCATTTAGTAGTGATAACTGGTTGAAAATAAATATCATTCAGAAGAGAAAACTGGTTGAATAAAGCATATCATTTGGCAGAGAAAAACTGGTTGAAAATACATATCAAGGTAGTTTTAGGCTTATGAATACCCAAATGGCAAAATATATTGGTCTACAAGTAATAATTTGCAATGCTATTGAAAAATAGTACATTTTTAATTTAGCGTTTACGTTTCATAATAACTGCTGCCCCGTGTACAAGATTTTTTCTATTTGTCAAAAATGTTCTCTATCAATAATTGCTTCAAAGTCAGCATCAGACAAACGTTATATTGTGAATATATGAAACCAATGAGAATCACAAAAGTTTATCATAATTATTTTCAAAATAGCACCATTAAAAACATTTGACATTATTGACTCCAACAACAAACTCTGTGTCCCTGTAATAAGATTTATCTAATTGGCTTTACTTTATCAAACTATTGGATCAAGTTTAATCTCACGGGTCTTGCACGGCGTCCTGTTACAGTGAGGCCATGGACAGATTCTACAACAGATTTCTCGCCATCGTCCTTGAGCTACATTTTTGTCGACGTCGAGCAAGGAACAACCCTGGTGAATTTTAAAAATTCAAAACAAAACAAAAATCCTGGAAAACTACTTCTGCATTGTAAACTGAGAAATCTAAATAAAATTATTTTTTGGTTGATTTGCGGGTGGGTGTAGGGTTGAGGTGGGATGCTGTAATTTACGTAGTATAATCTTGATTTTGGTGCTAGTGTGTAAGGCAAGGATTGGGAGGGGACAGTTTTGCCCATCATTTTCCCTAGTATGGTAGCACTTAGTTTTCCATAACCCTATGGTTAAAGCTGCAGAATGAAAAACGTGAAATTAAACATCTCACCTACATGGATACCAGCTGAATCATGAGTCAAACCCGTTCAATTCCAAACTGTCTTTCTTTTTTTAATTTTTGATTAAACTGATAAGAATGCTGTAGTGAAGCTAACCGTTATCAAAGTTATCAAAGTTGAATTTCATATGGATAAACCAAGATGTTGGTTGTGAAAAACATATTTCTACAAATGTAGAAACATTAAAAACACATTTTTATCCAGAAGTGGTATGAATCACTTCACTCATTCAAATTTCTTAATCATTATTCTCAATGTCGTCAATGATAAGAAGCTTCTGCAAATATAAGATATCGCTACCAGCCTATAAAATACACCTCCTTAGAAAAGATAAGTATATTTTTAAAGATTTATCATATTAATACTGCTTTCAGACAAAACTATAGTAGAATTACATATCGTGTTAGTTTGTGAAGCGTTGTCATTTAGAAACAAGTTTTTGAAATGCTAATATAAACCAATAAAATCTATACAATCTACAATCTGCCTCTAATCCTGAAGTTATTCAAAATGTTGTCATGTTTATGAAATGTATGTTTTGAAATCCTTGTCATGTATCAATATCAATGTAAAAATTCAGCTGTAATATGGGTGACTTAATATGTTTGTCAGTATGTCTGTTTGTCTGTCTTTTTCTTTTTTGATAAGTTTCCGAAATAAGATTTGACGAAAAAGCATCAGCCGCAATACAATATCGACCTACTTGGTGATTTGACATTATCTATATCTATAATTAATATCAAATCACCAAGTTGGTCGATATTGTATTGCGGCTGATGCTTATGTGTGTGATCATTCATAAATTCAACATTGTATAACATTGCTGCATTGTGATAATGAGCCCCTTATTTTTGTTAATATACTTAGATGAGTCTTCTTTTTGACCATCTGAGATAAATCAGATTGTTTTGATTCCTTTCTGGAAGTTTCTGGAACCTAATGAACCTATATAAGGGCTGGTTAATAATAGCTTTCTTTCTTATACCGCGCATATATCCATGACAAAGCATGCTCAAAGCGCCATGAGTATTGTTACCCTGGAGGGATAGTACTTTCGGTGCTGCCGATTAACAAGCGCTCCGCGCGCGACCGTATAGGTCCGTACTTCCCCCTTGTTCAGGTACCCATTTCTACAGCTGGGTGAACTGAGTGCAAAGTAGATGAAGTGTCTTGCCCAGGGACACAACACAGGATGGGACCCAAGTCACAAATGTTTGTTGTCTCCACCGGGATTCGAACCCGGGTCTCTGGCGTGAGAGGCAAGCAAGCTTACCACTACACCACTGTGCTCCAGGTTAAGAAACACTATATCTATATCTATAAAACTGAAACTTTATCTAAAAACGGTTAAGTATTCAAATGAAACTTTACTGCTGCAGTCAGTACATCGCGATAATACACCACCAAAAATCAAGTTTGTCATATTTTACTCCAAAAACGTCTCATAATGGTGACCAACTGCGGAAGTGCTGCTCAAACTATGCTTTACAACCTACCATATACAGTTGTCTTTTAAAATGCAAGAGAACTGGCATGTATTTTTCATACATATACAGTAAAACATTAAAAATACTTACTTTCTTTGATGTACATCCTGCAGTGTAACGTAGTTCTCCAGTTTCGGTAACGTATTCTTTCAAGAAGCATTGCTGAAATTGTATAAAACCAAAGTTGACAAATCAGCAGAGAAGAAAAGCTCTGATACATTGTGATTGGATAGAAGATGACAGTTTATTCTTTCTCAACCCCCAATTGGTTCACATGATCATTAAACAGTCAACGTGTAAATTGTAGATTTTTAAGTACAGTCGATCCCTAAAAGTTTCTCAAATGCAACAATTTAAAGATATTGTACCATTTATGCAGACGATTAATTAATTCTATTTTTACATTAATATTTTGAGTGGTAGTAGTAGTAGCAGTAGCAGCAGCAGTAGTAGTAGTAGTAGCAGTAGCAGTAGAACTAGCAGTAGTAGTAGTAGTAGTTGTAGAAGTAGTAATAGTAGCAGTAGTAGTGGTAGTAGTAGTAGTAGAAGTAGAAGAAGTAGTAATAGTAGTGGTAGTAGTAGTAGTAGTAGCACTGTAGCAGTAGTAGTAGTAGTAGCAGTAGTAGTAGTAGTAGAAGTAGTAATAGTAGCAGTAGTAGTGGTAGTAGTAGTAATAGTAGTAGTAGTAGCAGTAGCACTGTAGCAGTAGTAGCAGTAGTAGTAGTAACAGCAGTAGCAGCAGTAGTAGAAGTAGTAGTAGTAGTAGCAGTAGTAGCAGTAGAAGTAGCAGTAGTAGTAGTAGTAGTAGAAGTAGTAATAGTAGCAGTAGTAGTGGTAGTAGTAGTAGTGGTAGCACTGTAACAGTAGTATAAGTAGTAGTAGCAGTAGTAGTAGTTGTATTAGCAGCAGTAGTAGTAGTAGTAGCAGTAGTAGTAGTTGTATTAGCAGTAGTAGCAGCAGTAATAGTAGTAGTAGTAGTTGTTGTATTAGCAGTAGTAGTAGTAGTAGTTGTTGTATTAGCAGTAGTAGCAGTAGTAGTAATAGTAGTAGTAGTAGTAGTAGTAGTAGTAGTAGTAGTAGTAGTAGAAGTAGTAGTAGTAGTAGTAGTAGTAGTAGTAGTAGTAGTTGCAGTAAAAGTTTATACTTACGTCTCCAAGTGCACAGGTCACCATAGTGCCACACTGCGTCATAGAGGGAGCTTCATCACACTGGTGACATCGTAATCCGAGGACATCTTCTTTCATCAGCATCAAGTAATGGAAAGACAATTTAAATTTAACATTAGACTTGATTAACTTTTTTACAACTTCACTTTTCACGTTGGCTTTTTGGGGGGATAAATACGAAATTTCGAAATCATACTTATGGTTATGTCAGTCATTTAATAGTGTGTGCTTATTCATAAATTCAACATAGAATAACATTGCTGCATAGTTATAATGAGTCCCTTATGTTTGGTTATATAACTTAGATGAGTCTTCTTCCTGACCATCTTAGACAGGACAGACTGTTTTAGTCCTTTCTGGAAGTTTCTGGAAACTAATAAACCTATAAGGGCTGGCTAAGGAAACTTTGGACCCATATTCAGTTTCCTGGGCCCAGATTTTCGAAGCTCTCCTATCGCTTAGATAGCCAATGTTTATGTATAGAACTTACAAATATCTTAGCACTAAGATAGACTAGAAATTCTAGGCTCTGTTTTCAACGTTTGAGTATTCGATTATTCTACTTCGCCGTTTTGCTCCACCTTTTTGGATGCCCATTTAAAAGCTGACGCATGCAATTGCTGTGCTTACCGAGAGCTTTGGTGAGCATATTTAGTCAGATTATTAATGTTTCTTTGTGCCTCATTTGATATTGTGTTATCTTTTTCATTAGCCTGCATTGTAACAGTAAACTCTTTGTTCATTATAAACCTAATTGTAATAATGATTCACAAATATTTGACAATGACATTTGACAGTGTTTCATTAAAAAGTCACACGCAACAGCAAATTGTAGTCATTGAATTTGTTTTAGGTAAATGGAATGTCGATATTTCATTACAGATTGATTTGTTAACGACTAAGAGTATTAACCATTATATATATATATACTTAGGTCATTTAGAAACGGACTTGTATTATAAGCCTACCGACACTAAGCAATACTCGGATTTTTCATCATGTCACCCATCACATACAAAGAGAAGTATCCCATACAACCTGTCAAGACGTATTTGCATGATCTGTTCCAATGAAGATACAAGGGTTATCAGACTCAGAGAACTAAAAGTGTTGCTTCATAAAAGAGGATACCCGCCGTTTCTGGTTGAGGATGGAATCAATAAAGCAAAATCCATCAATAGAAGAGAACTCTTAACAGTAAGGAAGAAAGAAAAATCTGAAACAATTGATATTGCATATGTCTCAACCCATAATCCACTCAATCCAGATATGTTCCAGATTATTAGACAAAACACACCTATACTCATGTGTGATGAAAAAATGTCCAAAATAATTGATAATGTTCATTTTATCAAAAGTAAACGCCAAAGTAAAAATTTAAAGCAGTGCTTAACTAAGGCAAGATTTGACTCAAACACTACCTCTCCAGAGTACAAAGTTTCGAAATGTAACAGAGGTAATTGTGGAACATGTCCATATATTTTTGAAAATTCCAGTATAAAATTCATAAAAAGAAACGAGAGATTTTATGTGCGCTCCAATATTGATTGTGCAGCAAAATACGTCTTTATATATCAAGGGTGTTCCGGTGAATATATTGGACAAACTGAGTGCCTCAGAGACAGAGTCCGCGTCCATAAACAACAAAAATCACATTTTAGGGTCAAAATTGACAGGTTTACTCTGTCCGGAGGTGACGGTCATCGTATATATGTTCACAAAAACTGTATAAATAAACCTTATCAAACAAATATTATCATATCATGCTTATCATTAGTGATAATTTACTTTATCAGTGCAGTTGATTTTTCATTAACTTGAAAAACAAAAAATCTACACTGTGTAACATGTCTGTCCGTACATTTTGTGTCCTGACCGTTACAGCAACATAAAATTCCTACAATAATTTCCCCATTGAGCTTCACTTCATCTGTACTTGCTGTTTCTGAATGTTCTAAATCCTGTGCTAATGATAGGATATGAAATAAAGAGATTCAGCATATTTTGCAGAAATAAGACAGCATCTAGTAGGTAGGAATTTAATTCGTCAACCTTTATTGTCCAAACCGTTACGACTGTTTTTTGTATAAAATTAATTTCCTTTTTTTTCACAGAACACAATAGTTTGTTGCCCAAAAATGGAAGAGGTGGATGGTGTGTCACTTGTTATCATTAAGGGATCATTCTTTATTTTATTTCCGATTATTAGAAATTTGTCCTAACCGTTACCTGTCCAAACCGTTACCATTATGTAAGGTAACGGTTTGGACAGTTTTAGTAACGGTCAGGACAAAATTGTTTGGAAATTCAGGAACTAATTAAGTTATTTTTAAAAATTTAAGAAACGTTTAAAATCATAATTCTTTCAAAAATGATAATTGTTTGAGTATATAAATTTACTATTCAAAATGGTTGTGATGTAGTTGCTTTAAGATGAATGATTTGGTGTAACGGTTTGGACAAAAAAAGGTAACGTTTTGGAAATTTATAGAATATATTTTTATTCAAAGAATATTTTGGAAGGTGACATATTGCCTATTGCATAAAATTATCATTTCGATACTATTTTTCAAAAGACAAAACATATTTTCTTTTATTAGTTCATATTTTCTATATGATCAATGATAAGAAAATGGTGTAACGGTTTGGACAATTTAATGTAACGGTTCGGAATTTTTTCTTCAGAATTTTGTATTACTATTTCTAATTACATCTCAAAGTAGTATGAGTCTGTGTCAATATCGGTGTTGACAAAAGGAAATGATTATTTGAATGCTTTATGTGATTTTTTAAATTTTAACCCTATTTGAAACTATCTTCAAGATTGTACAGTAACGGTCTGGAACTTTTTACGTCTGTGTATTCCAATACATAATGAATACATGATAATATTTTCTTTCTTTTTTATTCAAGTTAGCAGTTTTGGTATGAAGTTAGATTGCTACTTATCAATGTCTCATTTTTAACATGTATTTCTTATTTTATTACAAAATGGTTTTGAAATGCTGATGAAAAACTTAAAATGGCATCAGTTGAATAGCTTACTGAATCCACAAAAAAGAACCAATCATTAAGAGAAAGAAAAACTGAGAAGTGTCAAAAGAAGGTCAAAGACCTATTATCTGTTCAGGAAAAACAAATGCATTTGATATGTAACCAATTTATGTCATATACTTTGAGAACGAGTTGTGAAGAACTCACACATAAATCATTTGCAAATCAACCTGATTGTATTCTGATTTTAAATGTGATCATAATCATGAAATTTATTAATACTTTTCCTAGTTGCTTTATGTGTTGCTAAAACTTGTGCATTTTTGTAAATGTATGTTACAATTTCCCTTTTACTACTCAACTGACAAATACAAAAGGTATCGAAATGACTGAAAGAATAATATGTCTTTTAAACTTACAGTGTACCATATCTACTGATAGTAATTAATAGCTATGCAGTTGCTGGTGAAGTGTGACCAATTGTGCATTATTGTGGTTGTTTCGTTGTCTTTCAGAATTCCTTTATTTAAACTTTTTAAGACAAAAAAGTTCAGTCCTTACGCTTTGTCCTAACTGTTACAAAAAATGTCACGACCGTTACAATTCATTTCATTTTTTATCTACAACTGCACATTTCATTCAGCTATCAGTAATTCCTTCATCAAGATAGTGTTATTTAATTGTTGTTATAATTTGTTTCAGTATATCTTGTAAAGACCAAATTCTTCATTAGTTTCATATTGAAATTATGAGAAATATCCAAGCCGTTACCTCGGCATTGAAGAAAATATGTCAAGTTTGTTAAATGTCACCATCTGTAATTCAAATTACACTGTCTGTCCAAATTAGGGTAAGCATTTAAGCTAAATGATATTAATTTGTTACTTAAAAGTTCATGAAACAAATGTGATATTGGATTCATTTATGTCCAACCCGTTACAATTCCTGTCCATACCGTTACCTCTGTTGTCCAAACCGTTACTGGTCTTAATTAACTGCTTTCATTAATCCATAAGGATATGTGAAACAATCTTCTTAATATAGATGTCATTAAAACAAGTTATGGGTTAAGCACCAGATGTTTATTTTAGTTAATATTCCTTCTAAAGAGTATAAACACAAAACTATTTCTGAAAATGCTGTTATTTTCTGTTAAGCTACTGAAAGGTACAAATTTATATTCTAATGATTCATGTTGACAATTTTATCATCAAATTATAACTATAGAGTGTAGAAAATGTGAATGGCACTGTAAAAAGATTTTTCTGAATCATATTTTAAAATCCTTCCTCTGGTTATGAATCCGTAATGGTCAGGACATCTTCCATACATTTAATTACTTATAAATCAATTAAAAGGTAAGTAAGTACATTTAAGCCTGCTTGCTACTATTTTGTAATAATTTGGTGGTTGCTAATCTCTATTGATGTAAAGTTTACTATTTTGAGGAGTTTGTTTTTACCAATTTTAGCAAATGAAAATGCTACCAATTTTGAAAATGACCCATATATATATATGCTCTAGTTAACGTACCAACGCACACGCTTGCCAAAATCACCAGAAACGTAAAAGCTGGAACAGAAGATAAAGTTAAAGGTAGCATCTTAATTAAGCGGATTGTCATTATTTTAATTGAATAATAATCATTCGCAGTGTTATAAACAAAATGAACATGTTTTTATCTGAGACGAGATAGCAACATGATACAGTATAAAATATGACCTGCCATGCCAACGATCTTTTAATGTTTTCGAAGGCGCACGGAACTTTTTGAGTAATTCTTTGACTGACATATAATTAATATAACGGACATGTGACAAGTAACCCCTTACTAGTAACTAAAAGGTCAAAGGTCATATAGATTCAATCATTTTGTCTTTTGTCATTTTGGGATTTTTACTCTAAAGTTTTAAGTGTCCATAGTATTATGCGGCATTTTCCATGCAAGACTTTATAAAATAAATAGCTCAAGTGACACTTTTCAAACAGAAATCATAAAAAGAAAATGTTTGCCGAACTTTTGATATACATATACCTTGAAAAAATTACAGATTGACGCAAAATACCAATAATTAATGAGAAAGGTTATCCAATAATTTGAATTTTATAGACACCATTTGATACACATGAGATGATAAACACATTCTTTATTCAATTTTATTCTATGACAGAATGATAACAACACTAACTGTCAAATGAAGACGAGTACTAAATGTGGAATAAATTAGTATTTAACTTGCCTTCCATAGGTAAAATCTCATACAATGCTGACCCAGTAGACGTTCTTTTTGAGATAAGTAAGTCTGACAATGACCTCCAGGAAAATATTTACCACTAAATGATTCGGGAAATGAATCGGGTCATGATAAAAAAAAATTAAAATACGCCATAATCTTTTCGGACAGATTTTTATCAGGGTGTCCTTGTTCTGAAGTTGTGCGTTTCAATCCCGCAAAAGAATTGTCTAAAATATAATCCATGAATTTGATCTACTAGAAAAAAATTAAGGATATTTGTAATTTTTTAAGATATGAATAATGAAGATTTTTTAACAAATGAAAAAATAAAAAGAATAATGAATTAACATCTATATATTTATTTAAGTTATTTAGACTTAGAAACACGTGACTCAGTTAATTTTTCAACTTCATTGTAATATAGGCCATATGGCCAACAATAGTCTGTCAAGTCTCTGAACGGTGAATTTTTTTTAACGGTTTTCTGACTACTTATAAATTCAATTCTCTTATGATTAAAGCAACATATAACAGAATAATAAAAAATGGTAGCGTCTTCGGGTTTCAACCTCAACCATTGCAACTTCTTTCGGCTATAGAAAATGTCTTTCATTGTAAATTAAACCTCCGCAATCAAGAACTCAATCTATTTTCACGATAAAGTAGCTGACATATGGTAAAAAATATCAGGACACGGGTTGTCGAAGAACTTTTTGTGTTACGATGGTCGCCAATCATAAATATCAAAATTGGCCTGCGACTCGTTTGTACTAAAAGAGCATCGAAAATCCTGGCCTAAGATCTTGAAGGGAAACAGGAGCGAGCTTGTCCAACCTAAATGACAATTCTGTGACACACGTAGAATACATAGCTCTAAGTCAGTCGATATTCTTGGAAGTTAACCACTGTAAGAATTATCTTCATTTATTCAAAACGGTCATTTTATGGTCATTTTTTTCGCACAAGAAATCATCTCTGCTACGCTTCCGTAATTACTCTTTATTTTACTAATAATTAGTGTTTGAATGACAAATTATTGAGCGACATATGTGCAAGTGTCCTACAGACCGTCGTATTGCAGCTGGTATGTTTGCTGTTACTAACTGTATATGTACCGTCAGAACGTGCGAGCTACGAGGGTGCTTTCAAACCCTTGTGGAGAGAAAAGCCCCTGATAGTGTATGTTCGATACCGCTAGTCAATTTTTAAAAACTTTTATTCATCGGAACACGGTCGATTTTAATAATACTGAATCCACTCCTGTCCTTTTTAACATGGCTCATTTAAAATTATCATACATTGTGTAATTTGTGGTAAACTGAAATAGTTAAAAGTGCATGCCAATATCATCATATCAACAATACTAATTACATATTTGATCGAATTTCAGAATTACCTACCTTGACTAGCCATAGCTTTGAAAAAACTGTTCAGTTTACCAGTTTCAAAGTTAGCTCACACAGGAAAGGAAATGTTTATTTATCCCTTTATGATGAGGAAAATAGATTACGCTTGTATAGTGACATAATTTTGTTTATTAAATCTGAATCCTCATGATACAATAAAATGTCGAATATTCTCATTTCCTTTATTCAAAACATTTATCCTTTCAGTAAGACTTAAAGTTAATTTGAACCCGTCTACTGCTGGTTATACATAGAGGTTATCATGCGAGTATGTTTTGGGATGGTAAATATCCTGCATTAGGAATAAACATTGTATTTTGCGAGCCTTGGCGAGCTAAATACATAGTGTTTATTCCTAATGCAGGATATTTACCATCCCAAAACATACGAGTATGATAACCTCTTTATCATACAATGTCATTCTGTATTCATTTTGCCAAAAAAGGTCTGCCGTCATTACTGGAGTTTTAACAGTTATCTTCAAATGTGCGCATTGATATATGCAAATGAACAGCGTAATGACACCACGGTAAATTGACATTAAATTAATCCTCCATTCTTTGCCTTTGAGGCAACAGAGATGTTGTTTTGGCATGATCTAAATGTTCCAGTTGGTCTTAGAATTTGTTTCTAAATAAAAAAGATGGAAACGAAAATAAATTACAGTTTCGAAAGTACGTGTAGATTTGAACCCGAAAGCGTTCGCCTTTGCATTCACACGTACTCAGGCGGCGAGCGTATTTCACTCAAAACGAGCGTTCCTTCCCTTTTCCAAATGCAAATGACAGCTTGTGTAAACGCAGCGTTACGGATAGATTAACTAATACTAACTCTACTTAATTTCCAAAACCCAATAAATGATGAAAACATGTATGATACATCGAAGCTAAATATGAGGTCATTGAACATGTGATTCAATCAACCTTGGGTTCCCGTGAGTTAAATTTAACTCAGTTCATTCATTGAAATAGCTAGGCCTATATATTTCGGTTGATTTCAACCAGCGATGTACTTAAGTTACTTTGCACTGCTTGATCATGAACTTCACGAAACAGATGCACAAAGTCCGTTTGTTATTTCTTCAACTTAATTTTGATGCATTACATGACGAATAATTTGCTGAAGCCATCCGTTCGTGCAGGCATTCCAAGTGATAAAGCGTGTGACGTCATAGTAATTTTCAGAAAAAGTTCCGGCACTTGACCTCTGTAATTTGCATCTTTATCCGCATATGACCCCAACGGATATAGAAAATATCCGTTGACTTTATTATGCCGAGAACACTATCCATTGTATGATAAACACCTTTATTAGGCCTGATCAGTTTAAAACTTAAGTACGTTGAAATAGGAGCATTCCCTTTTTTATAACATGTTTTGAAATTTTAATCAAGTGTATAAACGTGTTAATGCTAAGGATAGAAATGTATGGATGACATTTTTTTAATTCTGAGATTTGCGACGCTTTATCTCAGAATGAAGAAGTTGTAATCCATAAATAGCTTTACTTAGTTGTTTCCAACTTCAAAAATGCCACTTAAAGAAGTGTTAACGTTGCTTTGGATCCAATAGAGGTTTCTTGGTTTGTCAACGAATAGTCGTCAGCAAGTAGTATTCAAAACATTAAATTCAGGTCTGTGATTGGATTGGATCAGTCCAAAGTAATGCTTAAGGGTAGTAACGATATTCCATCTTTGTGTTGCTGCATCGATGTGCACAAGTCAATTTATCATCGAAGTTAGCATTTCCAGTGAAATTTTTATGAGAGACAGTTTAACAAAGTTGAGACCTACCTAAATCAAGACTGTAGGAAACAAATTTGCCTGTAGTAATAAAGAAGATATATAAATTGAATAAGAAGATAAGTAAAGATAACTTTACTAAATTAGTTTTTAGTAATCTTACAATATGTATTTCATTTTCTTTTTCCATATGCATGAGAAGTGAATAAAATTTTCAAAATCTTCCAGAAATGAGAAGTCAACATGTAATCATCATTATTATTCGATGTTCATATAAGGCTTGCGTTATATATCTTATCTTGTGCTGTCTGTCTGTCTATATTGAATAAAAAGTAACTCTGTGTTGATGAATGCCCATGAATGGCTTCACTTCTCATTCTTGTTTTACTTTACGGAGTGTGCGCTCTCATTTATCTAATTGTAAAATATAAATCAACCAAAATGTTACATTCAGTAAAAAATGTTTCAAATGTGTTGTGTTATAATTATGTTTATAATGTTTCCTTGGATTTCGTTTCCAGAAAAATACCCCGATAGGAATGTTTAGGAAAGTGTAATAATGTCTTTATTCTGTTAGAATCACATATTAAGAATAAGGTATTTCCCCTTTCACTGGCCAGCAACAGTGGTATCAAGGAAAATTTTCTTGACAACGCAGACAATGGAATAGAGATTACAGAACTCTGCACACATATATATATATATATATATATATATATATATATATATATATGTGTGTGTGTGGGTGTGTGGGTGTGTGTGTGTGGGTGTGTGTGTGTGCGTCTGTAAGCGCATGAATCCCACTACACAAGTGTGAACACACACGTTATACCCCACTACATATTTCAAACCCACTACATACACTCGTGTAGTGGGATTTTTTATTTCACGAATCGTGTTTTCTGATGGTATTCATTCCGAAAATGTAAAATGTTTCAAATGTTTGGGTTTCCGGTGTGTATCGGGTTTTTTTACACTCATTTCGATGGGTGATCGGCCATCTTACACACTTTCGCCAAGGCTTATTCCAGCGCATGCGCACCAACGACCACAGGATGGTCTGAGATGGCGGTCACAATTCCAAGTCTCCGTTTGCGGTAAGTTGCTGTCTTTTCTTATGAGTGTCTCCGATTTCGAATTATGAAAAGCAAACTCGTATTACACAAATTCTTATTACATTATTTTATGTTCCTTTGCATGCGTCACGATTGTTGTAGGTTACTGTACATCGATAGGCAGATTGGCCACTTTAGAAGTTTTGGCCGAGGGTAAAGTACGGCATATTTCAACTTGTCGAGTGAGAGTCATTTCTGAAACCCTAATGATCTAAATTATCTCCTAACATCATATAGATTGTTTATCCAAAGCACAATTTTAAAATGTTATTTACATTTCCCTATCAAAGCCGTAATGTGTTTCGAAATGCAAGCTTTGATATTTGTACCTGGTTATCTCCCTTTTCCTACGACACAGGCTGGACTGCGGAAATCACTGTTTCTGCTGATGTAGGGGCAGCGATAATTTTTTTCGAATCTTAAAAATCTTTTTTTGGGGGATTGGCAAATAGCTTTGATTTGCCCAATATTACAGTGTTAGGTAGGTAAAAAGTCAAACCGTTTGATGACGAATTTTTGTGGTTTTGTCAATTTTCACAATTTTTCAAGAACTTTAATTAGGCCTAATGAGCTGTCTTCATGCTTTTGCCTCATTAGGCCTAAATCATATTTTCGTTTTTCTTAATTACCGAAATAAGCAAAAGGCATAAATTATTAAGCTTGTATGCAATTATAAAAATGAGATGCCAAAAAATTAATGCCTACTAGTACTTAATACAAAAATTTACTTTTCATTCAATAGACTGATCCAGTGGAGAGCATTTAGGCCCCGCACCCTGCAACATGATTGGTTGAAATAGTTTGGGGGACAAGTTTCAAGCTGAGGCGAGCCACACCGCGTAAGTCAACAATGTCACTAGCTAGAACTTTGGCTTTGAAATGTTTATTGTTTTCCAGGCTAAAATTCAGAAACTGCATGGTGCATGTGTTGTTAGAATGTATAGATAGGACATTATAAACCTAAAATACTTAACTTAATGTTTTAGAAAGTCATAAATTCATGTATTGTGATAATTGTATATTTCTTTCTTTTCTGAGATTTTACAATCATTTTGACAATCATTAAAGAAAGAAAGTGTAGGTCTAATTTTTGTCGGAGAATCCAAAATGTCAAAACCAATGATCAATGGTCGAAAGTGGGCAGTTACTTCTCTTGAGAGAACATGTAGGTGACGTCACAGGGGTGTGTATCGCTTAGAAATAGCTTTAGAAAGACATATATACCCATAGACCCTACCCTACTAGTAACTACTATATAAAAGGAAAGGGATGTAACGACCAAACCACCCCATGCTCGAACAAAGTCAGTTTTCGCATCCAAAATAATTGTTCACTACGATTCGAAAGCTAAATGATTTCCCTACTAAACAAGCTATGGATTGTCAAAATCGGATAATTATTTCAAAAGTTACATGCAACGACGCCCCGAAAATCGCTACCGCCAGATTTTCAAGCCAAAATCCCCACTCAGAAAAAACAGCAAAAACTCACCGTTTAAAGATCGACTGAAATGACCCACGGCAACTTTCGTGATTCATAAAATATGTTTTCTAATTTGCAAGTAACTTGAGTTTAAATTTTCGAAATCGGCCAAAAACAACTTTAATACGGCTTTTTCGAATCACCAGCTAATTAGCACCAGTGAACAGAACTGAACTGGCCCGTGGTCACTTAGTCGTGTCCTGCCGCGTGTCCTACCGCGTGACGTGCTAGTCGGCGGAAGTATAACCTCCTTAATGAAAAAACAACAGGAAATCTCAGTCTTAACAACTGTTTAAACATATCTAAAGTCATCAAAGTAATTCAAACCTCCGATAAATTAATGTTAAATATATCTTTAATTATTTCTATTGTTCCAAGCGAAAGACAGTTTTTTTAATATGATGCTATGCGCACTATCCCATGGCATGTGTACATCAATTACAACGTCTGCCAAATGTTGTCACAACAATCAGACTGGATTAATTAGTCTTATTTTTTATGACACACAGGTGGCCGTTATGTAATCCTGTCGCATTCAATTTCAATTCTTGATTTAATGGTCTCTAATTATACCTTTTGAATTTTAAAACCCTTGGACCAACCAAGCGGAATATATGTCCTGTCATAATGGCGTAATTCTTGGCATTCGACTGCTACTTAGTTTATTGTCACGGCGTCCAGTCATTTGAACCATTGAACTTGTAGAATATATATTCAACCAATAAATTAAGAGAAGGAGATTTGGCTCATGCACTTCTACGGACATTTAAAAAAGTACATCGTGAATAACGGGTACCAACATTCTTTAGGATTACATAGGATGTTTCTAACTGTTGTGCCAGGTATGTTTTCATTTCATTGATTGTTAAATAATTCAAAGACAGAGATATTGCAACACGGTGTGAGATATTATACCTAGATAAGAATATAATATGTGTTAGTTAAATACAAACAAATCATCCACTAAGTACTAAGTTGTCATGAAAGTGGAGTGAAACAAAATTATTTTTTCTATAGTAAACAGTCTACATTCTCTTCCTTTATTTACAAAAACCTTTATTTTTTCGAGACAATTTAGAACTTCATATCGATAAATACATGTTTTGACACTACGTGATATCCCATGGATATGGATCTCTCACCGACCAAGTTCTTAACCTTTTTGATATAAACCCACCCAAGAAAACCGCGTCCAAGGATTGTCACAGTAAAATCAAGATGGATTTGACGACTGAGAGGGAAAGTTGTTATCATGAAGCAGTTACATATCGTATTTTGGAATTCTTTCGGTCATGCTATTGCCTCTATTTTGCTGTTGAATAAGCTTAAAAATACAGAGAAAATCAAAGGGCTAGACTTTCAGCTGATGACTAGCACGTCACACACTGGGCGTGGCTTCGAGTCATGCTTCGGTGATTTTGTCTAAGCGTTCGCCAGTCCCATTAGGCGGTTATCCAAAACAGGGGTATACAAGGTCTCCTAGCAGTCGAATTAAAGCGTATATTTTCTCATTTTTTGGCTCTATTGATTCTTATAAGTGAAACGAATACAAATACTAATTTGTAATAATCAAATTTATGCGTTACTTCTCCTCTTTAACATCATTTATTGATTCCAGCAATGTTGACAACACCAATGTGGGCTCAATTTATAACTATGGGTCAAATTATAATTTTTTTTAAACGTTCCAGAAATATGTAATTATATAAATAATTAATTAAATGTCAAAATTTCAAACGAATCGTAAGAAAATCGCAACATAACCTTTGATTTAATTGACAATGATTCTTTTTATAATTGATGTAAAACAATATACTTATAAGTATCATTTTTCATGTTTTATGAAAGAATATAAACAACTTTTACTCGGTTTACCTAAAAATATTGTTTTGATCTTTTTCTCCAAAAGGTGATGGCATATAAAAAATTAACCTGTACCTACATTAACTTGATAGATTTCGCTATCCTTCTTAATTAAAGCATATGTTTTTAAAACTCAAACTCAGTTATGTTTTATAAGTGGAAAATAAAATATTCAAAAATTAAAAGAATTTGTAAGGAGGTTTGAATCTCAAAGGCAAGTTTGAAAGCAACTCCTAATTCTAGATAAACTACTTCCATGTTGAATATTTGATGTGCAGTTCAGATACATTATTTAATAAAATAAGTTTACCATTAGATTGGTGATTTAATTTTATTTCTTCAAACAATAGTCATATAATTAAAATGATCAAAACTGTGGTCGACAGAAAAAGGGGATATTTATTTTTCAGAGGTCAGACAGAATTATATATTTTTATCAATATTTGCTTGGCTCAGGAGTGAGATTATGAAAATCATGAAAGATGTGGATAGCAATCGTTGATAATGACTTGTATTTTGTAATTCATACTGTTCAACCACCCTGGTGTTAAGGCCAGACTTTTTTTTTTTTTTTGGTTTAACAAATTTAGAGTAAAAAAAAAAGTTCGGTAGGTAGGAAAAATTTTTTTTTTAAATTCAGTTTTCAAATTATTTTTTACAGTTTGTATTAAGTGAAGGTTGGTAGGCAAAAAAAAAAATAAATTTTTTAAATTGTGTTTATTCATAATGGCACACTGCTCACCATCCTGATAAATTGTCAAACATGTATTTTTACATTACCGCGTGGTTACAGTCCAACAAATTTAGAGTTACCTCCCTTCCCTAATTCTCGGAACGGGGGATATTCTGAAACGAATCAGACGCGTTTCGATATATTGTATATTTCTATCTGTTTTTTTTACAGATACAGATCGTGAAATTGGATTTGGATTTATATGATATATTATATTTATTTTTTTTACACGCTTTCGAGTCCGCAGGTTAAAAAATAATACCTTTATTTTAACTATATTTTTTTTTCACATTTCCACTTTTTAAGGTCGGCGGATCCGTAAACCAATAAAAAAAAAGTCTGCCCTTAGGGTCATAAATGCAATGCCTCGCTTGGAAGGTAACCTTAATTTTCTTTATTAGAAGCAATTTTGATGTTCATAGTAAAAAGATTAAAACAACAAAAACATTAAGTTACAATATGCTGCATTAAGACTTATCAACAGTTATGTATAAACATGTTGAAAAAAAACAAACTTTTTTAAAAACTTCAGTTGAAAGGTAGATTTTTTGCCTCATGAAAAGGTGATTTGATTAAGTTGAGGGCAAATAGTCCTGTTGGCAGAGAGAATGCAATGATAGGTATCTTTTTACTACAATAAGGCCAGTATCTCCCCAATAAAGGAACAAACATTAACAGTGTGTCCAATAAATATGAGAAGAAATTTCATTCCTAAAGTAATCAGTTTATTTTTTCATGTAAAAGGTCAAAAAAAGCATGTCTGAAGTGACAGATCTCCAGACTGGCACAGAACTTGTATCTTTAATTGCTGTTTCAAATGCAATAAATCTGATTTAGTTATATTTTTTAGAATATTTGCGTATGAGGACATTTCCCCAAAATGTCCTGAATTTGTTTCCCTTGCAAGCAATAAACTCTTCAGTTTCATAAACATGTCTGTAATGGTTAGAATTGTAATCAAATGAAGGCTTTACCTTTTTTACACTTCAAAGAAATTAATTATGCTCACTGAAATTAATTTGAGTTGAGCGTGATAAAATAACACAAACCTTAACAGTGTTACACACTCAACCTTTTTACAAGGTTCACAGGCTCAGAGGCACATCAGTTCTGTAATATATTTCTCAGTTTTAAAAGAATAGAGCCATGACCCTGGATCTCATCAGGCTTTAAAATCTATTATCACTAGGCCATAGTATTATAATACCACTCGCTTATGGAGCATATAAATATTCCATCTTTCTAAGCTTTATTAAGATTATTTACGAACAAGATATTTATAAGGCCATGACCTGTGTGACTTAAGTGAGGGACAAACAATATGTAAGACTCAGATCTGTGGCGGGTCTCTAACCTATGGCGGGTCTCCTTATCTGTGGCGCGTTTGATTGTTAGACTGTTTCATGACGTCATGCTAAGTGACGTCATTGTGCGATGACGTCATAATAGCTAACTGTTCCCGACGTAAGGCCCAATTGTGTCGCTAGCGAAATAATTAGGGAAGATACAGAGAGAAATTGCAAACGGATAACGACCAAATAATACGAGTCCATATCCCAAATACGAAAATACATTAAACAATACCATACATGTAAATAAGACCTTTACGGCTTTATGCCATATCAAATGTGTTTACTTTGTAGGATCTTTTTAGCCCTCGGTGAGTCTGTCTTCTTTAGCCTTAAGATATTGAAAGACTATCTTTTTTAACCCTTGGATTCCTGTCGACGGATTTTAGGGTAAGTTTGTCTATCGTAAGGTTTGGTTAATCATTGCAGAAAAATACAAAAAATGGTACAAATGTCAGGCGTTTGAAAATCTTCATAGATTTGGAAATCCGCCACAGATTTGAGGCCTGCCATGGTTTCGAGTCTTACATATATATATACATATATAATATATAGTTTAGAATCCTCATTAGAATATACAAAAAAATAAAAGTTTCTTCACTATCATCTTCAGGAGAAAAAAATTTAAAAAGGTTTTAGGAGTGGCCCCAGAGGCCTTTCTTAGGTCACCAACTTTATAAATTTAAATCCTTAGTAGTCAATGAATTGGTACACAAAATTATAATGGGACACCATCCCATGTCAGGCTAGATGAGGTGTAAAGTGAAATTGAATCACTTACTTGCTTTCAGTTTAATTCAATTGGCATAGAATATTTGATGTAGAAATTATAATTGAAAATCTAAAAACTCATTCATTTTACATAATCTGTTATATATCCAGCACGGAACAGACAGATTTGATTTGTAGCCCATATTTCACCTACTGTTAAACACTCATTACAAGTTATGCCAAAATAAACTTTCCTTGCCTATTATTGATGTCACGTGTATATCATAAAAATTATTTGTATTCAGTATTGAACATCCTTTAAAATTTACCTTTTGAATATTCATAAAAACATCATGAAAGGCTATTATGAAGTACAACCTACTGATCAACTAAGTTATGCAAAGTGATAACAATTACTAAACTAAACTAAAACTTTGAAAAGGGAGGTATTATCCATAGGTGGCTAGAAATTCATGTATTAAACACATGAAATATCTAACGTTACACTCCTCAAAACACAAGTTGAGTTCTTTGAAGGCTAATTGCACCTATAATGATCACATATCAAATAATAAGAATCAATTGAATTCAATACAATCAATATAATTGGATATAAGTGATGAAAGTAAATGTATTGTTTTCTTAATTGGGGACTCACTTGTATGTCTGTTTATATACAAAAACATATTAAAGAATCCTCACAAATAAATTCATTCATAGTCAATTTATTTATTCTATTTTATTTGAAGATTTTATTGAAATACAATAGCAGAACATTTTCAAGAGTGTCCATGTATTAGAGGTTTTTTTTTCCATGTATGCAGCAAGGATATTCTCCAGATTAAACTGTCCCCTCTTGATATCAAATCTTGTAACTGAAAAATATAAATTGGAACCAAATTCAATATGAGGCAAAAAAAGATTGTTCCATTGTCATTATAGCTCCTCAAGTACTGCAATATTAATTGTATTTAATGTTACAAAATAACATTTTAAATAACAAAGTATAGTCAAAGTGGTTGCTCTCATAATTCAAACAATCATGGAACTTAATATTTGGTTAATCATAATCTACATGGGTAAAGGTGTGTTGTATAAACATTTATAATTACAACATTTTGCTTTTAAGATAGCTGAAATTAATAGGTTTTAAATTTAAGTTGGATTTCTTTTGCATCTTCTACAGAATTGCTCAATCAAACTCTAGAAACAAAGTGACACTTTTCACCAAAAAAGTTTCATACAGCATACAACAGCTTGAGACATGGTACCTAACAAATAACCCCAAAGCCCCCTCCTTATCTCCTTATTTTCCCCCATGGTTATATCTAAAACATTACCCTGAGAAACATATTTCAAATGGATCATGTCTCAGTGGCTTTTATCTAAAACTCTACGTTATCTGCTGAAATACATTAACAAAAAATTAAAAAAGTATATCATGCATAGATCCAAATCTTTAGATTGTGGCTGTTGTGCTTACCTGAAATTTTCAAATAATGATGGAAAAGTGTCTCCACTCTCTCCTCCTGTATTGAGACACATGCCTGCAAAGAGAGAATCTTTTTTGAAAAAACACTTCTATATTATAAACAATGTACATTTCATCCCTTTATTTCTTAAATTAATTTTTTTTGGTGATAATTCTAGGCTACATCATGTATTTGTGCTTGTCAAATTAAAACCATACTTGCTCTGCTACTCTCTTTAGAAACTTACCCAAATGAATAGATATATATACATGATCATATATTTGTTATTTATTACAAAAAGCCAGAAGGCTATTAACCAGCTGTCACCATCAGTTTGTGAGTGTAATACGGAAGGCTCAATCTTTAAATTATCTATATGTATAAATATGATATTACAAAATGGGAATAATTCAGGTATTCTTACAGTCTTGAATAAACATCAAATATTGAGCAGCTTAGAAATAGAAGTGCTGGTAAATACATTTGATGGTGTTATATCAAATTGATAACCAGATCATTAAAATGACATAAATTCTCAATCAAATACTTACTGTTTATAAGTATAATGTGCCATGCCTTCATCTGAAATCCCAAAAAAAAATCATGACTTAGACTTCTGTTAAAATGGTTTCAAACTTTATTGAACTAATCATTTACCTAATCTAGTTTCACATATATATTTTATAATTATATATACAGATATAGCACCTTCAAATTTTCAAAAGGCATGCATACCTAATCGATAAAGTTGGTATTATTGTCATATGTTAAAAACATGGCACTTGCATATAAAATCAATAATCAACGAAGCGTGTCTTACTGGGTTTTTTTTTAATGTAATATTGGCAAAGTAATTCGATTTATGAATAACATTTTAGAGATGTTTAAACAATCACTAAAGTAAAATAATAAATTGATGTTAAAATGAAAGATTGATGGCAATTAAAGAAAAAAATATAATTATCAGTGAAAACGTATACGTCGATGCTTACCTGATGAAGGCTTGGTAAATTGAAGGCATCGGTCCATTAATTATTCCCAGCACTGCCAGCAGCAGAGTTGGAAAATCGTTTTTTCTTTTTCCGATTCAGAAATAAAAATTTAAACTCCTACAAAAGGGTCTTCTAAATTACTATATTTGACTAATTTAAAAAAAAAACCAGCTCCAGTTGCTTGTGGTAAGGTGGACACGTCTAAAAATCCTAAACATTTTTCGACCACGTTGTGTTGTTTACAAACATGGTATTGAAAGGACTGTGAGGAGTTCGATCAGAGTTCGGAGTTCGCTCACTTGCTTTATTTGCTGCGGCTATGAGGTCAAATGAATGTCAAGGCCACTTCTATGGCCAACAAGGCGACCGCAAAGCAGATGATTTTTGATAGAATGTCCGCTAGCACTCGTAGAAATAATAATTAGGTGCTGTTCTCATATTGTGAACATGTAGTTCGATGTCGCCGATCGAATAGAGCTCTACATTGGTGTTGTCAACATTGCTGGAATCAATAAACAATTCGTGAGTGGGGATTTTGGCTTGAAAATCTGGCAGTAGAGATTTTCGGGGTGTCGTTTCATGTAACTTTTGAAATAATTATCCGATTTTGACAATCCATAGCTCGTTTTGTAGGGAAATCATTTATCTTTCGAATCGTAGTGAACAATTTGTCCAGAAAAATTATTTTGGATGCGAAAACTGACTTTGTTCGAGCATGGGGTGGTTTGGTCGTTACATCCCTTTCCTTTTATATAGTATTAGGGTAAGGTCTATGGGTATATATGTCTTTCTAAAGCTATTTCTAAGCGATACAGGGGGCGGGATAGCGCAGTGGTTAGCGCGTTCGGCTTCGGATCAGGAGGTCCGTGGTTTGAATCCCGCCAGGGGCTCGGCAACTTTGTCTGCAGTAGAGAACTGTTCTACACGCAGTCAGGTTTGGGTGCAATGCTGCACTGAAAATCAGCGCAGTACCACCCATGGTTAGCTAGTTCCAGCCGATGCTGGCAGGTTTCACCGCAATGCAAATCACGAAGATGGTCCCTTCCCAGCAAACATGACTAACTGGGCCAGTACTGGCAGTAGTGTCTTCACACTGCCGTAACTTGCTGGTAAACTTGGTAAAGGCATAATTAGAATTTTGGGTTCTTATCGTTTATCTTTAAAATGCTGGTCCGATATTACCAGTTTTCAAGTGCCTTAAAGTGACACTGAGTATGTTTCATGAGTTTTAATTTAGCTTTACTAAGAGCCAAAATACCTTATGACCAGAGTTAAGTTAAAACCATCTCCCTAAATTTTCATCTTCATCTCTAAAATGCCAAAATTATGATGTTTTCTTTTTTTTTTATTGATAAAAATTCGAAATTATGTTTCCAATTAACTTGTATATTACTTTAATTACCTACTGAACACTAACAACCAATATTTGTGTTTGCCTGTCTGCACAAATTAAGTTTCCCAAATTACGTTTGAATCATTGGCGCGCACGACTGTCCGGTTTTCAATCACAAATCACGACATAAACTCGTTTATTGTCACTATTCTGAACTGAGAAGCATTGGGATTCTGATTTTCTGAACTAACCACTACTTATCGATGAAAAAATTGTTTAATGATATGAAGTTTGACATATTTGACTCCAACAACATAATCTGTAGCCCTTTAACCCTCCTGACACGGACCTTTCTTTCAAAACCTCGGTTAGTAAATAAGTACAGAACATCAGGGATCATATAGATGATATGTGTCTATACGATCCCTGAGAACATAAAGTATGGGGCAGGTCCCAAACTTTTCAGATCCAATGCTTAGTTTTGTATTTGATCTTTGGATTTATGATCAAATAAACATTCTGCCGTTCAAGAAACATACTTTTAAACTAGCATCCTGAAAAATTTTAATTGAATATTTGTAAAGTTATTTATTTGACGGTGACTGGGAAATCTACTGTCATACCCTCGTGTAACCTGTATCTATGGTATTTAAGAAATAAACTTCTGTAAGTGTACTGTCAATTATGACAAACATCCTGAACATCATAAAGTGATGGAGTACACATTTTTTCCAAATAGATAAACAGTTGTTCAACTCTTTTGTTAAATCTTGATCACATTTAGGAAACAGAAGCCAATTTTTGATGGTACATTTTGTGTCACCTGTTTTCATGGTATTTCTATGATAATGATGTCAGAATTTTGACAATACAGCACATGCCACAATTTCAATTTTTACTTAAACACAGATCGATAGTGTACAATAGCATTTAAATTGATGTTGACGTGTTTAAAATATTTACAGGTTCAATGAATTATTTCCTTTTCACAACTATTGAGCACAGTATGTCTTATTTTTGGTGAAGTAAAGAAATCATTTTGATGCTGATATTTAATGATAGAGAATCTTCTAGTCACCAAATGCTTTGCGTTTCATATAGCTTAAGATTTTAAATTTTAAAGATTTTAGATTAAAGCAAAATTTACCTGTTTAAGCAATCACTTGATTTCGATAGACCGGAAAATCTTACAAAATAGCCAAAAGTATATAAGAATCAACCTTTCAATGAATCCATATATCCATTAAAAGAACAAGTGTTTACCTCATAAGTCAGGTGATTTAGGACTAGCATAACATGGGTTTACTGGAAACTGAAAAATTATGTAGAGATTGTATTTTTCAAAATTACAAAAGTTTTATCTGAAAAGCATGAAATTTCATTTGATTTTATCAACTGAAATTAATCAATAAATAGATTGATGAAATAGTGATAATTTTCTTCTTGGATCCATGTAGAACAACTGTCAATAAAATAAGTGCTTACTGGCCAGGTGCAGTAAGGTGAACAGGTAAAGAGAACAGATATCTTTTTCAAATACCACGAAAACAGGTGACCCATGAAAACAGGTTACTTCAGGGTATATCCAAACAATTTTTCTCTCCTGTCATTTGTTCTCACTTGGAATACTCCCACACTTCTTCACATTGTTTTTATGAGGCAGTTCACTCGAACACAGTCTGGTGAATAGATCTTATTTATATGTATAATATCGTGTATTCAAGTTATTAAGTAAATAATTTCAATTTGACTCTTCTTGTGGGAAAACACATTCAACAATGTATGTTTTCATGCATTGAAAAAATATACCGAAGCTCCAAACATTCCAGTTGAATTGAACTGATCAATTAACAAAAAACTGTGAAACTTTAATTCTACCTGGAGAGAATATAATAATTTAGACATAAACTGAAAATTCATTTTTTGTGTGATGTATTTTAACAGAAGTGTCCCTATTATTGGGGTTAATTAGAAGATAATTAATACATTAATCTGTTTGAGAAAAATTAACAAAGTAAAACATAATTGATAAAATAAATAGATTAAATGTAGGTTTGGTTAATATCAAGATTTGATATAAGTATTTCCATAGCTAGAAAAAGATTTTTTCTGATACTTTGCCTCAGTTTAACTGGGCAGCCATTTAACAGGTAAGCTGTATTAGTATTGGTATTTTTTCACAATAAAGGTTTCGATGGCATTCAGATAGTTTTATTTCTGAATAAGGTGAATATTGTTTTCAACTATGTTCAATCGATATAATCAAACAAGACAAAAAATTATTCTACTGATTTTAATGTACCCTTATATTTGAGTTAAAGGTAAAGGTTAATCAATAAGATATTTCTTTCCTATTTTTCTAGTAAACAGTAAGCACATGTGAATATTTCAATGCATTTCCATTTCCATGTCTTATCATTGACTATCCAACTGTCCACAAACGAAAGTGCAATACAAACAGTCAATAATTTTGAGAATTTAGAACCGTTTTTAAAATAAAGTCCATACAGTAATACATCCCAAATAAAAATAACACCGTAGAATTTGAAGAAATAAACTTTTGAAGATCCCTCTACATTTCGTATGTATATCTATTTTGCCTTTTACAATGAGAATATGTTTGGTCAGCATTGGAGACTGAAATAAGTTTCAGCAATATTAGGAGTACCTCAATAAAAGGGTCACTGGCCATTCCTTTTTTACACAAAGTATACACGTAGGTCAAAGTGATGGTTTTAGATAAATAGTAATCTCTATACATAATCAAAATTTTGTACTTGAATTATGACTTCATTTCAAATCTGCCCACAAAGTTGGACAAAGCCATGAAACAGAATACATACAAATATTTATGTTTCATCAAATGATTAATATATTAGATTCTACGGGAATTAAATAAGTAACAAATATCATATGCCGGTGTTAAGGGCTCATCATTGTAGACATTGAGATTAACTTGTAACAGTACTAAGTAATTTAGTATCGTAGGCTAAATGATCAATTTCGAATAGATCCAAGATTGTTTATTCAAGATGTTAACATTAAAACACGTTGGGCTTAGGATTCTCTTCTTTATTGACCGACAAGTAATTTCTTCATACGAGAGCCTGAAACTTCATTCTAACATCCAGCTTCGATTTACCATTGTCGTCAGAACCATTGTCATCGTACTTTTACATCTTGTTTCTTAAACCTTTTAGAATTTATATATCGCAGATAAGGAAGTTGATCTAACCCGGAAGTTAACGAAGGACCAATACGTTTGCGGCGCCCTCTATCTTGGCAAGTGACAATAACTCGCTACTGTTTGCCATTTGCTTATTTTCAATATATCGATAATTACATCTTAAATACATTACAAATAATTAAATGCAACCGCCCAAATACCTGGGGCAGTTGGACATTATTTAACTTTCTATTTTGAAATATTATTACATGGGAGAAATACATTTTATTTAACAATATTTATAAAATTGTCAGATTTCAAGTTAATAGCATACTTTATATAATATTTTTACATGTTTTATCAGAAATACACCAAAAAAAATCTGCCGTCACACAAAAACAGTAAAATATTCGTTCTTTAAAATAATTTGGATAAGCAATAATGACACGCGTTATTCAAAATAAAAAGTTTTTACATGCAGTACAAAATAAGTTACTTACAAATATATGAAAGTGAAGTGCCAAAGCAACATTTTTTTATTATATCTTGAAAGAATTATTTTGTTACACCTTGAAAGAGTTTCAATTAAGAGACGTTTGATATATTTTTACACTTTATACATTGTTTAAACTTTGTGTAAAAACTGTCGGTCAATCATCAGTCATTTGTCTTCCAGTGATTTCCCTAGGAAACACAATAAGTTATATATCTTTTTTTGAATTTCTGAAATCCTGTTTAACAAAATCTGAGTTTAATGTTACTGTAACACTGACAGATGGTTCACTACACATTTATTTCCAAGCACATATTTAATACACTTGCACGCCATGTGCTCTCACACTCAACTGCCTTATGGCCGCCACTTCCGGGTCAAAAGTCACTTCCGGATCTATAAGTTTGTCGAGCATTCCCGAAGTTGTGTGAATGATAAAGTGTTTACGTGTTTACAATGTTAACAGTTACACCTTGTCAAATTATAGAAAGTGCCCTCAAAAGGCACCTTTTTAATTCCAAACAAGACTAAGGCCGCTTCATACTTCCTCAGGTTTGTGTAATTGTTGCATTTCAATAGTATGATTCAATGTGTATTTTAAAAAAAAATTTAGGTTAGACACAAGTGTATGAGCATCAATTGATACAAAATCAGGCAATTTCAGATGTGAAAACTTGTTGAGTGATAATAAAAAACAACAAATTGTAGGAAAATTCAAATTTAACAATAGCTACAAAAAACATTATTTCAAATAGTTGCATTTCTGGCAGAAGTTTAGCATTTGGTTCATACAGGCAGGAGTGCATTTATGATAATCACAGTGACAATTTTTCTTATACGTAACTTATAAGGCATACAAAAAAATCATAAAAGAATTTTAACCTGAAATTTCAACAACCTACTTAACATTCGCAGGACTGTAACACCCAAATAAGGAAGAATAAAGTTAATGAATGAAAAACAAGCATGTTCACAAACAATGGCAACATTAAACAATGGCGAGAATTACAAATATATTTACTGAACTTCTCAAAGACACCAACTGTTTGAAAGCGATTTGCTATATTTATATACCTAGGTTGATTGTTCAGAATATTCTCCAAGCAAAAGTTTTCAAAAATTACATAATGATAGAATAACTTTCAAACAAAAAAATCATAATCTTGTGATTTACATAACTTTATTTTATTAAATTTTATATTACATATCGATATCAGTATAAAGGTATTGACTATTGACTAGGGAAATAAGTTGATAATTTGTTCATCTCCACAGCTAAAATAGACAAATCAAACATGCAAAAAAAATCACATTTATCAATTTTTCTTTTAGCAGGACAAAAATACATGAAATTCAATTTTGGATAGAAATTTCTCTGTAAAGTCATTTTTGTAATTGAATCTATAATCACAAACTGAATTTAAGATAAAAATTATTTTAACTGTTTTTATTGTTAATATTTGTAAATAGTAAATCTGTACATGTTTGTATTATTCTGAAAAAGAAAATATCAACATAAGCATAATTGGATTTGTTTGCAAATTGGTGCAAAAAAGGCGGTGACTGTGTGTTTTGTGAAGGGAAGGACTAAGATTTCCTTTTGGTAATATTATCCCATATTTTACTTTTTATTCTGATCAAGTCTGGAGTAAAGAAAGATAAGACAATATTAAATGCATTCCATCAAAATTTGATTGTTTATACATCTATGAGTGGCAATTCATGTGGATATCAGGTAGATACTACAAATCAGCTAAGTGATTGTATTTTAACGATGAAATAATTCAAACAGTGTCAAATAACAACAGTACTTAAGTCATGAATTTTAAGAATCCCAATTCAAATGAATGAATATCCGTTTTCAAAACTTATCTTCAGCTTTTAAGTGACAATACAACCAAAGTCTCCCAATTTGTCATTGTCAGTATCAATGGTCATTTTGGTCATATATTAATGTCATTTTAAAAAAGAGCTTAGATAACTTAAAAATCGAATATGAAAATTATTCATCAAATCAATAGCTTTTATTCATCCACTTATACCCTAAACCATTTTCACTAATAATTCTGATAGATTTTAACTAATCTAACAAAATGCATTTTAGAGTTCCTTATTTAATTTAAACACTTGATTTATAAAAAAGTGATCTCCATTTACTTCACGACCCGGCAATAAATATCTAAAATCTCTTATAATTATATTACTGATTATTTTGTTGAATGAATACAAAACTTTTCTCATAACAGTCATATTTTAGCTATATATATATTGTGTGTGTGTGTGTGTGTGTGTGCTTTTATTTTGTGTATATAATTTATGTTTTCTTGATGCAAATGAATGCTAATCTTTTCAATTGATAATATTTGAGTATTTCAGTATAGCTGAACAATCTTACACAAAAAGTGGAGAACAAAATCAGGACGTGACTCAATGGTCAGCTGGGAAAATATATTTGAACCTAATAGAATATCTGTATCTGTGACCCTATAGAAAGCAGGGGTTATGAGCGAGCAGTTCTAAGTTATGATTAAGATGATTGAATATAACATATGTGTCATGTGTAAAACCAATAATCAAACTTCTCTTCAACAAATTTCTTTTTACTTACTTTAAGTGGATCAAGTGGCAGAGGAGGTTGGAGGAACAAACCACTCATGCATGGATTTTTTTTTATAGCAGTGTAAGGCACATTGGGAACATACCACTGATGATTATAATACGTGTACATATTCAGGGGTGGAAATAACCCATTGCCCGACGCCCGAGTCCAGTGAATTATTCTGTCGGGCAAGTCAAATTGCTTACAACACTGTACCGTTGTCCAGTGGATTATATCAAAGGGTCCAGTTAAATATATATTCGTAAGATGTAAATAAAATGCTAAATTTATCGTGATGTTACTTTTTAATTCAAAGGAGTAAATAATATCGAAAATCTACGTATCTTGTCGTATCTCCGGCGATGTTTTGGTTTCAAAGTAATATAGAGTTACCTTTCTTGGATCAGTGAAGCATGCGCACATAACTCCGAACATCAACACTTCTTCTGGCAGCTATCATAATTTTGTTGCCTAACATTGTTGAGAGCTCGTTAGAATTTTAGGGGAAAACGATGCGGTGAATTCGTATTCAAAATCAAACTTGTACAAAGACACAATAACTGTTTTAGTTAATTTTTTTCCAGCGATGCTAATACCGCTACCCATTCAAATGATTATTTATTTGTGAAATCCTTTTATGTATAAATTTATACTTGATAACAAATGAGGTATGTCAAAAAATATAGGCCTATACCGGTACTATTAGATGGATTTGTGAAGGCTACGTTTCTGCTTTCTTGAGATTCGAAACGTAAAATATATCGGACATAGGCCTATCACTTAGTAAAATATTGATACGCAGGTTATAGATAGACGTAACTTGTATTTACCTAGATGAAAATATAATAAATTAGGAGTTCGTTTCGGTAAAATTCACGGAGGTTCGAGGTGGTTTTGGATACGAATTGACCACAGAAATAGGCTAACGTGTGCAGTTTTAAAATCGGCTGCTTTTGGGAAATACAAAAAAGATAGGTTCTTTAGATTGTTTACAACATCTTAAAAGGTTATATAATATAATTCGATGTTCACAAATGAAATTTTACGTGTCATAAAAAAAGAAAGGGCATTTCACAAATTAAGTCTTCGGTGGACACGTTTCCGTGGGTTTTACATTTTTCAAAACAAAAATGTAATGACATGTGGTATTAGTTTAAATGATCGATCTCTGACATAAGGGAATTAAAATACATTTCATAAAAAATAAATCATTTTAAAATAGACTATTTAAAATCTTATGAACTGCAAAACATAGTTAGATTTGTGTAATATTAAAATCATAGTGTGTCACATCCTAGCTTTCTTGACTAACATTAAAGTTTTATTTATTTATATTATAGGCCCACTGTGTGTTTAAAAATTGATTTTTGATCTGTATTAAATCATTCTCTGAGACAGTCAATTAACATTTTTTATGATTATTGTTAAAGGAAAACAATACTTACCTTAATTGGTTTTTCTTTATTAAAAACAGGCTGTAGTTGTATAATTTATTACTTCATTACCAATTTTTTGCGTGAACAGATCTTTATTTATCATCCGAAATAGTGGTACAGTAGAATGAAAATCAGGGCAAGTGAATTAACATGTGCTACTGTACCTGAGTCCAGCAGCAAATAAAAAGTTATTTCCACCCCTGATATTGATGCCATTATTTAGTGGAAACTTAATTTATTTAATATCAAGCAAATACTAAAAACACCTTTGGCCTGTCTCTGTCATTCATGATCGGCTGGTGATTACATAACCAAAAACAACATGAATGCATAACAATCGAGGTCATGATAAAAAAGATTTAATTTGAAGGCTGCTTGTAATGATATTGATGGAAGTTAAACAATATTCAGTTATACATATCTTCTCCTCTCAAAGTACTTCTGATTAATGTTTGTCAATCTGTTTAAGGGAAATTGAGTTATTTACTTCAGAAAAACATTTTCATTATGTCATTCCTGGTCATTGATGGAAAAGGATAATTTCTCTGGAAAAATATATAATATGTTTGTTATCAGCTTAACTTTTCTCTTTATTTCTCCTAAATGGCTAAGAACCCTGGTGGAGGGAATCTGTTTGGTTACAAATTTGAGGTAGCTTGCAAAGACAAACTCCATATTTTGCTAGCTCTTATATATTATTAAGCATGAATAGGGGGCAGGATAGTGCAGTGGTTAGTGTTGGGTTCGGATTGCAAAGTCCATGGTTTTAAAATCCAGGCAAGGGCTCGGTAACTTGTCAACATTAGAAAACTGTTCTACACAAATTCAAATCCCACTCTTCAGCAAGGAGATTGATAACTTGGATGAGATTGTTTGTTGAATGTCAGCAATTCCTTGTTTCTTTTGAAAGGTCACAATGATTGTTTATTTTGAAAACTTGTGTGTAATAATATTTTTTTTAAATGAAATTTTGTAAGGCAAGATTATAAAATTAGTTGTACATGTAATTTTTTTCAAGGTACGAATCATGATGAGACAGGCAGACATTTTTTTATTGTAAAATGAAAATATAGAACGCAAATGAGACCAATTGTGTTGCAATTTTGAAGGACGTCTTGTGAATTATTCTATGCATTATTCTATTTATTGATTATTCATCTCACTACAGGTTTCCTCAAGGTGGAAAAAGCACTACCAGGTTATGACTTGCATGCTGTGAAGGACCGGTCTACTCTTGTGTACACTACAGGTAACTGAATATAAAGTTACTATATTTGTTTTATTACCAGCTCTGTAAAATTTAGAAATACCAAGAACTACTCACAGCCTCAACCATCTCACAGTAGGATTAATATGTATCTGTGGCTATTCTGAGGTTATTCTTGAAAAGCGAGAGAATTTTCATAGTATAGAAAATTAGTCCAAAATATTGTAAATGTAACTTTGTTGCAGTATTGTCAAGGTTACAATGAAACTCACAAGAATATAAGCCAGACCACAGGGCTGACTAGCTCAAAAAGTTGCCAGCCCTGACCGAAACTGCCTGCCCACTTAACTTTATTATTTTACTTTAACTATTATGAAATTCAATATTCAAAATTCAATATATATGAATACTACATCTTAAATGAAACAGTAGTAAAACAGTAAAAGGAATTTCCAAAATTTTTTTGATCAGTTGTATGTTAACATCATAGCCTTGGGTATACGATGTCACCTGTTTATACAAATAGCCTAGAGCATAGTGGGGAAGTGAAAACTGGTCGAATGTAGCATATGCTCATCCTTAAATGTAAACACTACACTTTTTACACTTTGTAAAAGTTTATTAAACAAGTATTCTTTTGGCAATATTTGTAATTGATCCTTACTTGTGCATAATTTTATTGAGAACATTCAAAGTATTTCAGATGATAAATCTGATAAGGCATAACTTTTACCTGACAGTCTGACAGGGGTTATTGAAAATTTAGCTGTCCAAATTGAAAACAACCTGTCCAACGCTGGTATTGTTATGATAATTTAAAAGCCTAATATTTTATTACCTTGCACTTTCGATGCAGCTACAGAGCACTTCGGGCATTCAGGTATTTCCAACGCTGGTATTGTTATGATAATTTTAAAGCCTGATATTTTATTACCTTGCACTTTCGATGCAGCTACAGAGCACTTCATGCGACCATTCAGGTACCCAATTGTACAGCTGGGTGGACTGAGTGCAATGTGGATGAAGTGCCTTGCCCAAGGACACAACACAGTTTTAAGCCCAGGTCACAAATTTTTGGTGTCTCCACCTGGATTCGAACCCGGGTCATTGGCGTGAGAGGCCAACGCGCTAACCACTACACCACAGTGCTCCACTGTATTTGATATTTTTTGGAATTTTGAAAATTGGTATTTTTGATACAGATCGTTCGATGACTTCAAATGCCTGATGGGCTTGTGGCATGGATTTTAATGTTTGTTTCCATGGAAATGTGTTGAGTTAAGACTTTATTCAGGGGTAGATTTGTTTTCAGAGAAGAACTCCAAAACTGCTCATCATGGGGTTGGTTTAGGTATTTCAATTGACTGCACCTTATGCAACCTGATTATCTCACTGGGTTGCACTAAATATATAGTGGTTGAACCAAAGTTTGATGCTTCTAAAGACTTCTTAAATTAGCTAAAACCAAAACTCATATCTATCTGCCTAATGAAATAGCAAATCACTGCCCTCTATCCAATCACCATAAACAAATTTTTTCTCTTAACATCACATTTCTGTTCATCTTTCGATAAAGCATATGGTAGTTTTTCTGCTCTTGCATCACTAGATTTTGCAGAACTGGAGTCATCTTTTCCTTCAAGTACCTCATGCACTTTCATTATCTTTTGTTAAATTTTTTTGATAACTTTAATTTCTAGTCTTTTTTTAAAATTTCGCTTCATCTCCTAGCAACACACACATATAGACAAAACTTCAAAGCTGAGAAATGACATTTCTGTTGAAAGATAAATATTTGAGATGAACTTTCCATTCTTGAACTGTGATTATCTGACCCCATGTTATGGAAGATTCCGAAGTTTATCATTCAAAACTAATATTTATGACTGTTCGAGGATCTCTAAATGTTTTTCAAAATTGGCTCGCTAGTGAAACATGTTTGGTTTTCTAATATTTTCTACTGTTCCCTATATACAATTAAAATTGAATTAAAATAAATGATTTTGAAGCAATGGTTAATGGTTAAGCAACAGATTATTTTTATGATAAAAGTATCCAGCCCTGGGAGCTACACAGAATGCAAAATAGGCTTAGTAACACCTTCACTCGTGCAGTTTTGTGAATGGCAAAATCAACCCGTGTCATAAGTTTTTTTTTGTTTATATGAAAATGTGCTAAGTTTGAACTCTTATTCAGTGAAAGTTTTGTTTCCAGAACACTAACTCAATAACAACTCATCAAATCCTTCTGAAAGTTTTCCTTGTGTATTTAACCTCCAACTTGACAATTGATTTTGATATTTTCCGATTTTGAGAAAAGCATTGTTTCAGTTTTGATGGAAACAAGTAGAAATTGGACCCTCGTAGCTTCATTTCTGGAGCAAAATTCAAACTGAATTACTACTCAATTGATTTACTTAAAAATTTGTATTCAATGATTATAATGAAATATGTTACTAGTTATAGGTTACCGGTAGGATAAGTCATCTTCTGATCAGAAATCATTATTGCAAGAAATCTAAAATTTTCAAATAACATCTTTGTAACATTATTGAAAAGTTTGTAGGTTTGGTCTCAGTCCCCGCTTAAATATGATCGCATCAGGCTTCTTAATCTCAAATCTGCTATCATCCAGAGCTCCAGATAAGCTTTTGGCTATGTGGGTATGATACCCAGATTTTTAGAACTGGGTGGGTAATTCAAATATCAAATGAGTATTCATACTTTTTGATACCCATCAAATTTTCGAAATCTGAGTATTAATTTATGTAAAAAACTTAAACATGTTATATTCACGTGTAAATCTTATTTCCATAACCAAATTCTGAACATTAAGTGTAAGATAATAACATTTTCTTTAAAGAGATATGGGGAAAGCCTACTTTCTGTTTGTAAATGATCAGTAATAACAGAACATATTAGACGTGTGCAACATGATCAGATAAAATTTCTTTTCAAAGGCAACTGATTGAAAACTTGAACGGCAAAGCGTCAGAGTATTTATTAACTGAGTCGGCAGTTATATGTAATTGTTACCAATAACAAATTAATCTAAACACATTTGCGAATATCCCTGACCGGATTTGTTTCTTTTTTACCGGCAACTCTCGTTATTTTTTCTTGCATCATCTTCATAAAAAATGCCATCATTACATTCCACACATATATATTGAAAATACGTTCTCAATAAAAAAAATGTCAAATGACTATTTCTATGTAACTAAACCTTTTTCGAGTCCTAAATCTGCACAAGCCAACACTGCCAGAGGAAAGGCCGTTGGGAAAATAAAGTAGTCATGCTAGTTTCGTGTGCACATTCAAAGTCAGTAGGCCCAAATCTTGCATAAAACAAACGGTGTTAAACTCCTAACGCAACTGGGATCAGATCAGTTATATGAATTGAAGCGAATATTTAAATGGTGTTCGGAGTAGTAAGCGAAGCCGCTTTGCACAAAGCATTGTTCGGAATAGATGTTTACGATGTAAAAAGACTGGTGTATTTACCAGTGACTTAACGTTGAGATTTTCACGTAACTATTTTTATTTTTGTTAATGACACGATACGCATTATAATTTTTATGTATTGGGTAAATACGCATTGCCAATTTTTGAGAAGCGTAAACGTAGATTTATAGTGATTTTCATTACGCAGACAATTTAAATTTCTTGCGTATTTTCACTTTTCTTCTGAGTAAAATACGCAAAAACGCAGCTTATCTGGAGCTCATCTTTGTTTCAAAAGTATTGAAGCTAGGAAATCTCAAATTTAGAGAAGATTATCTTAGCAAGGTGGAGGATACAATTGAAAATTTCATTGCCTCACTCATGAGCTGTAACATGAGATGGTAGGTTAATGGTAACACATCCCCCTCATTTAAATTCTCTGGATCCCTATCTCTGGATATCTCTCAAAAGTTAAATTATATCTGTCAGTTCATGAGTGTTGTAAAGAGTTGTAAAGGCTTTATGGAGATCAGACAAATCATCTTTTAGCTTATATTCATCCTCACTACTCAAGGGTAACCGTTTTGATTATTGAGTCCACTTTAGAGAATTATCAAAATTTGCTCTGGGTTATCAAGGATGGCTTATTATATGAGGCACAACTATTTTTAAAGCCAGTTCAAGTATTTTGACATATATTTATGTCCCCCGCAAAAAGCTTTGCGGGAGACATAATGTTTTCAGTTCCGTCCGTGGTTCTGTGATTCCGTAACTCCAAAATGCTTTCATTTCCGGACCATATTTAAAAAACAACTCAATATTTTTCTACGAAACTTGGCATGTGGTTAGGTTAGTGGTGCCTTTTGCTATTTTGGTTATTCTGAATTTTTCATTTTACTTGGTTTCCATGGAAACAATTCAAACTTAGTGCTAATATGTGGTCCGTTTCAAGACCATATCTCAAAATCCGTTCAATATATTTTTACGAAACATGGTTTGTGGTTTGGTCTAGTGGTGCAGTGGTACCTTTTGCTTCTTTGGGTACTCAATTTTTTTTTCTGGTTTCAATATATGAGGGTAGGGAAATTATCCAACCTATATCTAAATATATCAGTATTGTTTTACTTAACCTGGTATGTGGTTAGAGCCAGTGCTTGGATGGTGCCTTTTGCTACTTTGGTTATTCTTAATTTTTCATTTTACTTGGTTTCCATGGAAACAATTTGAACTTAGTGCATTTTTAGGGCTGTAGATGCTATTTACGATATTTGATGCTTGTGTGAGTATCAAATGTCACATTCCCTACAAAAAAAGAAGTTGACAAATTTATAAAACCCTTCCTATTGAACTTGTATATTTCACGAGTCATTATTATGTCAAGTTCATTGATGCTAATATATTAACTTTTTATATATTTGGTATGGATTGTTTCTGGTTTAAGTGGCAATAAGATAAGGTTGGATTAAAAGTTTGGAAGGGGGACATCACTGTGCATCGCATGCACATATTTCTAGTTTTACAATGTACAGAAATGTAATATTCTGACCCTCTGGCCCCTATTGAGGATCTTGGAGACTGTGCTCTATTATAAACTATTATCTATATATATTATTATGTTATGTTTTGAAGATTCCATGAAAACATGAATCTATAGATGAACTATGAGAAAGTCATGGGTCAGGGTTTGAAAGTCAGCACTAAGTATGGAGGAGATGGCTTTTGAAACTAGGCAGGTTAGACTTAGTAACATGTAAAATAATAGTAATTCATTATACTAGCTGGAATTTTATTTTTTATATTAAATTAAGTTAAATCAATTATCTAGATTTAAAAATGCACAAGTCCAATGGCTAGTTTTGGATTGATACAGTTTATTTCAACCCTTGTTTTGTCAATTGTTAATATTCTTACAAAAATTAAAAACTGACAACCTTTATAGTAACAATATTCAAAGTTGCCTTGCAAACAGCAAAAAGGCCAATATTTGATTTATAAAATATTGTCAACCAGTTTTTGTTTAATGAATACATTCATTGAATTATAATTTAGTTATAATCAAGAGAATAGTGGAAAGTGCTATAAACCATTTATGCTTGACTTTCTATCAACTATTTTAATCAGTTATCATATATTTGCCTTGAAGTTCCATTATTGGCAGTGGGAAGCAGGGGTTATTTTGAGTTAAATTTAAGTTTGTCAATCAATTAATTGAGTCCACTTTACAGTGCCGGTGCCACCTATGACATAATGCAAATAAACTTGTGTGTTTCAGTGACGGGTAAAATTGGAGACAAAAAGACAGTGATGTGCACAGGACTGACTGGAAGGATTGAAGTAGCCCTCAAGACTACATGTTTGCGACATGAGAGAAACAATGAACCTGAAATTTCACATTTTGTATTTGTTTTATGGAACCCACTATTGTATGCCGTGAATTTATTAAGACCTAAATGACTTTGATATTTCATACATTTAATAATATCCCTTGTTGAAATGAAGTGGGGTCTGTACAGCATTTGGCATGTGTATATCTCCATCTAACATATTACTTTATTTCTTTTTAATTTTATCTTATCATAACCAAATTTGTCATTGCATTGTCCACTGACAAATTTAGAAATGACAAAATATCTTTTGAGTACAAATTCTTTAGTTGTGAGCAAACAAAGATATAGAACTGGTTTTGATCCATTGACAGGGGATAGGGAAACACTCATAAAATTTCCACTATTATATCTCCTTCTCCAAAAGCATCGACTAAGGAAATCTGAAATCTTGAGTACAGACACCTTGACTTGAGATTTTTTAATTTATAGAATTGGTGACCTCAGAAGTCATACTCTGAAAAATTCTTCTCCAGAAGCAAAATGTCTAAAAAGCTTGACTTAAAAAAAAACACTTAGGTAATGGGGCTTCAAAATTATACATTTAACCTTACAATTTTACATTATAACATTTAAGGGCCGCAGCTGCCATGCTCTACAAAACCTATCTTCATTTTCTTCTCCAGAAGCAAGAGGCTTAGAAAGATGAAATGATGTGAACAGCCTCCTTGGCAAATAGTGACTATGACTTATTGATTTGGTGACCCTGTGGCCCCTATTACTCTTTTGTATTAAGGGGCTATGGTCTAAAACCCCATTCAGGATCAAAACATCTTATAAGGGACCACACCCTAATAACTCTTTTCATATTTTCCTGAAGAAGTAAACAGCTTAAAAAAGGTGAAATGTGTACATGCACCTAAGCAATGGGATTATGATACCATTGCCCCAGCCTTATAATGCTATATATTACATGATATTTGTGTATATATACCTCCAGATCAAGGCTTAAATAAACTTGACAAAAAATATCTGTAAATATTTTGCCACACTCGGAATAAAATGTATCTGATATATGTTCTTTTTATGTTTTTTTTATCCCTTGTAGGGTAAATTTGCTGATGTGTCTGTAAAGTTCTTACTTTATAGGTAATGAGGCCTGAAAGGCCCGACTGGCTTATGGCATTCTCTGATGGTCCTGTCGTGTTTTAACATCTCATGAACAACTGACTCTAGCATGAAATTATGAAAATTATTTTTTTTAAAAACACCAAAATTCCTACCCCAGTGAAACTTGTTTTGGATCAAACATCATGTGAAGGTGTGACTCTTTCATTTTCTTAATATTTCATACTGGTTTTTTTATGTCAATGCATCATTGCATGTGATTGCCAAGTCAGAATTAAAACACATGTAAAACATACGCTTGACCCTTCTTTCATGCAGTTTATTTAAAAACATGTTGACATGCTGGAGTGGGATTCGTGTTAAGACAAATGCGATGTCTACAACATGCTGACATTAATTTAGATGATTGAAATGATTCAACCAATTATATGGTACTGAAAGAAATGTGTTAGAGTCTATTGAAAGAAACAATTGTTTTAAAGCGAGTTTATTAAAATTTTACTATCTCACAGTTTAAAGCTGATTGGAATAATGCAACTATGCCCCGGAAGAACATAAGAAATGCTACTAATAGCTACAGAAATATGAATACCCAAATCTTAGCCTCTGAACGTAACAGTTTCCTTCCATCATTTAAGAATAACACAATTGGATTCTAACTTATGTACACAATTATTGTACTAAGTCTGTTTCATAAAACATTATCAAAGTATGACACTGTTTCAGAACTTATTATTTTTTTATATTTAGCAGAAATATTATATGAAGTGAGTAACTTACAAATTATACATCATTCCTACAACGATAATGAAATTAACTAACTCTAACATACCATGCACGACAATATCAATTTTACCTTGGCTAAAAATTTGATAAATTCATAAATGTGGCGTACACACAAATTAGTCGATCGAGTGTGTATGACTGACGATATGAATATTAACTACGTGTGATTAGTGAATTAATAAGTCTTGTCTGTAGAAGGAATAAAAAATTATGTCAGCTTTAATGAGATTAAAAGCCGCCGTTTGCTGTGTAGTGAGATTCAGGTGTGTATGTGTACCAAGTGTAGTGAGATTCCGGTGTGTATGCAGAAGATTACTTAGATATTTCGAACATAACCAAGGTAACCCTTAACTTATTCTTAGAAAGACAAAGTTTTAAAGATATTTCCGACATCAGCTACATAAATTCGAATACTAGCGGCAGAGGCGCCAAATTTCATTAATATTCCAGACATTTGCCGTGTAAATTTGAACACTAGCGGCAGAGATGCAAAGTGTCGTTAATATTCCCGACATCAGCTAGATAAAAACTAATGCTACAGGCAGAAAGACCGAGTTATGTAATTAGGCTAATTAATAGGTAGATATAAGCCTTAATCAAAACTTTCAAAAGGCCAAATCTCAAAGTTATTCCCGACAATGGCCAAATCAACCCTAACCCTATGGCTGGAAAAATATACACGGCTACAATACATGGGTTAGAAATTGGTAAAATATATTCATGAATGTGATATACATACGATTTAGTTGTTCCGTCGTGTATGACTGACGAAGATGGATAGTAAATACGTGTGCAAATTGTGTGAATTTGGTCCTTTTGTAAAAGGAATGTTTTACTGATACAAAGAATCATTCAGAGTAATATTAAGATTTTATTTTTGTATGTAAATGTTAAACTAGTGTAGTGAGATTCAGGTGTGTGTGTGCTGTATAGTGAAATTTAAGGTCAAATTGAGATGTTGATTCACTTTGTGTAACTAGAAGACGATAGTTTCATTAATCTACAGTTATTCCCGACCCTCCCACATAAAGCCAAACCTGTGATGTAGAAAAGATAAATTTGATATCACCGACACTAACTAGATAAACACTTCTGCTAGCTGCAACAGGGCTAGGTTACATAGATATTTCGAACATTACCTCGGTAACCCTTAACTTATCCTTAGAAAGACAAAGTTTTAAAGATATTTCCGACATCAGCTACATAAATTCGAATACTAGCGGCAGAGACGCCAAATTTCATTAATATTCCCGACATTTGCCGTGTAAATTCGAATACTAGCGGCAGAGATGCAAAGTGTCGTTTATAATCCAGACATTAGCTAGATAAAAACTAATGCTACAGGCAGGAAGACCGAGTTATGTAATTAGGCTAATTAATAGTTAGATATAAGCCTTAATCAAAACTTTCGAAAGGCTAAATCTCAAAGTTATTCCCGACAATGGCCAAATCAACCCTAACCCTATGGCTGGAGAAATATGCACGGCCACAATACATGGGTTAGAAATTGGTAAAATATATTCATGAATGTGATATACATACGATTTAGTTGATCCGTCGTGTATGACTGACGAAGATGGATAGTAAATACGTGTGCAAATTGTGTGAATTTGGTCCTTTTGTAAAAGGAATTAAAAATGTGTCAGCTTTAATGAGATTTAAAATCGCCGTTTGCGGTGTAGTGACATTCAGGTGTGTATATGCACCAAGTGTAGTGAGAATCCGGTGTGTATGAAGATTTAAGTGCATGTGCACTTAGCAGTGAGAAGACATCGACATCGTTTTGATTTGTCTTTATTATCATCGGTTATAGGGGCAATTTGGGAAGTGAATGAATAATGTTTTACTGATACAAAGAATCATTCAGAGTAATATTAAGATTTTAACTTTTTATGTAAATGTTAAACTAGTGTAGTTAGATTCAGGTGTGTGTGTGCTGTATAGTGAGATTTAAGGTCAATTTGAGATGTTGATTCACTTTGTGTAACTAGAAGACGATAGTTTCATTAATCTATAGTTATTCCCGACCCCTCCCAGATAAAGCCAAACCTGTGATGTAGAAAAGATAAATTTGATATCACCGACACTAACTAGATAAACATTTCTGCTAGCTGCAACAGGGCTAGGTTACATAGATATTTCGAACATTACCTCTGTAACCCTTAACTTATCCTTAGAAAGACAAAGTTTTAAAGATATTTCCGACATCAGCTACATAAATTCGAAAACTAGCGGCAGAGACGCCAAATTTCATTAATATTCCCGACATTTGCTATATGAATTCGAATACTAGCGGCAGAGATGCAAAGTGTGGTTAATATTCCCGACATTAGCTAAATAAAAACTAATGCTAAAGGCAGGAAGACCGAGTTATGTAATTAGGCTAATTAATAGGTAGATAAGCCTTAATCAAAACTTTCGAAAGGCTAAATCTCAAAGTTATTCCCGACAATTGCCAAATCAACTCTAACCCTATAGCTGGAGAAATATACACGGCTACAATACATGAGTTAGAAATTGGTAAAATATATTCATGAATGTGATATACATACGATTTAGTTGTTCCGTCGTGTATGACTGACGAAGATGGATAGTAAATACGTGTGCAAATTGTGTGAATTTTGTCCTTTTGTAAAAGGAATTAAAAATGTGTCAGCTTTAATGAGATTTAAAATCGCCGTTTGCGGTGTAGTGACATTCAGGTGTGTATATGCACCAAGTGTAGTGAGAATCAGGTGTGTATGAAGATTTAAGTGCATGTGCACTTAGCAGTTAGAAGACATCGACATCGTTTTGATTTGGCTTTATTATCATCGGTTATAGGGGCAATTTGGGAAGTGAATGAATAATGTTTTACTGATACAAAGAATCATTCAGAGTAATATTAAGATTTTAACTTTTTATGTAAATGTTAAACTTGTGTAGTGAGATTCAGGTGTGTGTGTGCTGTATAGTGAGATTTAAGGTCAAATTGAGATGTTGATTCACTTTGTGTATCTAGAAGACGATAGTTTCATTAATCTACAGTTATTCCCGACCCCTCCCAAATATATAAAGCCAAACCTGTGATGTAGAAAAGATAAATTTGATATCACCGACACTAACTAGATAAACACTTCTGCTAGCTGCAACAGGGCTAGGTTACATAGATATTTCGAACATTACCTCGGTAACCCTTAACTTATTCTTAGAAAGACTACATAAATTCGAAAACTAGCGGCGGAGACGCCAAATTTCATTAATATTCCCGACATTTGCTATATAAATTCGAATACTAGCGGCAGAGATGCAAAGTGTGGTTAATATTCCCGACATTAGCTAGATAAAAACTAATGCTACAGGCAGGAAGACCGAGTTATGTAATTAGGCTAATTAATAGGTACATAAGCCTTAATCAAAACTTTCGAAAGGCTAAATCTCAAAGTTATTCCCGACAATGGCCAAATCAACCCTAACCCTATAGCTGGAGAAATATACACGGCTACAATACATGGGTTAGAAATTGGTAAAATATATTCATGAATGTGATATGCATTCGATTTAGTTGATCCGTCGTGTATGACTGACGAAGATGCATAGTAAATACGTGTGCTAATTGTGTGAATAAGGTTCTTTTGTAGAAGGAATTAGAAATGTGTAACCTTTAATGGGATTAAAAATCGCCGTTTGCGGCGTAGTGACATTCAGGTGTGTATATGCACCAAGTGTAGTGAGAATCCGGTGTGTATGAAGATTTAAGTGCATGTGCACTTAGTAGTGAGAAGACATCGACATCGTTTTGATTTGTCTTTATTATCATCGGTTATAGGGGCAATTTGGGAAGTGAATGAATAATGTTTTACTGATACAAAGAATCATTCAGAGTAATATTAAGATTTTAACTTTTTATGTAAATGTTAAACTTGTGTAGTGAGATTCAGGTGTGTGTGTGCTGTATAGTGAGATTTAAGGTCAAATTGAGATGTTGATTCACTTTGTGTATCTAGAAGACGATAGTTTCATCAATCTACAGTTATTCCCGACCCCTCCCAGATATATAAAGCCAAACCTGTGATGTAGAAAAGATAAATTTGATATCACCGACATTAACTAGATAAACACTTCTGCTAGCTGCAACAGGGCTAGGTTACATAGATATTTCGAACATTACCTCGGTAACTTATTCTTAGAAAGACAAAGTTTTAAAGATATTTCCGACATCAGCTACATAAATTCGAAAACTATAGCGGCGGAGACGCCAAATTTCATTAATATTCCCGACATTTGCTATATAAATTCGAATACTAGCGGCAGAGATGCAAAGTGTCGTTAATATTCCCGACATTAGCTAGATAAAAACTAATGCTACAGGCAGAAAGACCAAGTTATGTAATTAGGCTAATTAATAGGTAGATAAGCCTTAATCAAAACTTTCGAAAGGCTAAATCTCAAAGTTATTCCCGACAATTGCCAAATCAACCCTAACCCTATAGCTGGAGAAATATACACGGCTACAATACATGAGTTAGAAATTGGAAAAATATATTCATGAATGTGATATACATACGATTTAGTTGTTCCGTTGTGTATGACTGACGAAGATGGATAGTAAATACGTGTGCAAATTGTGTGAATTTGGTCCTTTTGTAAAAGGAATTAAAAATGTGTCAGCTTTAATGAGATTTAAAATCGCCGTTTGCGGTGTAGTGACATTCAGGTGTGTATATGCACCAAGTGTAGTGAGAATCAGGTGTCTATGAAGATTTAAGTGCATGTGCACTTAGCAGTTAGAAGACATCGACATCGTTTTGATTTGGCTTTATTATCATCGGTTATAGGGGCAATTTGGGAAGTGAATGAATAATGTTTTACTGATACAAAGAATCATTCAGAGTAATATTAAGATTTTAACTTTTTATGTAAATGTTAAACTTGTGTAGTGAGATTCAGGTGTGTGTGTGCTGTATAGTGAGATTTAAGGTCAATTTGAGATGTTGATTCACTTTGTGTATCTAGATGACGATAGTTTCATCAATCTACAGTTATTCCCGACCCCTCCCAAATATATAAAGCCAAACCTGTGATGTAGAAAAGATAAATTTGATATCACCGACACTAACTAGATAAACACTTCTGCTAGCTGCAACAGGGCTAGGTTACATAGATATTTCGAACATTACCTCGGTAACCCTTAACTTATTCTTAGAAAGACAAAGTTTTAAAGATATTTCCGACATCAGCTACATAAATTCGAAAACTAGCGGCGGAGACGCCAAATTTCATTAATATTCCCGACATTTGCGATATAAATTCGAATACTAGCGGCAGAGATGCAAAGAGTGGTTAATATTCCCGACATTAGCTAGATAAAAACTAATGCTACAGGCAGGAAGACCGAGTTATGTAATTAGGCTAATTAATAGGTACATAAGCCTTAATCAAAACTTTCGAAAGGCTAAATCTCAAAGTTATTCCCGACAATGGCCAAATCAACCCTAACCCTATAGCTGGAGAAATATACACGGCCACAATACATGGGTTAGAAATTGGTAAAATATATTCATGAATGTGATATACATACGATTTAGTTGATCCGTCGTGTATGACTGACGAAGATGGATAGTAAATACGTGTGCTAATTGTGTGAATAAGGTTCTTTTGTAGAAGGAATGAGAAATGTGTCACCTTTAATGGGATTAAAAATCGCCGTTTGCGGTGTAGTGACATTCAGGTGTGTATATGCACCAAGTGTAGTGAGAATCCGGTGTGTATGAAGATTTAAGTGCATGTGCACTTAGTAGTGAGAAGACATCGACATCGTTTTGATTTGTCTTTATTATCATCGGTTATAGGGGCAATTTGGGAAGTGAATGAATAATGTTTTACTGATACAAAGAATCATTCAGATTAATATTAAGATTTTATTTTTGTATGTAAATGTTAAACTTGTGTAGTTAGATTCAGGTGTGTGTGTGCTGTATAGTGAGATTTAAGGTCAATTTGAGATGTTGATTCACTTTGTGTAACTAGAAGACGATAGTTTCATTAATCTATAGTTATTCCCGACCCCTCCCAGATAAAGCCAAACCTGTGATGTAGAAAAGATAAATTTGATATCACCGACACTAACTAGATAAACACTTCTGCTAGCTGCAACAGGGCTAGGTTACATAGATATTTCGAACATTACCTCGGTAACCCTTAACTTATTCTTAGAAAGACAAAGTTTTAAAGATATTTCCGACATCAGCTACATAAATTCGAAAACTATAGCGGCGGAGACGCCAAATTTCATTAATATTCCCGACATTTGCTATATAAATTCGAATACTAGCGGCAGAGATGCAAAGTGTCGTTAATATTCCCGACATTAGCTAGATAAAAACTAATGCTACAGGCAGAAAGACCAAGTTATGTAATTAGGCTAATTAATAGGTAGATAAGCCTTAATCAAAACTTTCGAAAGGCTAAATCTCAAAGTTATTCCCGACAATTGCCAAATCAACCCTAACCCTATAGCTGGAGAAATATACACGGCTACAATACATGAGTTAGAAATTGGAAAAATATATTCATGAATGTGATATACATACGATTTAGTTGTTCCGTCGTGTATGACTGACGAAGATGGATAGTAAATACGTGTGCAAATTGTGTGAATTTTGTCCTTTTGTAAAAGGAATTAAAAATGTGTCAGCTTTAATGAGATTTAAAATCGCCGTTTGCGGTGTAGTGACATTCAGGTGTGTATATGCACCAAGTGTAGTGAGAATCAGGTGTGTATGAAGATTTAAGTGCATGTGCACTTAGCAGTGAGAAGACATCGACATCGTTTTGATTTGGCTTTATTATCATCGGTTATAGGGGCAATTTGGGAAGTGAATGAATAGTGTATTACTGATGCAAAGAATCATTCAGAGTAATATTAAAATTTTAACTTTTTATGTAAATGTTAAACTTGTGTAGTGAGATTCAGGTGTGTGTGTGCTGTATAGTGAGATTTAAGGTCAAATTGAGATGTTGATTCACTTTGTGTATCTAGAAGACGATAGTTTCATCAATCTACAGTTATTCCCGACCCCTCCCAGATATATAAAGCCAAACCTGTGATGTAGAAAAGATAAATTTGATATCACCGACATTAACTAGATAAACACTTCTGCTAGCTGCAACAGGGCTAGGTTACATAGATATTTCGAACATTACCTCGGTAACCCTTAACTTATTCTTAGAAAGACAAAGTTTTAAAGATATTTCCGACATCAGCTACATAAATTCGAAAACTAGCGGCGGAGACGCCAAATTTCATTAATATTCCCGACATTTGCGATATAAATTCGAATACTAGCGGCAGAGATGCAAAGAGTGGTTAATATTCCCGACATTAGCTAGATAAAAACTAATGCTACAGGCAGGAAGACCGAGTTATGTAATTAGGCTAATTAATAGGTAGATAAGCCTTAATCAAAACTTTCGAAAGGCTAAATCTCAAAGTTATTCCCGACAATGGCCAAATCAACCCTAACCCTATAGCTGGAGAAATATACACGGCCACAATACATGGGTTAGAAATTGGTAAAATATATTCATGAATGTGATATACATACGATTTAGTTGATCCGTCGTGTATGACTGACGAAGATGGATAGTAAATACGTGTGCTAATTGTGTGAATAAGGTTCTTTTGTAGAAGGAATTAGAAATGTGTCACCTTTAATGGGATTAAAAATCGCCGTTTGCGGTGTAGTGACATTCAGGTGTGTATATGCACCAAGTGTAGTGAGAATCCGGTGTGTATGAAGATTTAAGTGCATGTGCACTTAGTAGTGAGAAGACATCGACATCGTTTTGATTTGTCTTTATTATCATCGGTTATAGGGGCAATTTGGGAAGTGAATGAATAATGTTTTACTGATACAAAGAATCATTCAGATTAATATTAAGATTTTATTTTTGTATGTAAATGTTAAACTTGTGTAGTTAGATTCAGGTGTGTGTGTGCTGTATAGTGAGATTTAAGGTCAATTTGAGATGTTGATTCACTTTGTGTAACTAGAAGACGATAGTTTCATTAATCTATAGTTATTCCCGACCCCTCCCAGATAAAGCCAAACCTGTGATGTAGAAAAGATAAATTTGATATCACCGACACTAACTAGATAAACACTTCTGCTAGCTGCAACAGGGCTAGGTTACATAGATATTTCGAACATTACCTCGGTAACCCTTAACTTATTCTTAGAAAGACAAAGTTTTAAAGATATTTCCGACATCAGCTACATAAATTCGAAAACTATAGCGGCGGAGACGCCAAATTTCATTAATATTCCCGACATTTGCTATATAAATTCGAATACTAGCGGCAGAGATGCAAAGTGTCGTTAATATTCCCGACATTAGGTAGATAAAAACTAATGCTACAGGCAGAAAGACCAAGTTATGTAATTAGGCTAATTAATAGGTAGATAAGCCTTAATCAAAACTTTCGAAAGGCTAAATCTCAAAGTTATTCCCGACAATTGCCAAATCAACCCTAACCCTATAGCTGGAGAAATATACACGGCTACAATACATGAGTTAGAAATTGGAAAAATATATTCATGAATGTGATATACATACGATTTAGTTGTTCCGTCGTGTATGACTGACGAAGATGGATAGTAAATACGTGTGCAAATTGTGTGAATTTTGTCCTTTTGTAAAAGGAATTAAAAATGTGTCAGCTTTAATGAGATTTAAAATCGCCGTTTGCGGTGTAGTGACATTCAGGTGTGTATATGCACCAAGTGTAGTGAGAATCAGGTGTGTATGAAGATTTAAGTGCATGTGCACTTAGCAGTTAGAAGACATCGACATCGTTTTGATTTGTCTTTATTATCATCGGTTATAGGGGCAATTTGGGAAGTGAATGAATAATGTATTACTGATGCAAAGAATCATTCAGAGTAATATTAAAATTTTAACTTTTTATGTAAATGTTAAACTTGTGTAGTGAGATTCAGGTGTGTGTGTGCTGTATAGTGAGATTTAAGGTCAAATTGAGATGTTGATTCACTTTGTGTATCTAGAAGACGATAGTTTCATCAATCTACAGTTATTCCCGACCCCTCCCAGATATATAAAGCCAAACCTGTGATGTAGAAAAGATAAATTTGATATCACCGACATTAACTAGATAAACACTTCTGCTAGCTGCAACAGGGCTAGGTTACATAGATATTTCGAACATTACCTCGGTAACCCTTAACTTATTCTTAGAAAGACAAAGTTTTAAAGATATTTCCGACATCAGCTACATAAATTCGAAAACTAGCGGCGGAGACACCAAATTTCATTAATATTCCCGACATTTGCTATATAAATTCGAATACTAGCGGCAGAGATGCAAACTGTCGTTAATATTCCCGACATTAGCTAGATAAAAACTAATGCTACAGGCAGAAAGACCAAGTTATGTAATTAGGCTAATTAATAGGTAGATAAGCCTTAATCAAAACTTTCGAAAGGCTAAATCTCAAAGTTATTCCCGACAATTGCCAAATCAACCCTAACCCTATAGCTGGAGAAATATACACGGCTACAATACATGAGTTAGAAATTGGAAAAATATATTCATGAATGTGATATACATACGATTTAGTTGTTCCGTCGTGTATGACTGACGAAGATGGATAGTAAATACGTGTGCAAATTGTGTGAATTTGGTCCTTTTGTAAAAGGAATTAAAAATGTGTCAGCTTTAATGAGATTTAAAATCGCCGTTTGCGGTGTAGTGACATTCAGGTGTGTATATGCACCAAGTGTAGTGAGAATCAGGTGTGTATGAAGATTTAAGTGCATGTGCACTTAGCAGTGAGAAGACATCGACATCGTTTTGATTTGTCTTTATTATCATCGGTTATAGGGGCAATTTGGGAAGTGAATGAATAGTGTATTACTGATGCAAAGAATCATTCAGAGTAATATTAAAATTTTAACTTTTTATGTAAATGTTAAACTTGTGTAGTGAGATTCAGGTGTGTGTGTGCTGTATAGTGAGATTTAAGGTCAAATTGAGATGTTGATTCACTTTGTGTATCTAGAAGACGATAGTTTCATCAATCTACAGTTATTCCCGACCCCTCCCAGATATATAAAGCCAAACCTGTGATGTAGAAAAGATAAATTTGATATCACCGACATTAACTAGATAAACACTTCTGCTAGCTGCAACAGGGCTAGGTTACATAGATATTTCGAACATTACCTCGGTAACCCTTAACTTATTCTTAGAAAGACAAAGTTTTAAAGATATTTCCGACATCAGCTACATAAATTCGAAAACTATAGCGGCGGAGACGCCAAATTTCATTAATATTCCCGACATTTGCTATATAAATTCGAATACTAGCGGCAGAGATGCAAAGTGTCGTTAATATTCCCGACATTAGCTAGATAAAAACTAATGCTACAGGCAGAAAGACCAAGTTATGTAATTAGGCTAATTAATAGGTAGATAAGCCTTAATCAAAACTTTCGAAAGGCTAAATCTCAAAGTTATTCCCGACAATTGCCAAATCAACCCTAACCCTATAGCTGGAGAAATATACACGGCTACAATACATGAGTTAGAAATTGGAAAAATATATTCATGAATGTGATATACATACGATTTAGTTGTTCCGTCGTGTATGACTGACGAAGATGGATAGTAAATACGTGTGCAAATTGTGTGAATTTGGTCCTTTTGTAAAAGGAATTAAAAATGTGTCAGCTTTAATGAGATTTAAAATCGCCGTTTGCGGTGTAGTGACATTTAGGTGTGTATATGCACCAAGTGTAGTGAGAATCAGGTGTGTATGAAGATTTAAGTGCATGTGCACTTAGCAGTTAGAAGACATCGACATCGTTTTGATTTGGCTTTATTATCATCGGTTATAGGGGCAATTTGGGAAGTGAATGAATAATGTATTACTGATGCAAAGAATCATTCAGAGTAATATTAAAATTTTAACTTTTTATGTAAATGTTAAACTTGTGTAGTGAGATTCAGGTGTGTGTGTGCTGTATAGTGAGATTTAAGGTCAAATTGAGATGTTGATTCACTTTGTGTATCTAGAAGACGATAGTTTCATCAATCTACAGTTATTCCCGACCCCTCCCAGATATATAAAGCCAAACCTGTGATGTAGAAAAGATAAATTTGATATCACCGACACTAACTAGATAAACACTTCTGCTAGCTGCAACAGGGCTAGGTTACATAGATATTTCGAACATTACCTCGGTAACCCTTAACTTATTCTTAGAAAGACAAAGTTTTAAAGATATTTCCGACATCAGCTACATAAATTCGAAAACTATAGCGGCGGAGACGCCAAATTTCATTAATATTCCCGACATTTGCTATATAAATTCGAATACTAGCGGCAGAGATGCAAAGTGTCGTTAATATTCCCGACATTAGCTAGATAAAAACTAATGCTACAGGCAGAAAGACCAAGTTATGTAATTAGGCTAATTAATAGGTAGATAAGCCTTAATCAAAACTTTCGAAAGGCTAAATCTCAAAGTTATTCCCGACAATTGCCAAATCAACCCTAACCCTATAGCTGGAGAAATATACACGGCTACAATACATGAGTTAGAAATTGGTAAAATATATTCATGAATGTGATATACATACGATTTAGTTGTTCCGTCGTGTATGACTGACGAAGATGGATAGTAAATACGTGTGCAAATTGTGTGAATTTGGTCCTTTTGTAAAAGGAATTAAAAATGTGTCAGCTTTAATGAGATTTAAAATCGCCGTTTGCGGTGTAGTGACATTCAGGTGTGTATATGCACCAAGTGTAGTGAGAATCAGGTGTGTATGAAGATTTAAGTGCATGTGCACTTAGCAGTGAGAAGACATCGACATCGTTTTGATTTGGCTTTATTATCATCGGTTATAGGGGCAATTTGGGAAGTGAATGAATAGTGTATTACTGATGCAAAGAATCATTCAGAGTAATATTAAAATTTTAACTTTTTATGTAAATGTTAAACTTGTGTAGTGAGATTCAGGTGTGTGTGTGCTGTATAGTGAGATTTAAGGTCAAATTGAGATGTTGATTCACTTTGTGTATCTAGAAGACGATAGTTTCATTAATCTACAGTTATTCCCGACCCCTCCCAGATATACAAAGCCAAACCTGTGATGTAGAAAAGATAAATTTGATATCACCGACATTAACTAGATAAACACTTCTGCTAGCTGCAACAGGGCTAGGTTACATAGATATTTCGAACATTACCTCGGTAACCCTTAACTTATTCTTAGAAAGACAAAGTTTTAAAGATATTTCCGACATCAGCTACATAAATTCGAAAACTATAGCGGCGGAGACGCCAAATTTCATTAATATTCCCGACATTTGCTATATAAATTCGAATACTAGCGGCAGAGATGCAAAGTGTCGTTAATATTCCCGACATTAGCTAGATAAAAACTAATGCTACAGGCAGAAAGACCAAGTTATGTAATTAGGCTAATTAATAGGTAGATAAGCCTTAATCAAAACTTTCGAAAGGCTAAATCTCAAAGTTATTCCCGACAATTGCCAAATCAACCCTAACCCTATAGCTGGAGAAATATACACGGCTACAATACATGAGTTAGAAATTGGTAAAATATATTCATGAATGTGATATACATACGATTTAGTTGTTCCGTCGTGTATGACTGACGAAGATGGATAGTAAATACGTGTGCAAATTGTGTGAATTTGGTCCTTTTGTAAAAGGAATTAAAAATTGGTCAGCTTTAATGAGATTTAAAATCGCCGTTTGCGGTGTAGTGACATTCAGGTGTGTATATGCACCAAGTGTAGTGAGAATCAGGTGTGTATGAAGATTTAAGTGCATGTGCACTTAGCAGTGAGAAGACATCGACATCGTTTTGATTTGGCTTTATTATCATCGGTTATAGGGGCAATTTGGGAAGTGAATGAATAGTGTATTACTGATGCAAAGAATCATTCAGAGTAATATTAAAATTTTAACTTTTTATGTAAATGTTAAACTTGTGTAGTGAGATTCAGGTGTGTGTGTGCTGTATAGTGAGATTTAAGGTCAAATTGAGATGTTGATTCACTTTGTGTATCTAGAAGACGATAGTTTCATTAATCTACAGTTATTCCCGACCCCTCCCAGATATACAAAGCCAAACCTGTGATGTAGAAAAGATAAATTTGATATCACCGACATTAACTAGATAAACACTTCTGCTAGCTGCAACAGGGCTAGGTTACATAGATATTTCGAACATTACCTCGGTAACCCTTAACTTATTCTTAGAAAGACAAAGTTTTAAAGATATTTCCGACATCAGCTACATAAATTCGAAAACTAGCGGCGGAGACGCCAAATTTCATTAATATTCGCGACATTTGCTATATAAATTCGAATACTAGCGGCAGAGATGCAAAGTGTCGTTAATATTCCCGACATTAGCTAGATAAAAACTAATGCTACAGGCAGGAAGACCGAGTTATGTAATTAGGCTAATTAATAGGTAGATAAGCCTTAATCAAAACTTTCGAAAGGCTAAATCTCAAAGTTATTCCCGACAATGGCCAAATCAACCCTAACCCTATAGCTGGAGAAATATACACGGCTTCAATACATGGGTTAGAAATTGGTAAAATATATTCATGAATGTGATATACATACGATTTAGTTGTTCCGTCGTGTATGACTGACGAAGATGGATAGTAAATACGTGTGCAAATTGTGTGAATTTGGTCCTTTTGTAAAAGGAATTAAAAATGTGTCAGCTTTAATGAGATTTAAAATCGCCGTTTGCGGTGTAGTGACATTCAGGTGTGTATATGCACCAAGTGTAGTGAGAATCAGGTGTGTATGAAGATTTAAGTGCATGTGCACTTAGCAGTTAGAAGACATCGACATCGTTTTGATTTGGCTTTATTATCATCGGTTATAGGGGCAATTTGGGAAGTGAATGAATAATGTATTACTGATGCAAAGAATCATTCAGAGTAATATTAAAATTTTAACTTTTTATGTAAATGTTAAACTTGTGTAGTGAGATTCAGGTGTGTGTGTGCTGTATAGTGAGATTTAAGGTCAAATTGAGATGTTGATTCACTTTGTGTATCTAGAAGACGATAGTTTCATCAATCTACAGTTATTCCCGACCCCTCCCAGATATATAAAGCCAAACCTGTGATGTAGAAAAGATAAATTTGATATCACCGACATTAACTAGATAAACACTTCTGCTAGCTGCAACAGGGCTAGGTTACATAGATATTTCGAACATTACCTCGGTAACCCTTAACTTATTCTTAGAAAGACAAAGTTTTAAAGATATTTCCGACATCAGCTACATAAATTCGAAAACTATAGCGGCGGAGACGCCAAATTTCATTAATATTCCCGACATTTGCTATATAAATTCGAATACTAGCGGCAGAGATATAAAGTGTCGTTAATATTCCCGACATTAGCTAGATAAAAACTAATGCTACAGGCAGAAAGACCAAGTTATGTAATTAGGCTAATTAATAGGTAGATAAGCCTTAATCAAAACTTTCGAAAGGCTAAATCTCAAAGTTATTCCCGACAATTGCCAAATCAACCCTAACCCTATAGCTGGAGAAATATACACGGCTACAATACATGAGTTAGAAATTGGAAAAATATATTCATGAATGTGATATACATACGATTTAGTTGTTCCGTCGTGTATGACTGACGAAGATGGATAGTAAATACGTGTGCAAATTGTGTGAATTTGGTCCTTTTGTAAAAGGAATTAAAAATGTGTCAGCTTTAATGAGATTTAAAATCGCCGTTTGCGGTGTAGTGACATTCAGGTGTGTATATGCACCAAGTGTATTGAGAATCAGGTGTGTATGAAGATTTAAGTGCATGTGCACTTAGCAGTTAGAAGACATCGACATCGTTTTGATTTGGCTTTATTATCATCGGTTATAGGGGCAATTTGGGAAGTGAATGAATAATGTTTTACTGATGCAAAGAATCATTCAGAGTAATATTAAGATTTTAACTTTTTATGTAAATGTTAAACTTGTGTAGTGAGATTCAGGTGTGTGTGTGCTGTATAGGGATATTTAAGGTCAAATTGAGATGTTGATTCACTTTGTGTATCTAGAAGACGATAGTTTCATTAATCTACAGTTATTCCCGACCCCTCCCAGATATACAAAGCCAAACCTGTGATGTAGAAAAGATAAATTTGATATCACCGACACTAACTAGATAAACACTTCTGCTAGCTGCAACAGGGCTAGGTTACATAGATATTTCGAACATTACCTCGGTAACCCTTAACTTATTCTTAGAAAGACAAAGTTTTAAAGATATTTCCGACATCAGCTACATAAATTCGAAAACTAGCGGCGGAGACGCCAAATTTCATTAATATTCCCGACATTTGCTATATAAATTCGAATACTAGCGGCAGAGATGCAAAGTGTCGTTAATATTCCCGACATTAGCTAGATAAAAACTAATGCTACAGGCAGGAAGACCGAGTTATGTAATTAGGCTAATTAATAGGTAGATAAGCCTTAATCAAAACTTTCGAAAGGCTAAATCTCAAAGTTATTCCCGACAATGGCCAAATCAACCCTAACCCCATAGCTGGAGAAATATACACGGCTTCAATACATGGGTTAGAAATTGGTAAAATATATTCATGAATGTGATATACATACGATTTAGTTGATCCGTCGTGTATGACTGACGAAGATGGATAGTAAATACGTGTGCTAATTGTGTGAATAAGGTTCTTTTGTAGAAGGAATTAGAAATGTGTCAGCTTTAATGGGATTAAAAATCGCCGTTTGCGGTGTAGTGACATTCAGGTGTGTATATGCACCAAGTGTAGTGAGAATCCGGTGTGTATGAAGATTTAAGTGCATGTGCACTTAGTAGTGAGAAGACATCGACATCGTTTTGATTTGACTTTATTATCATCGGTTATAGGGGCAATTTGGGAAGTGAATGAATAATGTTTTACTGATACAAAAAATCATTCAGAGTAATATTAAGATTTTAACTTTTTATGTAAATGTTAAACTTGTGTAGTGAGATTCAGGTATGTGTGTGTGCTGTATAGTGAGATTTAAGGTCAAATTGAGATGTTGATTCACTTTGTGTATCTAGAAGACGATAGTTTCATCAATCTACAGTTATTCCCGACCCCTCCCAGATATATAAAGCCAAACCTGTGATGTAGAAAAGATAAATTTGATATCACCGACATTAACTAGATAAACACTTTTGCTAGCTGCAACAGGGCTAGGTTACATAGATATTTCGAACATTACCTCGGTAACCCTTAACTTATTCTTAGAAAGACAAAGTTTTAAAGATATTTCCGACATCAGCTACATAAATTCGAAAACTATAGCGGCGGAGACGCCAAATTTCATTAATATTCCCGACATTTGCTATATAAATTCGAATACTAGCGGCAGAGATGCAAAGTGTCGTTAATATTCCCGACATTAGCTAGATAAAAACTAATGCTACAGGCAGAAAGACCAAGTTATGTAATTAGGCTAATTAATAGGTAGATAAGCCTTAATCAAAACTTTCGAAAGGCTAAATCTCAAAGTTATTCCCGACAATTGCCAAATCAACCCTAACCCTATAGCTGGAGAAATATACACGGCTACAATACATGAGTTAGAAATTGGAAAAATATATTCATGAATGTGATATACATACGATTTAGTTGTTCCGTCGTGTATGACTGACGAAGATGGATAGTAAATACGTGTGCAAATTGTGTGAATTTGGTCCTTTTGTAAAAGGAATTAAAAATGTGTCAGCTTTAATGAGATTTAAAATCGCCGTTTGCGGTGTAGTGACATTCAGGTGTGTATATGCACCAAGTGTAGTGAGAATCAGGTGTGTATGAAGATTTAAGTGCATGTGCATTTAGCAGTTAGAAGACATCGACATCGTTTTGATTTGGCTTTATTATCATCGGTTATAGGGGCAATTTGGGAAGTGAATGAATAATGTTTTACTGATACAAAGAATCATTCAGAGTAATATTAAGATTTTAACTTTTTATGTAAATGTTAAACTTGTGTAGTGAGATTCAGGTGTGTGTGTGCTGTATAGGGATATTTAAGGTCAAATTGAGATGTTGATTCACTTTGTGTATCTAGAAGACGATAGTTTCATTAATCTACAGTTATTCCCGACCCCTCCCAGATATACAAAGCCAAACCTGTGATGTAGAAAAGATAAATTTGATATCACCGACACTAACTAGATAAACACTTCTGCTAGCTGCAACAGGGCTAGGTTACATAGATATTTCGAACATTACCTCGGTAACCCTTAACTTATTCTTAGAAAGACAAAGTTTTAAAGATATTTCCGACATCAGCTACATAAATTCGAAAACTAGCGGCGGAGACGCCAAATTTCATTAATATTCCCGACATTTGCTATATAAATTCGAATACTAGCGGCAGAGATGCAAAGTGTCGTTAATATTCCCGACATTAGCTAGATAAAAACTAATGCTACAGGCAGGAAGACCGAGTTATGTAATTAGGCTAATTAATAGGTAGATAAGCCTTAATCAAAACTTTCGAAAGGCTAAATCTCAAAGTTATTCCCGACAATGGCCAAATCAACCCTAACCCTATAGCTGGAGAAATATACACGGCTTCAATACATGGGTTAGAAATTGGTAAAATATATTCATGAATGTGATATACATACGATTTAGATGATCCGTCGTGTATGACTGACGAAGATGGATAGTAAATACGTGTGCTAATTGTGTGAATAAGGTTCTTTTGTAGAAGGAATTAGAAATGTGTCACCTTTAATGGGATTTAAAATCGCCGTTTGCGGTGTAGTGACATTCAGGTGTGTATATGCACCAAGTGTAGTGAGAATCCGGTGTGTATGAAGATTTAAGTGCATGTGCACTTAGCAGTGAGAAGACATCGACATCGTTTTGATTTGACTTTATTATCATCGGTTATAGGGGCAATTTGGGAAGTGAATGAATAATGTTTTACTGATACAAAGAATCATTCAGAATAATATTAAGATTTTAACTTTTTATGTAAATGTTAAGCTTGTGTAGTGAGATTCAGGTGTGTGTGTGCTGTATAGTGAGATTTAAGGTCAAATTGAGATGTTGATTCACTTTGTGTATCTAGAAGACGATAGTTTCATTAATCTACAGTTATTCCCGACCCCTCCCAGATATATAAAGCCAAACCTGTGATGTAGAAAAGATAAATTTGATATCACCGACACTAACTAGATAAACACTTCTGCTAGCTGCAACAGGGCTAGGTTACATAGATAGTTCGAACATTACCTCGGTAACCCTTAACTTATCCTTAGAAAGACAAAGTTTTAAAGATATTTCCGACATAAGCTACATAAATTCGAAAACTATAGCGGCAGAGACGCCAAATTTCATTAATATTCCCGACATTTGCTATATAAATTCGAATACTAGCGGCAGAGATGCAAAGTGTCGTTTATATTCCCGACATTAGCTAGATAAAAACTAATGCTACAGGCAGGAAGACCGAGTTATGTAATTAGGCTAATTAATAGGTAGATAAGCCTTAATCAAAACTTTCGAAAGGCTAAATCTCAAAGTTATTCCCGACAATGGCCAAATCAACCCTAACCCTATAGCTGGAGAAATATACACGGCTACAATACATGGGTTAGAAATTGGTAAAATATATTCATGAATGTGATATAAATTCGATTTAGTTGTTCCGTCGTGTTTGACTGACGAAGATGGATAGTAAATACTTGTGCTAATTGTGTGAATTAGGTTCTTTTGTAGAAGGAATTAAAATGTATATGTGTATGTGTGCTGTAAATTAAGATGTTTATTTATATTTTGTAACTAGAAGAGGATAGTTTCATTAATCTTTAGTTATTAACCATACCTCCAACATAAACCCGAACCTAAGATGCAGAAAAGGTGGATTTGATATCACCGACACTAACTAAATAAACACTACCGCTAGCTGCAAAAGGGCTAAGTTTCATAAATATTCCCGACATTAGATAGGTAACCCTTACCGTAGAAAGACAAAGTTTCTAATGATAGATTATAAGTTGAGACGAAATCCCAATAATTATATTAGAACAACCCTTAGAGCAAGAGCTACTCCCCGAGTTGTTGGAGTCATATAATTCTTTTTATGCCAAACTTAATCAATGGGGTCATTTGATCGCTAAGTATCGACTGTTACCAAAAGAGACCTTACTGGGATTTTTCAGTGACAATATGAAGGTAGAACGTCGCAATTATGATCGAAAACCGGACAGTGGCGCGCGTCTTATCTAAAACAGACAGGAGGGCAGTTAGGAGTTGATAGTGTTTGTTAAGGTACTTTTAAATTAGTATCCGTGTATATTGGACGTGATATCTACACCTCTGTGCATTTATAAGGCTGTTATTAGATGTTCATGGAAAACCAGTATTTGTCATATATATGTCTTGAAAAGTTAAGATGTTTTGATTTTATATCTCCACTCATTTAGGTTCTTATCAAAGGTAAATAATATGTTGTAAAAATCACGGAGTGGCTCTCATTTTCACATTTCATAGTAGTTTCCGACTGAAGCTAGATCAACCCTGACCCTTGCTTTAGAATCTCAGTCTCATAGATCTATGTATGTACCTAACATTGGCTAGAATCATTCGAGAAGTGTATACTTTAAACCCTATATATTTTCATAGTTAACTGTTTTGAAAAACAAGTCAGTGTATTTTGATAATGCCTCTAAGTCACAGAATAAAAATAGTGCGAAGTTCTTTTCATCTTGTAATTACAAAACTATGATAAATTTGTTTAAAATAATGTAACGTAAAAACGTAAACTGATCATTTCTACTGTTACCGAAAGTGTGATCCAAAATATAACATGTATATGTTTCTTTTATAATTTGAATCTATGCAGTGATTCCAGCTTAAGTGATTTGTTAAGTGTAGTTTAAAGTATAATTTGAATGTGTAGTGAGAAAAATGCATTAGGAATTTATTAGCTTGATTCTTTTCAGCGAAAAGACAAATTGCGAATTTGACAGAGTTACATCAATAATCGTGAAATTGTAGAAATAGTTGTCTCCTGTAGTTCGTTTATGTGCTGTGTAGCGGGATTCCAGTGTGTATTTGCCGTGTAGTGAGATTCCAGTGTGTATGTGCATGTAGTGGAAAGCAGGTGTGTATATGAATGGGTCACGTGACCCATGTAGTGGGATTCAGGCCCTATGCTCACTAATTAATAATCAATTTTACGATTTTTTAATTAGATAGGCAATATAATCCTTGTCATTGCTATTGTTTTGCATTTTTAGTTTTATCCTAAATCACCGTTATCACTGTGTAGTGGGTTTCAGGTGTAAAACATCATGTAGTGGGATTCATATCATTACGAGTATGTGTGGGTGTGTGTGTGTGTGTGTGTGTGTGTGTGTGCACATATAAAAAATTCCACTCGTTATGTTCACTATATGGATAGTAAGTATTAAATACTGACCTTCCGACATTCGATTTGGAACTTCTTATTTGACTGCTCAATTATCTGACAAGCCATTCTGACTGATTCAATTACAGGAGTAGTTGTTAGAGAAGGAAATGTTACACTTTCATGATAAACCAACATCCTGATTCACCAGTCAAATATACGTGTAAATGATGACTTGATAGAATAACATAAATCATATTCATTATTCCGGTACAGTTTTGAAATTTAGTATAGAATGCACAGGGGCGTGTATCGCTTAGAAATAGCTTTTGAAAGACATATACACCTATAGACCATACCCTTATTGCTATATAAAAGGACAGTATTAGGGTATGGTCTATAGGTGTAGATGTCTTTCTAAAGCTATTTCTAAGCAATACACGCCCCTGTGATAGAATGAACACTTCATTATTTACACAACCATTCTGAGGGTGAAATTACAGGATTAATAATATAATGATATAACAACATTAAAGTGCCAGTAGCATGTTTCTTCAAATTTCTTCAAATTTCCCCACTTCACATCAATTTATACAGAATGTAAAAACGTCAGAGGGTCAAGCATCTATTGACTCATCTTGGTCGTAAAGTGAATCATCAAGTGTGAAGCTAAAGTCACTTGCGGCCATTTTTTGTGTGAAGACCTTTTCATAATTTGAGGTAGGGAAATGGACTCGTATAGTTTGACCGAACATGGTACATCAGTTTTAGAACTGCTTCTTTTGATTTACAAACTTTATCTTGCATATGGTCACATTTATTTACGTTTTCTTGAGGTGAGGTGAGATGATGTTTAACGCCGCTTTCAAGATTATTTCACTTATATCGCGGCTGCTAGTATTATTGCAGGGAGAACGCCCGCAACACCATTGTGGCTATGCATTGCGGTGAAACCTGCGAGCATCGGCTGGAACTAGCGAACCATGGGTGGTACTACGCTGAATTTCAGTGTAGCATTGCAACCAAACCATGAATGCGTGTAGAACAGTTCTCTACTAGCTGCAGACAAAGTTGCCGAGCCTGGCGGTATTCAAACCACGGACCTCCACTGCGTTATCCCGCCCCCATTTACGTTTTCATAGGATCACTTTTTTGACTTAAAGATCATGCTTCTGCCCCTTAACTAATAAAAAGCATTCGTATGCAAAGCCTTAATGAATAAAGAATCAGGCAGCAATCACTCTGGTTGAGTCTCAAGTTCCGGCGTAGCATGATGCCTGTCTTGGTGGGTCTTAAAGCTTTGTTTGGACGTAAAACTTATCATACAGAATTCACACCAGAAACCACCCTTCCAGTGATCGTGTTTCTTCATATGAGAATAGTAATGATTCTTGTGCAGAAATTTCTGGTTGCAAATGTCACATCCGTATTTAGACTTGGCCTCGTGTTTGACCCTCACATGTTGACGAAGATTGGACTTGCTGGAATACGACAGGCCACATTGGTCACAGGCATATCCTTTTGACCTCTGTTGGGGACTGGGGTAAGCTTCCTGCAGTGCACTCCTTGCAAAGAACATGTACGGAGTTGCCTCACCTGCAACAACAAAATGGAAGTCAGTTATTGGTCAAAAATGACACTGTAAGAATATGAATAGAAAAAACTTTTGGATATATGTACATATGGTATAGAAATTTTATAGTGACAATCTCCTCATGAAATGTAAATTATAGATTTATGTAAGAAATATATGTGGTACACAGCAATTGAGAATCATCAATGATGAAGAGGAAACGTCATTAGCTCTATCTTTTACATCTTTAGTCCGTGGATTTACTAATATGGAGATGACTTTAGACTAAAGAAAAAACAAATGTTGTAGAAATCAAAATCCCACAATTTAACATGCTATCGACGATGTTTCAGACATAGACTTAAATATGAATTAAGTGATTGAGGTGTATGTTCATAGTTCTCCCTTCCTCCTTACTGCTCACCAACACCTTAAAGAAGATCCTTAAGTGTAGACACATGATCAATATGAAACAAGTAATTTGCAACATATTTGAAATGGAATAATGGTTTTTGAAATGAATGAATGATTGAACCAATGCATGTAATGTGTAATGTCTGTTTACGATGTCAGTAGCATTTCCTTCTTTCAGTCTTACAGCTAAAATCTTTACCCCTCAGCAATCTGCTACCCTGACCTGTAGCCGTAGCATTGTTTATTGACAAGAAGCCTGAAAACAACCATCCTGCTAAATCAGTGTATATGAATCCGCTCTCGCTCCTTCCTAATACCCTGATCTATTTCCAGCCAAAGTCCTCGAGGCTTTGGTCTAACCCTCAAAAGGCACATCTAAGGATCATGGTTGATAAGTGTATGAAGTTTGGTGAAGCTAGCATGTATAGTTTAGGAGATATGCTCCGGACAAAGGACTTGGTCATGGAGTCACTGTTAAGTTATGTTAGTCATGTTTCCATGGAAACCGCAGAAAATAAAAATCATCTGTTGGTCTAACCCTCAAAAGGCACATCTAGGGATCATGGTTGATAAGTGTTTGAAGTTTGGTGAAGATAGCATGTATAGTTTAGGAGAAATGCTCCGGACAAAGGACTTGGTCATGGAGTCACTGTTATGTTAGTTATGTTTCCATGGAAACCACAGAAAATAAAAATCATCTTTTGGTCTTAACCTCATAGGGCACATATAGGGATCATGGTTGATAAGTGTATTAAGTTTGGTGAAGCGAGCATGTATAGTTAAGAAGATATGCTCCGGACAAAAATTTGTGACGGACAGACGGACGAACAGACGATGTAAGGTTGGAGTATAATAGAATCTTCAATTTCCGTGACATGAATTGGTAAATATGTTGTGATGTCTAGGTGTCAACTTTTTTTATGAAAATAATAACAGTGTCACTTGCTTGAGGGTGAGGTCCTTCTTGCAATGTCAAATCCTTGCTTGATCTTATAGTGATGTAACTGAGCTGGTCCATTATTCTATCATTTCACAGTTATTGATGGTCACATGGAGAGCTGACCGTATCAACCACATCAACAGAAACAAAATTATTTCAAAATTTACATGCTGATTCAGAAAGACACCTCAAAGGCAATTTCATAAACTATACATAAAACTTTGCAACAACTCTGTTTCTGTGATTTTTTTTGAATAAAAGTTTTTTGATGTCGTGGTGTGCCAAACCATCCCGCTGATGTTGTTACGATAGTTAATCTAAGAGCTGGGTCCTTTATTTGATCATCCACCTACAGGTTTGCAATTGTTACTGCTTCCGGTATTTTGTATTTTAGAACTCCTTATTTCATAAGTCATGTGCATGTATGTTGGGATGAATGATTTTATATGCAATTAAACTCAGTCTGATTAAAATCGACCATGTTCCGAAGAATAAAGTTTCAAAATATTGACTCTACCGAGATTCGAACTCTATATGTGTAGGCTATCTTCTCCACAAGGGTCTGACTGCAGCCTACTGTAGCGCACGTGCTGACACCAGTTTAGCGCAGACAAAACCTAGTCATTAGCGAACCAATCACATCAACGCGTTTAAAATAAGGATAGCGGCGGTCAATGTTACGAATGGTAAATGAGAGTTATTTGCCCCTAGCTACTGATACCGAATGCTTTTGCCGCACGCATTATGATTGGTTAGCTGTGTTTACGTAAGAACGTGCGCTACAGTAGGCTGCGGTCAGACCCTTGTGGAGAAGATAGCCTACACATAGAGTTCGAATCTCGGTAGAGTCAATATTTTGAAACTTTTATTCTTCGGAACATGGTCGATTTTAATCAGACTGAATTAAACTTAAACAAATAAACTTACTATAATAATTCTCCCCCATATTGATCTTCTGTGACTTCTCGAATACAAAATGGTAGCCAGAAGTCTTCATTTGATTCATAGGTTTATTGAACTGAAGACATTTCAAAACAAAGGATGGTGAGTAAAAAATATGAATTATTCTAATTTTAATAAAATAAATTAACCAAAACATAAAACATTGACGTGAATAATTCACAATAAAGATTGAAATCAATACACGTCCACTTTGGTACTGCTTCTCAAGACACAACCCTTTTAACTGATTTGGGGGGATTTCTCACTTGGACATTTCTGAATTTTTTTTACAAAAAATCATATTGAAGCATATTCTTAAAAATAAATATTCATTAAAAAAAATCAAAAACGTATGCAAACCTTTCAAAATTAAAATTAATAAGTATTGTGCAATATCGATGTATATTCATAAAATTGACATCACAAACCAGTCATCATTCAAATTCTAATCAATTCAACAAATACCTGCAACTATGCAAAGCAGTTGTTTCATCCAGTATTGAACAATTTAGCAGCAGAAATGCTCACATCCTAAAGATAAGCTATCCTGAAATATTTCTATGACCAACTAGTAAAGAGCTAATACATTTGAAGCAGGAATGAAAATATTACTTTCAACATCAAGAGGGGATTCAAACCCTGAACTTCCAGGTGAGAGTGACATTCTGTAAATTGAGCTAGGCTGAGCTAAGCTGGTATGCTTTAGACCTCAAACTGCAAAATAAACATTCAGACACAGGCTTTAAAGGACACATGCTGAAAATTCAGCAGATTTATGGAAAAACGTTTGTCCTTATATTTGAAATGATGAAACTTTACTTACTTTATTCAATAGTTTCATCTCATCAGATATGTAGAGATAATTATTATGATCATTTTAAGCATATGAACCATTCCCACCATATATTTGCCTAAAAATATTCTTGCCTAAAAGAAATACCAGGCCATCCCCACAATCCCAGAAAATAGATTCAAAGATATCCCCAATATGTGCCAATCAATAAGATCTGGGAGTTCACCATCATATAGGTGTATATGTTGGCCAATTTCTTATTCCTTAAGGTTCAACTGATAAGGGACTAAGAAATACTAAAAATCTAGTGTTTGTTTACAAAAAAAGAAATTTATATCCAGAAAATCTTGAACCTCTTATGTATGCCATTTCGAAATGACTCTTAAAACTCTTAATATGGATTACGTTCTTTTGACTCATATGCCAATGTCGTTGCAACAATTACAATGGTAACTCATGACAAAGTCTACAAAGTATCACTTTGACCAATTTAAACCATTAATCAATAGTATAAGCACTCAAACAGCGGTCGACACTCATGATAACTAGATAATTTCTAGTTGGTATGTGTTGACTGATACATCTGACAGTATTTCTTATGCCTCAGAAAACCAGGTCTATATTTGTAACTTTTTCCACACACACAGACATTCATGATTTTATCATGTATAGCTCTCTTGTGAAACGATAACGTCGCCTGACTTGAGAAAGTCTGTTCACACTGTCGACATTTCAAATTTTTCAAATTCCTTTGAGCTTGTATATTCCTGTAATCAGTTTCAAGGATAGTAGCATCGAAATCCTGCAAATTTATTGGATACACTCCACTGGAAGAACTCCGACTCATCCTGTCGTCTGCAGGATCAATAACTTCAACACAATCCTGCTGAGCAGAGTTCATCCTGCTGGTTGAAGGATGGTTCCTCCTGCGGTCTGCAGGATTGAAATTATCAGAATCCTGCTGGATGATTTGAGGTCCTGCAGAATAAAGACTTGACCTCGAGTGTCTGTGGACAGATAACTCTTGAGGGTATGTGTGATGGACATTGAACATTTGTCCTCTTGATGTTTCTTGTGGGGTTGATGAGATCAAATTGCTCAACTGTTGATCAAAACTTGCCAAAGAGTCTGTTCCTGAAAGCAAAGAAGTTATATGAGAATTAGCAATGTTTCTATTAAATCCTGCTCTATGCATGATTATAATTCATATGCATAATTAAACTTTTCCCCATAGCCCACATAGAACTGCAATAACTCACTAACAAATCATGCAATATTCAAATGGTATAAGAATAAATACAGACAAGTTTTATGTTTTACACTAAAACCTCTGTGGCAGACAAAATACAACCTTCCAAAAAAAAGACCTTGACATGCTTGCATATAACTATTTGAATAAGGAATGAAGTCATAAAGGCTAATCTTGTTTGATAAATTGATCCCCCCTGATACAACCTCATAGACAACAGTTAAATAGTTTCATTTATCCAGTATCTTTCGCTGCTTTCAAGAGTATTTCACTCACATCAAGAGTATTTCACTTATATCGCGGCTGCTAGTATTATTGCAGAGAGAAAGCCAGGAACACTGTTGTATGACCTTTGTACATGGAGGATCCTTGTATGACCTTTGTACATGGAGGATCCTTGTATGACCTTTGTACATGGGGATCCTTGTATGACCTTTGTACATGGAGGATCCATGTATGATCTTTGTACATAGATGATCCTTGTATGATCTTTGTACATAGAGGATCTTTGTTGTCCTTTGTACATAGAGGATGCTTGTATGACCTTTGTACAGAGGATCCATGTATGATCTTTGTACATAGATGATCCTTGTATGACCTTTGTACAGAGGATCCATGTATGATCTTTGTACATAGATGATCCTTGTATGATCTTTGTACATGGAGGATCTTTGTATGACGTTTGTACATGGAGGATCCTTGAATGACATTTGTACATAGAGGATCCTTGTTGTCCTTTGTACATAGAGGATCCTTGTATGACCTTTGTACAGAGGATCCATGTATGATCTTTGTACATAGATGATCCTTGTATGATCTTTGTACATGGAGGATCTTTGTATGGCCTTTGTACATGGAGGATCCTTGTATGACCTTTGTACATGGAAGATCCTTGTATGCCTCTTGTATGACCTGTGTATATATACAGGTAAGTGTCTAGGCCCTTGTATGATATTTGTACATGTAGGATCCTTATAATAATTTATGACCTTTTCACATGTAGGACTCTTATATGACCTTTGTACATGTATGACCCTTGTATGACCTTTGTAAATGTGTGTCCTTGCAGATTCAGTATTGTTAACTACCGGGTAAGTATAAATGATGATTCGGGTTCTCTCTTACACATATTGACATCATCATGTGGATTTCTATCTTAATCTTTTGAACTACTAGCATGTTTCTTGCTAAGTAAGAAATGAATGGTAAAAAAAAAGTATGGAATTTCGGACTTGACTTGTACTTTTTCACTTAAAACACAAAAGCAATCTTCATCTAAGTGAAATTTTGGTGATGAATGATCTATGATATTAGAAAAACTGAATTTTTATCCTTCTTTACGAAATCTCTACTTTTGAAGCAGTCTTTATGACCACTGCAATTCACTATCAAACATACATTGAAGCATTTCGGTATATTTTGAAGAAATTGTCTAACCTTACCTAAGGCCTTTGGTACAAAAATTCTATCTTTTTAAGTACTATGTATGATTCTTGTAAATAATGTCACAAATGATCTAGCTATGTAATCTTGCAGAGTTTTGAAATTCTTTTGATTTTGTCATTTAGAGTGATAAATTTCAACTTTTTGATGTGTAAGTAGGAGTAGCTAATTTCATGCAAGGTAAGACCAATGCAAAACAGGAATGAAAATGTCTACCTAAGTGGTCTTGAAGATGCAGCAGGATCTCTGATGTTTATGAAGACCCGGTCTGTACTTGTACTTCTTCCCACAGACACACACGTACTCCTCGTTCATGTGTATTGAGGCATGGTGGTCTCGGAGTGACGACTGATGACTGAAGGACTTGCCGCACTCCGGGCAGACGTACAATCTCAGTTCGGGGTTGGGGGTCACATTTTGGATGAAGGGGTTCAAACGTCTCAGGGATGATTGGTAGAGACTGAACCTGACTGAACTTCCTTCACCTGAAAGCAACAAAAGGTTCAGTCATGGTTCAGTCATGGTTCAAGTCTGACTATGCTGACAACGAGAGGACACAAATAATTTCATTTCTGGGTCAGGGGGTCAACAAAACATTCAGTCATGATTTAGTTTGCAGAGAACTTTTGGATAGCAACTTCTTACTTTGAATGTGATATCATGAAACCATTCTAAATATCTATTAAAATTGCATGAGTGAGTAGGGTTAGATGTGTTGTGAGCAATATTTCAGATATCCAATACAAGCAGGTTGCAATACAGAGGAGAGTAGATGTGTGGACAAGGGTCTACTGCCCTTTCAAATTTCAAATTAATGTATGAAAATATTATATTCCTTTTGATTTTAAAACATCCTGCATCATCTCATGATTTTTATCTATAATTCTAAAAGAGGAAACATCCAAAGTGTATCATAAATATTCTGTTGGGCAAATATTTGATGCGAGACCGCGTCCACAATAGAAACGTGAATCATCAGTATTGAGGCTAATTAGCCTGGCATTTTCAGACAACCGCAATTAATTAGCCTGGGTTGATAATGATGTGGGGACAGTCTCGCTTAAGCTTGCCATGCAAGTGCTCATCACTTTCATAAATATTTTTTCTTAAGTTTGCAATAATAACAGATGAATGATCTTTAGAACAGCTTTTCCCCTCCCAATATTGCCGGGATTATGTGTATATTATTTCATTTAGTGTACGCTACATCCCCTGAAAATGTAACCTTATATCTTTTCCTGTGTAAACAAGGCCTCGCTTTAATACACGACCAACTTAAAGTAAACAACCTCATCAAGCAGATGACAAATCCTATCGTATGTATGAACCCGGCTAGAGTACTCATGTTGGTTCATTCAAAATCCATGGCATATGCATGCTTGTGTACGATGGCAACTCCATATAGTTATCTTTATCTTTCTCAGAATGAGACCTCTTCGTAGTTGTCCATTTAGCATTTTTATCATTAGATACTCTAGATGTTTGGGAAGGTTTAGTGTATTCTGATATCACACTCCTGTTTTTTGTCTGACAATGCCTCTAAAGCCATTATTTCCCCAATTATATGTCTAGTGATCATGTTATTATTGACAAGTATTATAAGTATAAGAAAATGAATGGGAAAGTTCCAGTGGCCTCAACATTCTATTAAATAGAATCTCGAAAGTTCTAACACAGCTAAAAAGCACCAGAAAGCTCAGGGAAGAGATAAATTGAGTAGTGAGGACATAGTTTTTAGCTTTCATGAAGTTTTCTGGTGTCAAAATGCTAAAAGATTCATATCTTTCCTGACATGTCTCTTCAGGTGACAAGATAACGTCTTCTTTTGAAAATTTGTTCAGGTCAAAATTAGTTATCCCATAAAGGGCCAGAAATATAATTGATAAAACACAATATTTGGTCATCTCGAAGTGAGTTGTCACAGTTATTGCTTAGTATATACCAAAAGAAACCCTGAAGTAAGCATACAAATCTTTAACTTGTTGTCTCAGCAGACTCTATCGTTTAGCCAATCAGATCCCTGGTAGAGGTCACGTGACCAAATTCTAGATATTTCTTGTGAGAAGTAGACTCACTTTTCTCAGTTATAGTAAATAAACTGTAAACTTGTATACAATTTCGATCTCATGTTTCAAAACAGAATTCACAGTTGTTTATCTTTATCCATACAGGAAGTATCAGGAGGCTTTGAGATAAGAAGAACCCAACTCTATATCATGGTACCCTATTTCCAGCCACTTTAACCCCTCGTACACAAATTACATTCCTAAGAAAATGTCAACCCAGTCAGTTCAAAACAAAGAGTGTTAATGAGTCATGGAGGGATATATCTGTCGTCTGAATGTACTGTAATCACAGATTTGTCCAAACTGTTTATATTTCAGTCAATTAACGCCGAGGCAAAGTTGGAGATTTTTCAGAGAAAGTGTTGTGTGTCAATTATCCACTTAAAATCACGTTCATCATCATGGCTCCACCTCTTTCTTTATAAAATGTTGCAGTATAATGATCTGTGATTGCATGAAACTAGAATTTTGGTCCCTCCTACCTATGAGATGAGAGGAACCTCTGATTTTCGGAATGGATGGCCCTAATTTACAGAGATTTTCAGGTCACGTGACTTGAATAAACACGCTCTAACACAGTACATACTCAAAACAAATATTTAGGATGTTGCTACATAAGAAATTTATCAATTGGATGATATGTATGTATATTCTTAAGTAGCAGTGTTTGTCAAGATTGTCAATGATTTTCAATAATTCTTAGGGGGACCTTAATGGGACCCATGACTGATCACGTGGTTTGCTTGTGACGTCACTATGGAACTTTAACATTGTATCTGTTCTTCAGCTGGGTTGAAGCAGAGGCCTGCTGCTGATTCTATAATTAGACTATCTACGTTAAAGCGTACACTGATTGTCAATAACAGAATCTGTACCAGCAACGTCTTGGAAATTTGATGAACATCTTCATATATAAACAAGAGCATCATTCATTCGATGATTTTATTTTAAAAAGTTATGTAAAAAACATGAAATGAAATCAAAAGCAATTTGACCCATCTTGCTTTAGGACACAAAATATGATTGAATTATTTACTATACAATAATTAAAGTAAAATGAACATATCCAATGTTTAAACAATGCAACAGTAGGGTTCTCTATTGATAAAAATTTCTCTGTACAATTTCAAAGTCTAGAATGGCATGATTTTGTTCACACATAATAATAGTTAACAAATTTCAAACATCCTAATCTTCATTGATAATGTGGCTTCTGTTCGGAGCAGAAATTATACTGCCATGTAGACAAAGTACTTTAAGGGAAGAATTTTTCAACTAAAATTGAACAATGGTTTTTACTATGATTTTATTAAACTTTTTTAACTATGATTTTATTTCTGGGAGCAGAAATATATAAATCTGCCATAAAGACAATGAAAACTTTTAAAGGAAGAAATTTTAAACTTAATTGAGCGATGTTTTTTATTGAAATAGAATTAATTAATTATGATAATATACAAACTAAGCAATGTAATTTATCTGAACTTAAATGTTAGTAAGGAGTGAAAGTGATTTGCAAATTGCCCTACAGTTAGAATTCAGAGTAAAACAATTGGTATCACTTCTTAGATTGACAATGATGAACAGTTATTAGATAATTGTTCCTTTTTGTATTCAGTCTTAAGCCGTAATGACAAAGAATGTGTAAAACTTGGTATGTAAAGAGTGAGTGGGTTGGTGTTTAACGCAGTTTTTTAATCCCGACTAGTTTCCCATTAAGTATTTTACAGTGCAAATTTAAACCAGCTTTGGTGTTTTTGACAAAGAAATTTTTATTCACTGGTGAGGATTAGATTCACCAAGTTAATAACACCATAAATAAAAAATACATACGTCCCATTGAAGAAAATATTTTGACAATTAATCCTAATAAACTTAAACCTTTGTCGCATAATTAGAATCATTTGCAACAGGACAGCAACATTTGCAACAGGACAGCAACATTTGCAAAATGCCTGCAAAATTTGGAACAGTCTAGCAATATTTGCAACTGGCTAGCAATATCATTCATTGGTGAGGATCCTGGTAGTAACTCCTGGCAACAATACAGTTTAGTTTATGTCTGTGGAGCCCAGGCTTGTACTTATAGCTCTTCCCACACACACATACATAGGACTCATTGTCATGGACAGCTGCCTTGTGAACTCTCATAGAGCAGAGAGCAGTGAACATCTTCCCGCAGTCGGGACAGAATATTCCTCGCTGTAGTCCATCTCCCTCAGATCCCGAGAGGGGATTCACCGTCTCAATTGGATGATAGTTTCCTAACAACATGCCCACTGCATCTGATGATCCTTGTGATACACCTTGAGAAGGTCCCCTTGAAGTCCTTTGATAGAGTCCATGTTTGGAAGCAGTTGTAGGTGAATAGCTTCCTTGGGTCACACCAAACGGTCCAGTTGTTTGAGAGTAGCGTCTATTTGACTGATTGATGAAAATAGAATCAGACGAGAGGCCTGCAGAGACATGTCTTGCCCGATGGAATGATTTGCTTCTCTTGGGAGTTCCTTGTTCCTCTTGTTCCTGGCTCCGGTAGCCTGAAAGCAGAAAAACTTCTTGCTAGTTCCATCCTCATTATGATATTCTGTACCTTACAGAGTTGATCATGCTCTATTAAGTCATGCCAAGATATGGGAAGAAGTGTATCTGTAATTAATTGAAATTATGAAAAGATTTGACCTACCTAACGTTGATCATGCATATATGCTATTCAAATGGTAAAACTTTCAGATTCAAATACAAAACATGTTTTGATAAACAGTATTTTTTATTTGCAATCCCTTTGTGTATTGAAAAACACATCTTCTAGATCATGTGTCCTATTCTATCCTTATGCAAAAGATTCTATCCATGTGTAAAAATTTCTATCCATGTGCAAAAGATTCTATCCACGTGCAAAGATTATGCAATTAAAAGTGAAATTTTCTAATTTTGCATTTGTATGTGTATGTGGTTCTATCTTAGTCTTACTAAGCTGGTTGAGTAAAACATTTCCTTGTTTTCAGGTTGGAAATTGTTTTGAATAGTACTTGTTTGTTTTGGGAGCTTTTGATCCCTCGGAAGTTCAGACCTCAAGTACCTAGTTAATCTGTGATTTGAAAGTCCTACACGTCTTCTCGTGTCTCCGAAGCGCGTTCCTGTAGCAGTAGACACTCCCACACACGCACTGGTACGTGATGTTCTCATGGACTGACTCTCGATGGATCTTCACAGACTGTCGGTCCTGGAACCGCTTGTCACATAACGGACATTGAAAGCGTTTCCGAAGAGAGCTACTAGTATTTCTAGACACTGGATCAAGAGTTAGAGGAAAGACAAGGGAAATATTCTCAGTTTCTTGATCTCCGGATGCACTGTTCGAACCTGGGATATAATCTTCCCACCCTGCAACAGGAAAATAAGACTCGTTAGCCATTGGAAGCTTTGGTTTGCGCTGGAGTTTAGTCAAATTCTGAATAATTAAAAATTCAAATAAATGGTAATATCTATTTTTTCAACTCAATACAGTGGCGTAACCAGATATTTACCAGGGGTCCACCTATTGAAAGGGGTGGGGGAGGGTCTCGCTCTTATGGGTAACCCATTTAATGGTTGATTTTTTTTTTTTAATTTCCAACACTAGACCCCAAACCCCTGAATCTTCCAAAGACACCCTCACCGGACCCGCCACTGCAATAAATCTGATCAACTTGTTTATCCACGTATTGTATTGATGAGCCTATCAATGAAAGCATTTGTGTTTGCAGAATGTACTAAACAAATTCTAAATCCAAAACATTTGACTGATTCTCAAACAAAAAATGAACAAAACCAATATGTGCAGGAATTATCCAAATATCAAAATATCAACACAACTGAAGGCAGACAAACAAGAATCAAAAACAAGTTAACAATGTGTTTACCCTTGTTTGCCAAGGGCTATCCACAAGTTCCCAGTGATTGAAATTCAAATGTTAATTAATTAATCTCAATATATTTTCTAAATCAATATCCCTCTAAAACCTTTGAAACCTTTTGGAAAATCTAGAGGTGTGCCTTTAAGACCCTGTCAAAAGAGCAATCGGTCCAACATTGTTTTTTTGGAGAAAAAGGGGCACATTTACAAACAATCTAGTTATAACTAGATTTATTATCCATATGTGTTGAGATAAGTCATGACATAAACTCCGATATGTTGCACATGTATAATAAACACTAGCGGCAATTTGATTGGTCGAGTTGGATGACAACGTGACATCGGAATGTGGGACTACTTTTTTCATTCATAACTTTTGTACAATGTACAAACTTTATACTATGACTTGCGTTAATCTCATGTCCTCCGAAACTTTGATCGTTTCTAATAAATCATTTCGGATTGTCAGATGCCCAACACAGAAATATTGGTTCGCTTCTGTCGGCCCAAACTCCAGCAAATAGGCAAAATTATTCCCATATTCTCGCGACGTTGACGGGTTACCAGTCAATTTTGATCAAAACATTCTCCCGTCCAAAAAAAATTCACAAGTCTTTTTAGTCCAGAACAACAACAAAGCAATTCCCTCTGAAATTATCTGTAAAATCTTTGCTGGCCCAATATACGGAGGTGTTTCCAACATCAGCATTGGAAATGCAACGGGTGCGGCTGCCAGTGCCGTTCAATCAGCTGATCACCCGAGTGCGAGTGAACCCGAACCGGCCGAAGCGTCGACGAATCTGTCCAGCTGTTGTCTTTTTAGATTCTTCGGATTACGATTGATTACCACATGCCGATCAAGTGCTGACATTCTTTTGACCTAAAGTTGTTGTTCAGTCGTTAATCTTGTCATCTTTCTTTTTGACTTTCCATGTTGTTAGTGTCAGAGTTGCCGACAGTGTGTTCCGTTCGAATGCAGTAACAGTTAGCCTACTGTACGTGATCAAAGTGATTCTCTCAAATGTGAGGTAATATTTAAGATTTTTTAATGTTACAGGTTTTATATTTTTTCTAAGAATGAATTTGAAGGTTAAAATGATAAATGAATTGACAACTATGTGACGTTTTCGAGAAAGAGTCGTGTTATGACGATTTCAAATTGGCGCTAGATTTAGTCTTACCACAACAGAGTCAGTGCACCGCGACCTTGACCTTGCCTCACTGTATTCATACGCCTAATGCTATATTTAGATCGCGGGTGAATATGAATATCTTGATCATTTTGGAATTAATTTTCTTAGAAAAGATGGATAATAAAGAAATTAACACACTCGCGTGTATGTCATATTGTATTTACAACACTCGTGCCTGAAAAATGACATTTCCCTCGCTCTCGCTCGGAAAAAATATCATTTTTCAGTCACTCGTGTTGTAAATACAATATGACATCCACGCTCGGATATTAATCTCTATGTATTGATCCGTCAATACATCTAGAGAATTATTGATTGAGGTCATGTTCAGCTGACCTTTGACTCATTTTGAACCGACCAATAAAATGAGGGCAGGAATACAGCTTTCAACCAATCAAAGATGGGTTTATTTTGCATCCTGGTTAATGTCACATGCTTACGTTTACCCTACGTTTGTCTATATTTATCCTTTAGACATTATTTTGTCATTGTTTGACCTAATGTGTTGATTTGCTTTTGCACAACTTACCAAATATAAGCAACCCAAAAATATTCCTTCAACATTATGAGCACAGAATTTATGCTATCATCATTTTTTCAACACAATTCACTGCAAATCATTGGTAACATTCGGATTTTGTAATCGAGGTGCTTAAGAACAGCGAAACAATCGCATTGGCCAGCACTCTTTTGATTGGCTGATGTTCGCGCCTGCTCGACACGGAATAGACCTGTAATTCCCTGGTTTTAATAACGGACTTCAGGACGTATTATATTACAGCTTGTTTTAACTAGATTGATTTACAACTGAGTTATGATAACACTAATTAACGATGCCTTGTAATGCCGTAGCGAGTAGCGCTGATGCATGATTTCACATCTCATTGTTGTGTTTTTTTATCATGTGTGCAATTTTATGAAATATATATTAACCAAAATGTTAACCTAAGTAAAATGTTTCAATTTCATTGTGTATTGTATTGTATCATATATAAATAATTAGAAATGTCCCCTTGAATTTCATTTCCACAAAAATACCCCGACAGGAATGCCCTTTTAACAACTGTCAACTTTTCTGATTTCTCTCATTATAACACTCATCATATTGGTTGAGATTGCATTGTGTTGATGACCATTATTTTACTGAAAGTACACACAGCTGACAATATCAGAAGTAACAATTGCTCTTACAAATCAATGTTAACAAAAGCTCTTATCAATCTGTGTAACAAAAATATTACTTTTAACGCAAAGAAATATAGCCAGTTCATTTCCAAGTGACCTACATGAGCATTTCAATACATAGACGTTATCTTTTGAGAGCCAAACTGAGAGTCCTTTATATCCAACTTATTGCCATAATTGAAGAGGACTGTAATCGATCGACTAAGCATTGACATAATATGTCAACTATCCATGAATTTAATCATCCTCACCCTACAAGAGTGTTCAAAACAGCCTTCAACGACTCGTTCAAGTGTTGATACGAATCTTGAATCTTTAAATATCATTCAGATCAGCTCCATGTTTCTTTATTTCCTATGTAGGATGGGGAAAACTCATTCAGAAAATATATCAACTGTTCTCATATCTATTCCTCATTATCTTAAGAGTATTCCAAAAGCCCTTAAATGACTTGTATGGACATTAGTATTAGTTTTGACATTAATTTAAAGTCTTTAGATATCATTCAGATCACTTCAATGATTACTTTGTTTCCTTGAATATAGGGTGGAAAAATCATTCGGACATTAAATGTGTTCTCATGTTTAATCATGATCATCATCCTATTATGAATATTCTAAACGTTGCAAGTGTTGATAGCAACCTTGAACCTAAATATCATTCCGACCGGTTCCATTTTTTTTTATCACCTTGAATTGAAGAAATCAAAACAAGACTTATTTTGAACATTTATTTATGAACAGTCATTCAAAGATCATTAAAATCATGATAATGGTATGGTCACAACTATTTACAAAATAAACAACTTCAGAAGGTAAACCAAATCATCTTGTTTCAACTTACACAACAGTCAATCATAAATTCTTTTAATTATTAAACTAAACTATTTTTAAAAGAAATGTCCACAAAATATTATCTAATGGCATCCAGTAAGTTAATTGAAACATCCATTACTCTTTTGTGGTTGTGATACATCTCTGGGAAGAGATTGTTAACCATGAAAGTTTTCCCCTTCCACAAAATCTGACATAATTTGTGTTTGTGTAAGAAATAAAAATAAACACTGAAATCCTTGCTTTCCGTCTTCAGCCTTACTTATTTCAGGGGACAAATGTTCAGCATATGAATATGTTCAGAGAGTAGTTTAAGTTGATATTGATGCTTATGGACTGCTAGATTTGTCCTTTATCTGATACTGAGCAGTGTATAATCATAAGAATTAAGCCTAGCCATAGTTACACGTCTAGAAACAAGCCTCCTATGTTGCTGAACCATACAGGCGATCATGGGCAAGAAGTAACACTCCTGAAGACTCAACCATTTCCCTGCAGTAAGTAGTCAAAATTGTGAAAGAAATGACCTTCAACTTTAACACTGCTTCGATAAACTTCTCATAACTGGATTACAGTGAATGCCTCAAAGTTCACGCTTGCTGCAACAAACCCTCCTGAACATCCATCAGTTTCTCTACATTTGGTATTCAGGTTTTGATGGAAAGAACCTTGAACTCTGACACTGCAAGCACTGTTTCTTGTGTCGCTGAAGAGACTGTGGGTACATATACCGTTTCCCACACACACACTGTAACAGCAGCTGGTCGTGTATGGCCTGCTTGTGCTGGCGGACATAATCTGTACGACTGAATTCCTTCTTGCAAATTGGACACAGATAACTTGTACGGCCGTCCATGTTGACCACTTCCTCTATCTTGAAGGAACTACCTCCTATTGGACCTTCAAAGATGCTTAATTGTTGTGATCCTGATCTGCGATTATCTCCCGGGTTTTGAAACCAATCTGAAAGAAACAAAATGCAGAACTGATTTCCCTGCAGCCTTTGTTGGACAGAACACAGATATTTGATCATTAATAGAGCTAACAATATTGTCTATCTACTCGTCATTCATATTTTGACAACAAAATCAGATACACTCAACAGTAATTCGATATGTCCTTTCTAGCTATTTTCAAATGTTTATAATGATATGAACTGCAGACACTGTTACATTACCATTTGTTTCAATGAGGATTCAATACACAAATATCTATTTCACTCATTCTTTGCAATCAGTACAGAGATAAACTTTAAATACACCTGATTAATAACTGAAATTTGAGGACTAACCATTTCAACACAATTAAAACAACTCTACTTGAGTCAAGACATGTAGTCACCAAGTTTTCAAGATCAAATCTTAAAATATTTCGATTCAAGTCAATAAATCTAAACCTTAAGAACTAATAATATCTAATGAGTGAGTGAGTTATTGTTTAACACCACTTGGGCAATATTTCAGCCATTAGCGGCGTAATAATATCTAAGGTCCAAGCAAAAGACCATAAGACCTAAACAGAAGGTATGATGTTCCTATCATTCTTTGAAAACTCTATGTTTAGTACTCTGACTTATCATCTTTGTCTCATAGAAATTATAGCAATCTCTATAATCTTCTAAGTTCACTTTAGAAAGAAGAGCTTCACCATTTATCAGTAAAGGTTGAAAACCAAACTCGTGTTCAGTTATAATGCATTGTCATTCTGTAAAACAAAATTCAGAAACATTCAGAGCCTCCTGACCTCACATCCAAACATCAGAAAATAAGAGGTGGGATGATTTCGGATTTAACGCCTAATTCCAGAGTATTTCACTTATATCACAGCTACTGGTATTTTTGCAGGAAGAAAGCCCGCAACACCATCATGGCGATGCATTGCGGCAAAAACTGCGAGTATCGACCGGAATGACAAACCATGGGTGGTACTCCTCTGAAATTCAGTGTAGCATTCCATCCAAACCTTACTGCATGTAGAACAGTTTTCTACTGCAGACAAAGTTGCCAAGCCCCTGGCGGTATTTGAACCACCGAAGCTGAAAGCTCTTAACACTGCGCCATTTCGCCCCCCAGAGTAAGAAGAGCCTATGAACTCACATCACATCAATACATCAGATGGATGCTAATTAGCAAAATTAATAAGATAAGAACACAGTTGCCTTCTGAAATCCCACCTCGTCAGAAAACATATTGCTGTCTAAGTTAAGATCAGAACCTCCGGTGTAACGTGAACCAACATCACACCAGAAAGGACGAGGAACTACACTTGAAAACTGACAACCAAGACTCATGTTGATAGTTCTTTTAATAGGATAAAACTCGGCAATTCAGATACCTCTGAACTCGCATCCAATCAGAAATGACCATGGCCATGTCCACCATGTCCAGATCCTGATCCAGAGGCTGATGCTGATGTTCTGGGACAAGTCTTCTGATGTCTCTGTAGGGCTGTGAGGTACCTGTAGCTCTTTCCACAGACACAAGGGAACGTGGCATTCTCATGTACAGACTTCTTGTGGACTTTCAGATGGGAACTATTACAAAGGACCTTGCCACACTGGTCACAAGCATAGGTCTTCCTCTGGAACCTCATGATTCTTTGTCCCTCGTAGTTATAGCCTGGAGCAGGTGCTTCTGAAGATTCTCCATAGTAATCAGTCCAAGTTGCTTCTTCATACATATGTCCTGAAAATAAAGAGCAAAGCTGACTGAGACCCTACTTGTGTTACAGTTTTGGGCAACAAACAAAGTCTTATTTGACGGGAACCAAAGAGAGAAATTGACTTGTCTTGCTTGTTTTAAACTCCTCGGTTGATATGATTGGGAAGTAAATCAGGTAATATTTCTTTGTAAACAAAAATGAAAATCTAAGTCAAACTCTTGGTTTTTACTGCTTGGTGGTTTGTCTTTTGGAGGTTACTTTATAAATTTGTCTTGAAAATAAAGAGAAAAGCTTACATCTATGCTGGGATGGAGGTCGATTGAAAATAGACAATGACCTGTTCGAAATATTTCCAACAATAACATTTCATTACCAACCAACAATTTATTAAAATAACTGGCATGACATTTCTTTATTTCCATTCTTAAAAGTCGTAATATGTATGAATTTGACTAAAGACAGCTTTGACATCATTGAAGCACTTGCACATTCAAGAAATGATGCTCACGTAAGAGAACCTACCAATGCTATTCTCAATCCAACTGAACAATCAGCTTTAAAGCAAATATCAAGTGTTGTCTTTCACCAGGTCAATATGCTTTAAAAAAAGAAGGTCATCTGCCTGATGGTAAAAAGAGTTTAAAATATCATGAAGAACATCGCATCAGATCCTCTATCAGAGAACAAAAATCATTTCACACTCTCCGGCCAAAAATATCCTAAGGACTAATGAGCAAAGGGTTAGGAAATATGCTTAGATCTACAAATGACTACACTGGTCTGCTGTCTGAGAAGATTGTCCAAGAGTCTATGTAACACAACCTCATTCCTCACATATCACACTTGAGCTTCAGACTCAGCCATTTTCAAGGGCAAAGCTTCATTGATCAAAATTCTAAACACAAATCATATACTATCCATAGGATATCTCTAAATAACTGTTCAGCAGCAGCTAAGGTGGCTGGTTCAAGGATCCAAAGTGTTGGCAGTGTTATTTCCAGAAACAAAGACACTACAGGACTTCTGGTGCCTCAGCAAGCCATTGCGATAGTTGTAGATCTTGCCACAGACACACGTGTACGTGACGCGATCATGAACAGCCTCCTTGTGTTTCTTGCAATGCCACGCCCTAGAGAACTCCTTGCCACAGACTGAACAAGGGAACACTCTCCTGGAGGGGTCATCGGCATTCTGGGTATTCCAGTTCATCATTCCACATCCAGAATGTCCAGGAACAGGTGCTTGGCCATAATAACTGATACCTGAAAGAAGTGAAACAAGTCTTTGAGGATTGATATCTCCTTTATTGAATTGCTTGAATGTTTCAGGACGGTAGCATGTAACGGTTATGTAAGGAGTTAAGCTATAGAAACAAATGAAGAATTTTTTGCAATCTTGCTAAAAGTGTTCTTTGTGAAGACTTTGAGTGTACACAATTTTCATACTGAGAAGATAAATTTCTCCAAGTATGTGGACCAGACTGCTATCAGTGGAGTAAAGCAACAGTTGTTGTGGCTTGTTGGATTGATGCATGGGTAACCTACTCCATGGCTGGATGAAGTGAGGAAAAGGGTGAGTGAGTGGATTATTGTTTAGCGCCACTTGGGTGATATTTCAGCCATTAGCAGCCTGCAGGAAAGGATGATTACCACATCACACAGCGAGAGAGATTTCATGAGTCACTTTTCAACCAGCAGTACAAATGGGTAAAGGTTGTGTTGGAGATAACCTTTTTAGCAACGTATATGCCAGGGCCTTTGCACTGAGCTCCCTAAGACTAATGTGATTGCAGCTCAGTGTTTTAAATATGCGTTAAAGTGACCTTCGCACCAAGAGAGCTTGGTATTGGGGTGATCTGAATACACAAGTGTAATTGATCAGTAAGTGCTTTTAGTCCACAAACAGCTGATCAAAGCCGTTACTTGTCATCATTTAATTACTTTGAATATCACTAAAGTAAAACATAACAGAGTCATACTGTTCATTGCTTTGAAACCATTGTCTTTGCATGTTTTGTCTATCAAGCTATCGATGTGGACATTGGAACAAGAAATAGGACATCATGATTCAATAAACTGTAATAAACAGTATAATGATTTATCAGTGATTTTTCATATATCTTGTAAATTTGATTAACAGGAATGTACTGTTCATGAATTTTAATTGCTTATTTGCATTTCTGGAAAGAACTTTTCATGAAAAACAAGGCTTCAAAGTTTAAAAACAATTTTTATTTATTTTATTTATATATTTATTTATGTTTAAATATCAAAATACAAAATACCTTTGTCAATTTATTTCTTTGACACTAACATAATTTCTGGAAAAGAAATCTAGAGGAAACCCATTTTCAACTGTCAACAATTGAAACTTAATTGTTAAAATGAATAGTTTACTTCAAATATCTGCCTTATTTGCCAGAATATATATAAGAACAAAAGGTGAAATGCAGCATTATCGGAGCATTATCTAAATGTATTGAGTTACAAGTTTAATAAAATTACAATGCTTTTGTCATAACCAAAATCTTGATCAAATAACCAAAGATTAACCTAACAAACTGAAATTATTTTGCAAACAATGACAATCTTTTAAAAACACAACACAATCCCATGTGCTCTTTTAACTTTGACTACAACTACAACAGGAGGTTAATTTACAGAATTAATTTAGATTATTCCACATTCCCAGTTTTGATGAACTTGATCTCTACAAGTGTTATAAAGTTTATAGTGTTATGATCACATAACCACAAAATTGCTGAACCGAAGGGTGAAACTTTAATAGGTGAGCCCCCCCCTTCCCTCCCCCCCTTTTAAAATTCCAGTATGATGCTAAAGTGGATCATCAACACCTTAAAGATGGTTTCAGAGGAGAAATGCCAACATCAAGAGAGTAAATGCTACATCATTCCATGTCTATCAAAATTGACCACAGCACAAATTTTCTGATGTCTCTGCAAGCCAGTAGCGTAGTTGTAAACCTTTCCACAAGAACATCGGTGAGTGATGTGATCATGGGCGGAGAGTTTGTGTCTCTTGCAGTACCAAGGCCTACTGAATGTCTTGCCACAAATATCACAGGGGTAACCTCCAGATTTTCTGTTGACTTCATTCAAGGAACTCCTTCTGTCCATCAGTCTTGAATCTTCTGTCAATCCAAATATTTGCTCGCTCAATCCAAAATGGTTTCCCATATCTGCTAAATAGCCATGTGGTATGACATCGGAAGACATCTGACTTGGCGCAAAGATTGATAAAGGGTTTTTCAGATTTTGTTTCTGTCCGTCAACATGGTGTCCTGAAAGAAGAAAAGCTGTCTTCAGTACGCAAGAAAATCCTTTGGCTTTGAAACTAAAGAAGGTACTACAGTAATAATATGACTTGGTACATGCATCATAAATTGGCATCAACAACTTTAGTTGGCCAAGAGAGCTATCAATAGTTTGAATGACATATAGAACCATTTTAATACCATTTTTTATTTTTGGCTTTGTTAATGTCAGTTTATGTTAGTGATTGTTTGTGTAGAAGAACTCTAATATGTTTTCATCTGTTAAATAATGGTGAATGTTGTGATCAGAATATAGATGTCCAAAGATATGTGAACTGTCCAATGCTCCTCCATGTGTGTACCACTTCAATGGTAAACTAGGAATTTTGAAATCCATGTATTAAATTCAAGTGAATGTCCAATGATTTTTTAAATAGAAAAGTGTGATGTTACTCTAATTAAATGACGATCAATGTTATTATAACAATGACCATTGTTATCATTATCTTAATCATCATTGTCATCATTATTGTCATCATCTAGATCTGATAAAAAGTCATTGAAATGAAAAAGTCAAAATTCAAGATCAACATTTATTTCTAGAAATGACACTGAAATACAATACAACAGACGATAAAGACAAATTCTGATATACAAATGAATCAAATAAGACATTAAATAATTGTACAGTTCTTAAAATCTTAAACTACTGACAATAACTGCCTCAATATCATTAGAAGACATTGTAAAGCTAGTAGGTTCAACAAAGTTACAAATTTATGGACTCCTTCTGTCAGATGTTCCTGAAGGCACCAAGCTCCATGGTGAGCACAGTCATTCCTTACCAAACAAGATCACTTCCTTAGAATAATTTCAAAGATAAACTCCCCATGGTATTACAACTTCCTTACAGATCTCCACATATTAAAAGACAGTAAATATCAATTGTATATAGCTATAGTCTTTTGACAAGAAACTTTCAATTTTCAGCAAAACTGAAAGATACCAAAGTCCTTAATTATGCATCCGATAAACCCATTTTACATGAACACCATGCAGTACTTCTCCACAAAGGAAAATGATGGTAACTAAATCCCTGCTCACAAGTTGAAATGGGTTGAAATGGGTTGCTGTTGAAGTATATTATTAATCATTACACAAGAAAATATTTCACACAGTTTTCCCAGGTTATTATCACATTGTAGGTTTTATCACATGGGAAATGATGATAACTGAATCATACCTCCATGGTTGAAACTCTAAGGTTGGGCCATGATCACTAGATGGAATTGGCTGTGGTTGATAAATAATATACTCATATAAGGACATGTCTTCTGGTGTTTTCTCAGTTTAAGGGCACAGTTGAAGTGAAAAATGATGTTAACAAGAATAGAACTCCAAGGTTAAATCAAGATCACCACACTGAATTTATTTATTATGGATGACTTATTACTCATATATGGACATGTCTTACGGTGTTTTCTCAGTTTATGGGCACAGTTGAAGTGAAAAATTATGTAAACAAGAATAGAACTCCAAGGTTAAATGAAGATCACCAAACAGATTTATTTATTATGGATAACTAAATACTCATATATGGACATGTCTTCTGGTGTTTTCTCAGTTTATGGGCACAGTTGAAGTGAAAAATTATGTTAACAAGAATAGAACTCCGAAAGTTAAATCACGATCACCAAACAGAATTTTTTTATTATGGATAACTAAATACTCATATATGGACATGTTTTCTGGTGCTTCCTTAGGTCATGGGCATAGTTGTAGGTCTTCCCACATGGACACTGGTGAGTGATGTGCTCATGGACAGACAGTTTGTGTCTCTTGCAGTGGGTGGATCTACTAAACTTCTTGCCACAAATGTTACACGTAAAGCGTGAAGATGTTCTGCTGGCTGCAGTTGAACTCCTTTCATCCATCGACAAAGATGTTGATTTGTCTGTTGAATCCAACTGCCCACCATAACCATAGTTCAAATTCACAGCAGCAAAATATCCAGGTGTTTTGATATGACTTGGTGCAAAATTTAGAAAAGAGTTTTCCTGATATGATGCCTGGCCTTCAGTGAAATTGCTGTCTGGATTAGTTTTGTCTGCAAGGAAAGAAGAATGGTGTCCTTTTACAAGCTTACATTGAATTGCATGATAAAATTGCTAAAATACTAAGGCAAAATTCCAGAGGAGAATAGCACAGATATTTTTAGTTACATTTCCTGTGGTGTGTTGTTACTAAACATTACAACTGATGGAGAATCCATGGCAAAGGCTGCCAAAAGAAGAAGAAACTTGAAGTTCATGACCATATAAAAAATCTTCAACTATTTACAGCTTATCACGATAAATAAGAGATAACGATATCTGAAAAAACATGATTTCTTGAACATTCTTTCCAACAGCTCTTTTAACTTTTATCTTTATTCTAATCCACACCCTCAGTCAGAGAACTACCGCTAACACCAAAGCTCCCATCAAGTTAACCATTCATCCACCATGACTTTGCTCCGAACCTTAATCAAAGTACTGTCTTCCTCAAGCTTGCCACATGGAGTTGCCAAGCTGACATCAAGATCATGTCAAGATGTCAGGAATCACAAATCAAATGACACACAAAGACATAAAACATGCAGGACCAAAACAAACATAAGAAGTTCCATGACAACATTTCATATGGATTATCATATAAAGAAAACATGAACTACCTATTTAAAATTTACTTGTATCATGGAACTGTATCCAAACGTGATTTTTTCTGAACAATCCACAAAATAGTTTGTCCTCATTCCCTATTCCAAGAAACATTCACCAAATTGATGATGAAACCTATCTTCATCCTCCAGAGTACTTAAAGCCTCAATAGGCAAGAAATGATTGTCTTCCGGCTCTTTATACTGTAAAATCATTTATTTTCGAGGGGTGTTATTTTCGCGCAAACATTAAAAATGACTGATTCGCGGGGTTTAATTTTCGCGCACATCGACTTAGCAGTAGCAAAAATTTAACGAGCAAATCTACATGCACTTATAAAAACAATCATATTTATTCAAAAAGTCAATGATCCAAAATTTATTGTCATTAAACGTATTCAAGTTTTGAAGTGGTAACGATAGGCTACCTGTCGCCAAGTTTTCCCCGGAAGTAAACATTTGGAACGGTTTAGTTTGATCTTTAACTACAAACAATAGTGTTCGATTGATGTGACTTCTCGAGATCTCGTTCTAAGAAATTTAATACCGAACCGAAAATATATACCGACTCGAGGATCCTGTAGGCCTACCGCAATTAACATCGAATCGAAGCTCAAGTGTACCACAATCAAAACATGAGGACACGCATATTGGTTATCAAGAGTGGATTCCGCCAGGTCGGATTATTGTGATGATTGTGTTTGCACAACAAACAACGTGAATATCGGCGTACACACTTGTGAGATCCCTAATTAGTGACTCGTCATTAATGAACGAACCATACATAACTGTGAGTAATAAAATGTGTCAACCAAATTATTTGTCTGTTATTGGTTTTCTTCACGTTCATAACATAATATTTCGCGATGTTTTATTATTCGCGCATTATTGCTTTGCGCGAAAAGCGCGAAAATTAAACCCCCGCGAAATATTATGATTTTACAGTATAATGATATTCCTCACTAGCTTTTCCCAGAAACATTCATATATATGACAATGAATCCTTACCTTCAACTCACAACAGTTAGAGAACATATAACTAATTAAAGCCTTATTTCGGACTGCACGCTGCCATAACAAAGCAATAATATTTACATAATTACTAGCCCCTCAGCATCATCCTAAATAGCAGATCATTATGAATACGTTTGAGTCTTCAAGAGGCCTAATCTTCAAACCACAAAAATTGGTTATTTTAAATAAGGTTTTTGTCACTAAAAACACCAGGAATTTCTTCCGAATCGTCTACAGACAAGCCTCAATATTGATCCTTCACTATTTCAGCATTTACTTTCCAAACAGCTACTTATTTTCACACCAATGATATCATCCTCTTAAACTTTTCTTTGATAAATACTTCTCAGCGACAATAATTCCTAACCTTCAACCGAGGACAGTTCTTGAACTCAAGACTTGATTTAAATCTTTGTTGCTTGAAACATAAAATAGATCTTCTTAAACCTCTACAGACCAGCCTAACGATTGAACCTTCACCATGCCAGCTTTTACTTTCCAAACAGCTCCTCATTTTCCACTTAAAAACTATTTTTTGATAAATACTTCTCAGCGACAATAATTCCTAACCTTCAACCAAGGACAGTTGTTGAACTCAAGACTTGATTTATATCTTTGTTGCTTGAAACACGAGACAGTTCTTCTGATGCCTCTGCAGACCAGTCTCATAGTTATAGGTCTTGCCACAGACACACGGGTGAGTTATGTGGTCGTGGGCAGAGGCCTTGTGTCTCCGGCGGTAGTAGGCTTTGGTGAACACTTTCTCACACAAGTCACAAGGGAATGTTTGTTTCGGGCTGTCTTTTAGGATGTTGTGGACAATTTGTCCAGGCGAAAAGAATCCCGGGAGGGCCTGGTAGCTTTCTACTTCTCCGGGAAAGACGCTTGCGAACTCGGGGAACGACAGAGACTTACCTGAAATCACAAGTGGAGTTGAGGTCAGTGTGGATTTGAGAGAGAGGTAAAGACCATTTATCAGAATTGGTAATGAAGTACGCAATACATGAAGCGTATAGATTTTTATTAATTTTTTTTATATCAGATGTATATATATAAACATACTGTGGAATTCGGGCTGGACTGTTTAGCAGAAGTAACCATCAAGATTGTGTAGGTTTCTGGACAAGAATGTTTTCGATGAACTAGATTGACAATGACAGAGACTTTGATTTTCAGGCAATATTATTGAGCAGAACGACTCACCACCCATATGCTAAATTTACATTACAAAAACTAGAGGAAGCTTATAGCTTATAATTCACATGGCTGGAGACAATGTCTGTGTGTATGTCTGATGGAACTATTTTCAAATCACTTTGGTGAGGCAAACACCATGAAAAGATTGACCATCAACGTACCTAAGTGATGAACAACTTACTAAAGACAAAAGGAGTGAGAAGGCAGTTAAACAAAGTTGCCTAGAGAGACTTATCCGTGATGAAACAATTGTTGCTAGGCAAAATGATATCTGAATATGTGCACATATGATGAATACATCACTGCTTATGTTTCCATACATGGATATTGGTTTCTTTGGCATGGGTAATGTACCCTAGACATTTCAGACAGAAGAAATATCTAATTCAACAATCTCGTCCGTTAAACCTCTTGAAAATTCTAAATAGATAAAGAGATATATATGTGTATTAGTTGTATCAAAAATAATATGTCCATAAGTTGCTTGAGGTATCTTTTGAGCATGTCAAATATCGCTTCCTGATTAGTAATTTTCCAATCAGCTACAAAGGATCGCTGTTTCAGGCATGATTGGTTGCTTGAACAGTGTTCTCCACGGGATATTAGTGCATGAAGCACATGTGCAAAGCCAGTACAAGGCAAGGTCAAGGCCGCCAGTCTCCTGTTGTGAGCAAGACTTGTGCTGCATGTGAATGCATGTGCATGCATGACTCTATTCAATGGGGAGATTAAATGAGTGTCCAAAGCATTGACATAGACTATCATAAATGAAAAGAAAGAGGTTTTTTTAAATCAAATGTTTATTTACATCATTGAGGTTGCAGTATTGTTTTTTGATAACAGGAACCAAGTTTTCAAAATGATTCAGGACAATAAAAATCTTGTAAAAAAGTATTAAACAAACATAGATGAATAATTTGGGAAAATATACCTCACATCATTTTAAGAATTTAAGAAGTTAAACTTTTAAACAAATAATCCTTGTAAAGTTTTAAATTTTCTTTTTACTAATATTCATTATTATATCAAGGTAGAGATTCTGTAAATATCGTTTTTAGTAGTACATTAATCACAGTTTCCAATCTGATATGTCTGTGTGATGTATGTTAAAGAGCCACTCCGTGATTTTCATAACATATTATTTACCTTTGATAAGAACCTAAATGTCATCTGTGCGATATAAAATCAAACATCTTAACTTTTCATGTCCAAAAGACATATATATGACAAATACTGATTTTCCATGAAAATCTAAAAACAGCCTTATAAATTCACAGAGGTGTAGACATCACGTCCAATATACATGGGTACTAGTTGTATAACCTAACAAACACTATCAACTCCTAACTGCGCTCCTGGCTGTTAGATAAGTCTCCAAAATTACGTTTGACTATTTGGTACGCGCCACTGTCCGGTTTTCGATCATAATTTCGACGTTTTACCTTCATATTGTCACTGTAAAAAAACAATAAGCTTTAAAATGTGTCCTTTTGGTACAGTCGATACTTCGTGATCAAATGACACCATTGATCAAGTTTGGCATATATGACTCCAACAACTCACGGAGTGGCTCTTTAAGATAGATCTTCTATATCTGTTATGGTGAACAAAGACAAAAACAAGACAATATTTGAATTCAAAATACATCACAATAATTTCTTGGATATGTTTTCTTTTATGATTTCTTGCTTCACTGTGTAAAGGACAAAATGTTAAAAATAGAATAGAACCTGAAAAAAGGCATAGGTTTCCATGGTTTTACATATTTCTATATTGTCTGCCAACAAGCAAACACTTCTGTCCTGAATAAAGTTACATTTGAGACAATAATGTTTCTTTGATATAGAGATGGATCTTGCCTCATATCACTGTAAATATGACACATTCAGCTGCCATTGATTCGATGGTTTTAGGTGTTTCTCTGTTCTTCAAAAGTATGTGCAAAAGCTGTTATTTCCATTACCCTCCTATCACTCTCCTGTACACACAGTTCTTCCTTTCAATTTACTGACATCAGTCTCGACACTGACCTCCACAATGAACCGTGTCTTCTCTATCAACATGTATGATTCTCTAGAACAACATTTCTGGGGTTTCTCTATGTATATTTGTACTTCAAGGATCCAACCATATGATTTACTCTCATGCAGTTTACAGTCAATGACTCCAGATAAAACAACCAACCATTTGAAACCTGCATATAATCTGATGTAATCCATCTTTAAACATGTTTCTTCTGTTTCAGAAACAGTGTTTTTAACCAGCAACATCCTCAGTGTCTCCTCAGAAACAGATCTTCCTATCATGTAAACTGCTTTAGATATGAAATAGTGACCAGTTTTGAAAAAATAGTCTTTTCCAAGCCACATCTTAGAAGCACCAGTCATGAACCTCAATCATTTCCAACACCAATCTGCTGCCTGATGTACACAAAGCAGTCCTTCTGGTGCCTCTGCAGACCACTGAGATAGTTGTACACTTTTCCGCAAGGACACAGGTAAGTCTTGTGCTCGTGAGCGGACTCCTTGTGGCGCCTCAGTACCCACGAGGTCGTGAAGGCCTTCCCGCAAATATCACAGGAAGAGGGCTTCTTCCTGGAGGCCTGGGAGGCCTCAGAGCCTCTGCTTTGCATGGAATTGGCATATGTTGGAAGATCTGAAGACTGGAATCCTAATCCAGGATTGAATTGTGAGGCAAAACTTGGTCCAGGATTTGATTTGGAGGCAAAAGCTGGTCCTTGATTTGAGTGCAAAGGCGCAAAGACAAGTCCTAGGCCTGAAAACAACAAAATTGGAGACTTAGGTAAATTTGGAAGACATTGATGAGACTAATACTTCTTTTGAGTAGTAATTCTACATAAATTCCAAAGGTGATATCCAAATGTTTATCAAAATGCAGATGCCCTTCCTATATACTTAAAGGAAGTTGACCACATTGTCATATTGCCTTATGGTTAAAATTGATGACTCTAGCAACAGATCTGGTTTAGAAGTGAGTGAATCCTTTGAAGATTGTATTTGTTTTTGAAAATAAAGAATCTTTAAAATGTCTCTCTAAATCATCCAAGAGATGTATTCCTGATGTTGTGTTAAATGAGGACCCTGACAGCTCCTACAAAATCTGGATTACTCTAGACTACTCAGCTATTTACATTACCATCTATGTTTGCAGTATCTCAATCTTCATACTGAAGTTGGTGATGGATCAAACTTTTGTATCGACTTCAGATTTATCAAACAGAAAACTGAATGCATTCTCTCTGATGGAAATTTATTCATTTATGAGTTACAGATATTGATATGTTTCTCAAGGGAAAACCACACCTTATACTTTGGTATAGATTCAGGATAGATATCAAAGACGTTTAATAAGTAACTCTTAAAACTTTTATAACCTCCTGGTTATAAAAACACTAACTTCAACATATTCTTAGCTGTAGAACCTCCTAGAGGAATGATTTCTCTTGTCAATGCCATTGTATCAAGTCATGGTCACTTAAATTCTATCTTAATCATATACACATATATGGTCCTAGTTCTTTGTTATGCTTTTTTTTCTGCTAGTTATGGCGAGTCTCAGTACCTTGATCATATTGGTTTATCTGCGAGGTCAAGGGGGGCGTCTGGTAACCCTCTGTTCATCATCCCTATATAACAAGTCTTGCTGTGTCTCTGTAGTGAACACTGGAAGGTGAACACCTTGCCGCACACACAAGTGAACTTAACATTCTCATGGACAGCAAGCACATGTCTTTTCCTAGACCATTCTGTCACAAAAACCTTCTCACAATCGCTACAGGGCCAAATTCCTCTTTTATAATTTGGTTTCTCGGTCCTTTGTTCTGGAAGTTTTGGACCTCTTGGTAAAAGATTTTGAAGCATTATCTGCCTGTCGTCTGGTGGAGCATATTGTGGATGTTTACTACTGCCCAAATGATGCGTCCATTGACCCTCTGAAAAACAGGAGGAACCAGTCTTAGCAAACATAGCAAGTTATGGTGCATTGTAAGTCTATCACAATATCTACTTCTACAACTATGGTCAACTTGTACCTCGACGACACTGAATGAAAGCTGAAATGAGTGTTTCTAGTCTCCTACTTGAATTACACAATTAAAGCAATGGGCTGGATGCATCTGTTTATGTTGAACTGAAGAAAGTGGTTATTTTTCCTGCTATAAACATTTATATAATTTTTTTTTTGATCCTTTGAATGTTTCTCAGATACCTTACGGTCTGAAGTCCAGACCTTGAAAAAAAAACTCATTGTCAACAAAACTTGTCCATTGATGATAAAAATATGCCTAAGCATGAATTTGAGAACCAAGGCTGGGCAAGTGTTTCAAACTCATGGACTTAAATGAACCACAAACCATACTTACATTAAAGCCAAAGGTTTTTCTTAATGCATTCGTGCAGGAAATTCATAATTTTAAAACCTACGATCGATTGGATATTATCAGATAAACATACAAGTATGTATGTTGTTTCTGTATTGCAATATACCGATATACCAATAATACTGGACACCCTTACTTAAAAAACTTTACACGAAGGTTCACATTAGCACCAATAAATAACATTGCACAAAGAAAACCATAGTGACTTGAGGTGTCCTTAACCTAGAGTGTATGAACTTTGGATTTGAATTTGTTTTTAAGACAGAAAGAATTATTGTTGACACGGAATAGTTTATCTGATGTGTTCAGATTTAGAGCACATTTTCTGTGTTGGTGTCTTTGTAATGTGTGTGGGTGTGTGGATACTAAATGACCTTCCATTTAATACTATTTTTATTATTACTTGACCCCAGTAATCAAGCATGATTGCCGAAAATGTACTGAATGAACTATTTCTAAGACTTGGCTGCCATTGTGACAGCGTAGCCAACATTGTGACATCACATCCACACAATCTTATGATGTCATACCTGCAGTGGTATTACACTAGTGTAATATCGCCGTATAAATATTACACTGCAGCATCTTACACGGGCGAGTAATAAATATATTGTGTGTGAATCCATTTCCATTTCATGTAATCAAATCAACGTGATGAACTCACAAACGTTCCTGGAAATATTGTGTATATCTTGATCCAGAAATTTGCTTGTCTTATATATCATATAACACTCCTAAAGTAATCACGATATAACACATTCTTGATACACTTTTATTTTTAAGTAATTATGCAACATACGCTACACAAGCATCTATAATTCAGAAGATAAAACAATGATAAGAGGTCAGGCAATTGATGTTTGAACCTATCTTTACTTAATCTTTCCTGTAGAAAATATAATGTGATTAATATGTACATCATTCATATCAATTGTCATTTCTACTGGCTTAAGTAATAACACAAACTCTGCTATTTTGTTTTCAAAACATACACCTACTGTAATATATCACCTAATAAAAACAAACCATTCTCCCTTTGTAAAAACTATAACAGGAAATGTGAATCCTTACAAGAAAATTAAAATATTCATCGAAATCTCAACAACTAAAACAATTACAGACTGAAAGTTTAAAGGCCATTGTTGCAAAAGGAATATTGATCTTAGTTTCAGAATGGCAAAACTCTTCCTTGTGTAAACTGTCAAATAGTAGCAAAAGCATACCATAATAATAATTATAGGAATCCGAGCCTGTTGGATACTGAACAAATGTGACATATTTGGTGTCACACCGGGCCTGGTGGGCAAATAAGTTAACTTTTGGCTTGATATGCCAGACTCTGAGGGTCTAGGTTTGACTCCAACAGGGAATCATCCCTAAAAAGAATTTGTACTATCGTAGACAGGATGATCAACAAAACTACAATGTTACATCATCGTTATACACACACAACTCTCTGTCCAGACCAATATTCAATCTGTCTACATCTATCTAGAACATTGTACTTCTTGTAATTATTATTATCAAAAAGTATTCATGCATGGGTCATGCTAAAACAAGTGCTGACCGGAATGGGTCATGGATATCATTTGTACCGTAAGATAAACATATGGTCCTGTGCTGCCTAGTTATCAACAAGTCAATTTCTATGATTACGGTGTTGTGACTATTTCAGATACTTTGAATTACAATTTCTGGCATGGACAGTGATAACACCATCTATTTAGTTGAGTTCTGCTTCTTTTTTGCCTTCAAAAATTCTTAAATTCTACATCAGGACTGGTAACAACTCTCACCATTATAACTGCACTTCCTCTTCAACTGTTTAATTTCATAAGAACTTTTTAATGTTGAAAACATAAAACTAGAATGACCAATCCAGAACTGTTTCTCAACAAACATGGATACCTAACTTGAAAATGATCTCACATTCCGCAATCTTTCCAGAACTAGAAATGAACTGCCAAAAAAAATACTCCCAAAACACAGGCCTATGAAACCTAAAATAAAATAAGGGATAACAGGTACTGTTACTATTATTCACATGTATACAGATCAATGAAACGCCATATTTCAAGAACCGAAAAGTTTAGACAGCATTATTACCAAACATCTTCCAATGCAACCTTAATTTGATGAATTCAAAACCCTTTAACAATTGCCATTTTCAGAAATTGTCCCTAACATTATAACACTGATATTTCAATAATTTCAATTATGGTCTCTTGTCTGAACTGAATCCAGGGCTCAGCAATGAACCTGACTGAAGACTGATATAAACTGGACATTGTTTCCGATGTTTGCACAAGGAACTTCTTGTTGCGTACTCTCTGCCACATTCACAAGGATGGCGAACCTTCTCATGGACAGACTCTATGTGAACCTTGCGAGAGTCGCCATTGGCAAGAACCTTTCCACAAATGTGACACTCATAAGACTGACTGGACCAAGAAGCAACTGAAGTGAGTTGTAGCGGCCAGTTTAACCCTTTGTCAAGCGTTGGTCTCTTAGTCTCTCTTAAATCCTGCCCAAAAGATTTGGATTTGCCTGAAAGGAACAAAAAGACCATCTTAATTTTTAATCCATAGAAAATTTTGACATTCCAGAAAAGATACTCTTGATATTGATTATTATTCCTCGTGCAAATCAATTTCCATAAAATGAACTGTATGACATTTTGTTATTGGAACCAGACAATAACAGTCTTCTTTTAACTACTTCGTGTATGGCACAAGCAGAATGACTGACATGCAAAGTAAGATATTGAATGAAGTTATCAGCATCAACCAAGGTATCAAACCTGATCTATGAAACCTTTTGATAATTTTGAGTAACATTTAACTTTATTGATGTAGAAACTCAAAAAGCTTTGAAAAAGGCTTTGTTTGCAGGTCTGATTTCCACATCCTATTTTTTTCCCAAATGAAGAAATTAACAACACTGACAAAGCATACTGGTTATTTGAAACATCAGGGGAAAAAAGCAGTCCATGGGATTTTCAATTTTCTACCATCAATGATTTCAGACAAAACTATGCAATGTCCTGAAAGATCACATTCCATAACATCTAAATTGAATTGTATTCATATGTCCTAGCCTCACAAGATAGGCAGGATTCAAAGGTCCGTTTAAATTATCTTGAAGGATTTGAACTCTTATCCTTTTAGGCCTCTTCCTACAAGGTCATTATCATGAAAAACAAAGGAAATGATCTGAATGAGTCCATATCTAAATAAAAGTCAACTTAAAAGAACTCATGTATTTGTTCAATCATTTGAGTCATAACACTGGGCACAAGCAGACTGTCTAGATTCCTTGAGGAAACATGGATTCTTGTTTCAAGGATCATGTTAAATGAAATTGTCTGCCTTGACTGATCTGATTGGGTTTGAACTCAGACTCTGAACACAATTCTGTCTAATTCTTCAGGTATTCCTGTTAAATGTATTGGTCTACATTCACTTATCTAATGGGGTTAAACCCCAGACCCTGAACACAATTTTGTCTAATTCTTCAGATATTACTGTTCAATGAATCGGTCTCCATTGACTGATCTTGTCGGGGATTGAACACAGACCCTGAACACAATTCTGTCCAATTCATCAGGTATTCCTGTTACATGTATTGGTCTACATTCACTGATCTAATGGGGTTAGACCCCAGACCCTGAACACAATTTTGTCTGTGCTTCCTGAAGGAACACCGATACTTGTAGGTCCGCCCACAAGGACAGGAGTACGTCACATTCTCATGAATGGCCTCCTTGTGGGCCTTCCTGGTTCCCGGGTCAGTGAAGACCTTGCCACAAAGGTCACAAGCATATCCTGCCACGTTGCCAGGCAACCTTGCGGGGTGCATTAGTGCCCTGAGTTCAGGGTCTTCTGGCAACATGAGATCTAGCCTGGGGGCGAGACCAACAGGGTGCAAAGAGTGGGGGGCCAGAAATTGGTTGGAATGAGACCCATGACCTGAAATGAACAAAAAATGTCTTCAGTGGCCTGAATGAATTGGACACCAATTTGACAATTGTCAGCAAAAGGTGAATCTATAAATAATGTTAGAAAAAGAATCATGTATATCATGGTGTCAAATAATTGTCTAATGACCTTGCATTGCCATTTAGCTTTTTGTCGGTGCACTTTATTTTTTACCCAAGGTTCAATATTGTGGAACCTGGTTCCCATTTCACCACATAGATATGTTAATCAAAGATTCATAAACACACAGTGTTTATTTTGCTCAACTTTGTATCACACTATCACTTGGAATATAAAGCTAAACAACGTTATAGAAACATTAACGAATCAAGAATCAGAGATCACAGTAGCAATCATCATATACAAGGTCAGCATGACAAGAGTTAAACTTCACCAATGGTACTAATGGTTCACCAATGAAGTGTGTACTAATTAGTAATTCAACATCTGGTATTCATGGCTGACAAATCGGATATATTCGGTCCCACAGACTACAGGGCAGGTGTGTCTATGTTTCCTAAATGCACACAGATATTTGTACGTCTTGCCACTAGATCAAGAGTACATGACTTGGTACAAGTCATATTGTTGAAACCATTAGTTAATAAACTCTTTGCCACACTTTTTGGAAAAGAAACCTTGCCTGGAATTGGAGATGGTTTATCATTGTTCATAATGGACATAAACTTGTCTTGATTGATGGTAATGGTACATTACATGATCTTTGGTGTTGGTTCATGCCTAGAGGCATCCTCTTGAGCAAGACCAAAATAACAACTTAAATGTTTGGGTGTAATGCAGTGCTCTTAAAGGTTTTGTCAGCTTAAAAATCATACCTCAGTTCTTGACATTGATGGACATCATTTGGGAAATGCTATACCTGAAGATCCTTCGTACAATACTTTAATCATTGCCGCATGCTTCAACAAACAACCATACATTTGACCTTGAACCATTTCTGAAAAGTTTTACATCATGTACGTCAGTCCTGTGGTTGTGTCCTTGTATGCATGTAGCAAATTGTAAAATATATAATTAACATTTTTGTTGGATGCTTGTTGAGTTTTTGAGGATGCTTTACTACACAAATAGTGAAGATGATTTCATATATTCATTATTTGTCCTTCATTTTCTGAATACCTGAAATCATCAACCTTGACTTTTGTTCGAATGTTTTTCCAATGAATCTTTGGATGTATGTTGTAAGTGTTGGTGTTGTGTTTACTTAATTGCCTGACTTGCAAGACCAAACATTGTATCTGTCAGAATAACATTTGTTAATGATTTTGTGTATTAATATAATGATTTCTTTTTTACTACAACATGTTGCCTTTTGAAAAGTTGTCACAAGCTGTAGACATGTACGTCAGTCCTGTGGTTATGTCTTTGTACGCATGTAGCAAGTTGTAAAATATGAACCCAGAATTTTTGTTAGATGCTTTTTGAGAATGCTTTATTACACAAATAGTGAAGATGAGGTCATATATCTATAACACGAAACAATGATCACAATGAAAAAAGAATGACTTAATTTTGACAATCACCTTAATTTTGAGGCAAACAAAAGAGTTTAAAGTCAGCAGTGGTCTTACAATACAAAGTCCCTATAATAATACTTATATCATCAGTATCGCTTTTCTCATTTCAACCATACATCATCACAGCAGTGTTAGTTTCATCACCTCCAGGACTAGTTGCTTGACTGAACATCTCTAAAGGCTGAGAACGGTCAATATGACACAGAGAGATTGAACTTTATGTAGACAGGCACAAATCCGTTTGGCAATGAAGTCTAAGTTTAATACAAATTGATGGACCCATATACGCTAACAGACCAACCACAAAGTTTCAGGATAATTTGTTGAACATCAAATGTTAGTTTGAAATTGGACATGATTCTTTTTAAATGTTACAGGGCCTGTTTGAAGAGAAATAGTTCCTCAAAACTTTATCATAAGATTAGCTCTTTTGAAGTCTTCTTAAAGTTGATTGTGATGGGAGTGTAATGGAGAACGTTGGGCATGAAGTAGATGTTACTTATCACCAGCTTTTAGAATGTCATGAGGACCTCTACTGAAGGCCCTAGGTTCTTCCTTACCGTTGATTGATGGGAATGAACTGAAGACAAATGGACATGAAATAAATGCTACTTATCACTGGCTTTCAGAATGTCCCTTCATTTACTTTACTGAATGTACACACAGATAGTCCTGTACTATTGTCACATATCACTGTTTGAAGTACTGTATTTCCTCTAGTGAGCATCCAAGCACTTATTTTTTCACCCTTGACTCCCAGTCCTCAATCGAGGCCCAGCGTTTATTCGAGATCATGCATTTCATTCTTTAGACCTAGCGCTTGTTTTTTCTAAATATGGACATTAACGTAGTGACAATGTCTGTTCGCCCAACATGTCACTTGTTTGCCGAGTGTCTAATAGGTTCGACGCCAACAGCATGAGGACATTTCTGCCGATGCAAGCGGAATCCACTTCTATATTTGTACACCCTTCCACAAGGGCAGGAGTATGTCACTTTGTTGTGGACAGCTTCCTTGTGGGCCTTACGAGTGCCAGTTTCAGTGAACCACTTGTCACATTCGTCACACTTATAACAGGCCTGCCGTATACTACTTGACCCTTGGAACTCAAGGAAGGGATTAGGGTCATAACTATGTTGGGTGTCTCTGTAGCCCATCCTTGGATGGTAAGAATAACCTTGATTTCTCCCTGCTGCCAGATCTGCAAGCAAGAAAAGACCAAGACTTATTCTCTCATTTCCATAGCGGTCAGAGGACACAGACTCTGTTTTTAAACTTTACAGATATTGGTTTTGAAAAATGAATTCAAACAAACTGTGAATAAAAAACCTAAGTCCATTATTTGATTTCAATTTTTATTTTCAACAAATTGTAACACAGGGAAATATTTAATTAAAATCATGAAAAGTTATCTGAAAAATCTTCTTCAGCTGTCAAATCATTTTTGTGCTAGAGGGATCAAACTATGTACAAGGAATTATTGCAAGGAATCGCTGAGAATTAGTTTGCTATCGTGCAACTATCCCCGATTTAGTTACATTGAAACAAACTTCATTAAATGTAAATTATCGATGTTGCCATACGAAACTATCATACGCTCTACTCATTACCCCTTATAAAAACACAAATAAACTCATGAAGACTTCTTGAATTCAGTTGAATTTATGCATGTTATTCTAAACATTAATAGCCCAAAACTTTGGTTATTCAATTGTTTGATTAGACAACTACCAACAGTAACAAAACTTAAATGATATTGCGCAAGCACATTTTTGACAACTTGCCATAACTTTGCCAAATCAAAACTAAAATGCTTAACAGGTCTATTCCAAAAAGAGAATAAAAATTTTGATAAGCCACCACACATAAGGCAAGATGTCACAAGTCAAGATATAAAATGGCGGATCTAATCAACAGTGACAATACATGTCCACTATGCAGAGTATCACACACAAGTCAACCTCTCACAGATTTGCCAAGTCTAGATTCAAGTGTTTGATTGGTCTACTTCCTACAGCCAAAGCACACTTCTGCCGATGCTGCCGGAATCCACACTGATACTTGTAGACCCGGCCACAAGGACACGAGTAGGTCACACTGGCGTGCACAGCTTCAATGTGATCCTTCCTTGTGGAGGATCGGCTGAAGACCTTCCCACACTGCCAGCACTCATACCCAGAACTCTCTGCAGTCTTTCCTGGAAGGTAAGACTGTGTCTTCTCCGGCAGATGAGCATCCATAGAAGAATCTAGGTTGGGAAGGGAATAGGGTTGAGAGACATCGTGTTGATGCGTGTGCTGATCTGGAGAGCATGTCTTTTGGGTATCGGAAGTAGTTAACTTAGAGTATGTCTGTGACGAAGTTCTGGACAAATTTGACGATTCATGAAATCTTGGATCAAATACATCTAGATTTGAGTGAGGAAGAATTTGAGGCCTTAAGTAGCTGGTAAATCCAGGTTTTTCTGTTAATCTTGGATTGTACATATAATGAGGATTGGACTGAGAAGGTCCAGGAGAGACTCCTTGGTTACTGGAGGATACCAGTGACATGTGGGGGAGAGATCTCTCACTCTCAGCGGTCTGAGTGGCGTGACCAGACCCCAGACCTGTGACGACAGATCCAGCACCTGTAAGCAGAAAGGGCACAGCTAAATAATAGCTTCTCCAAGTCACACTGACATACATTAATGTCATCATGTCATACCAATGAGTGCCAAATGAAGCTAACCAATGATTAAATTGCATTAGCAGCAATTAAGAATAAAAAGATAATGGAATTATTTTTTTCTTCCATTACTGTGATATCTTACTTTCAGTCACTGCTAAAGATGTTTTATGTAATTCAATCAAAGCATTCCATTAAAATAAAAATTTCCTTCACAATACATTAAGAACTGTCTTGAGTTTCATAATGAAAATGAAATATTTGTCTCATTCATGAATTGCATAGGAATTTTCCGTGATCAAAAGTTCACTTAATCCCATTATTAAAAAAAGGAACTTGAAAGAGCCAATGACTAAAATTCTACTTCAGAAAACTTCAAGCCTCTGCCTATGCCTCAGAGAATCAGAGATAAACTGCTTTTGACAGACATAATGTGTGATACACATGGCATAATGTTCAATACATGATCAACCAACAGAAAGATCAAAATTCCATTTTGTAACACATGCAAACAGATGTCTTCGTCTCAATAAAAGCTCTCTAAGATCAATTATACCAAATATCTTGCAAAAATGACAAATAAGTAAAATAAAAAATTCAAATTGGAGCGATGAAAAGGATGAAATATTATTTTACAGGGGGAAAAAAGACTATAAATGAGTTGTCTATGCTTTCGTGAACTGTCCGAGTGGACACACCTTCTACAGACCTATTAAATTATCCATTAAAATAAAAATTTCCTTCACAATACATTATGAATTATGAGTTTCACAATGAAAATGAAATATTTGTCTCATTCATGAATTGCATAGGAATCTTCCATGATCAAAAGTTCACTTAATCCCAGTTCCAAAAAAAAGGAACTTGAAAGACTCAATGACTAAAATTCTACTTCAGAAAACTTCAAGCATCTGCCTATGCCTCCTAAAGAATCAGAGATAAACTGCTTGTGAAGGATATGGTGTGATACACATGGCATAACGTTCAATACATGATCAACCGACAGAAAGGTCAAAATTCCATTTTGTAACACATGCAAAGAGATGTCTTCGTCTCAATAAAAGCTTCTTAATCTCATTTATACCAAATATCTTGCAAAAATGACAAATAAGTAAAATTAAATAATAAAAATTGGAACAGTTATTTTACAGGGGAAAAAAAGACCATAAATTGTCTATGCTTTCGTGAACTCTCCAAGTGTACACTCCTTCTACAGACCTACTCATGTCGAACTTCCATTTGAGTTCTATCTGATTGGACACCCAGACTGTTGTCTATGCCTTCTCAAAGCTCTCTGGGACCTGTACAACCGTCCACAGACACACAGATACGTGATGTTCTCATGCTGGGCCTCCATGTGGATCTTCCTGGAGATTTTCTGAGTGAAACATTTCCCGCAGACCTCGCACGGATAGAGACCATTAGGATTAGCATCGGTGGTCATGCAAGGTAAACTTCTCCCTCCATTGTTATTACTTGATGTGGGAAAATTAGTTTTGATCATGTCATCAAAATAATTTGTTATTTCACTAATGCTTGCATTATGTTCATAACCCTCTGCCATGGATGTGCTGTATGCTGTGTTGGTTATGTTATGGCTTATTCTCTGCCTGTGTGGTGTGTTTCTCAAACTTGAGGAAGTTTTCTTCCAACTGTTCCTCGACCAATGATTATCAGCTCTGACGTTATGTTCATCTCCTGAAACAGGGATGAGAATATGGACTTTAGTTTGGGTTTGTTTTATCAAAGATAGAATGTTTTTAAGTTAAAAAATGTGTGAAAATTTGTTGTTGTTTTTACCTAAAGAGTCTTTTGGAGATCTCTTGTCTAGAACAAGTACGATATGAGAAGTTATTGAGTTTGAGATTATGAAACTTCTTCAATGATAAATTTCTGAATTAAGCCTAATACTAAATCAAGCTGGGTTGTATTTTTCACAAACATCTGTATCCAAATGTGTACATCGTCTTTGAGGGTTTTGATGATTTGAACTATTTGAGTGCCATTTTATTAGTTGGTGAAAAAAAAATATCACAAGACTTCATGAATGATCAATTTCTGAAAAACCCAATAGCAAGGAAAAGAGAAATTAAACCTATACAATTCCATTATGCATGTAAAGAAGGTGATCATGCCTTTCACTGTTGTGTTTTGTAGATAAAACAAGTAAAGAAGTGAGCTCAGCTCACATACCCCCGCTTCAAACTATAGTCTGGCTTTCTTTGTTGGTCTTACCCTCAAAAAGCTCACTTAGGGATCATGGTTGATAAGTGTATTAAGTTTGTTGAAGCTAGCATGTATAGTTTAGGAGATATGCTCAGGAAAAAGCACTTTGTCAGATAGTCATTGTTTTAGTAATGTTTCCATGTAAAACGCAAAAAATTAAAATAATTTTTTGGTCTTACCCTCAAGAGACGCACCAATATGGATAAGTGTATGAAGTTTGGTGATGATAGCATGTACGGTTTAGAAGATATACTCCGGACAAAGGACTTAGTCATAAATTCACCGTTTTAGTCATGTTTCCATGGAAAGCGCAAAAAAAATAAAAATCATTTGTTGGTCTAACCATCAAAAGGCACATCAATGGATCATGGTTGATAAGTGTATGAAGTTTGGTAAGGATGGCATGTATAGTTATGAAGATATATCCGTACAAAGGACTTTGTCACTGTTTAAGTCATGTTTCCATGGAAACCTCAAAAAATAAAAATCATTTGGTGGTCTAACCCTCAAAAGGCACATCTAGGGATCATGGTTGATAAGTGTATGAAGTTTGTTGAAGCTAGCATGTATAGTTTAGGAGATACGCTCCGGACAAAGGACTTGGTCATAGAGTCACTGTTTTAGTCATGTTTCCATGGAAACCGCAAAAAATAAAAATAATTTCTTAGTCTAACCCTCAAAAGGCACATCTAGGGATCATGGTTGATAAGTGTATGAAGTTTGGTGAAGCTAGCATGTATAGTTTAGGAGATATGCTCCGGACAAAGGACTTGGTCATAGAGTCACTGTTTTAGTCATGTTTCCATGGAAACTGCAAAAAATAAAAATCATTTGTTGGTCTAACCCTCAAAAGGCACATCTAGGGATCATGGTTGATAAGTGTATGAAGTTTGGTGAAGCTAGCATGTATAGTTTAGGAGATATGCTCCGGACAAAGATTTGTGACGGACGGACAGACGGACAGACAGACAGACGGACAGACGGACAGACAGACAGACGGACAGACGGACGGACAGAATGAACGCTATATACCCCCGCTTACGCTGTAAGGCTGGGGTATAAAAAGGTAGATTTTATTTCCTTTAACTTGTAAGCAAATAAAATGGGTACACTTCCTTAGGCACTAAATTAGGCCTTAGAATACAAAACAAAGGAATAAACTGATATTATGTATTTATTTAAAATGATTAAAGAAGCCATGTCAAAGAAATCAGATGCTACAGAACTGAAACGGTTGTCAATTCAGGCAAAATGAAGTTCAATCAGAAAGGGGTTCTCTTAGACAACAAGAATGTTCTTCTCCTTGGTACACATAAATTTAAAAAAAGAGATTCGCACGTACTGAATCTCAAAAAAAGATTGAACTTTCTTTTCGGCTATAGTTACGCAACCACACTGCTCCAGGTCAATATCATTATCAGGACAAGTTTTGGGACAGACAGACAGACAGAACTGTCTGAAAATTGAGTGAGTGAGTTGGGGTTTAACATGCTTTCAACAATATTTCAGTTATTAAACACGTCTGAAAATTGAACAAAGCTTGCTAATAGTATGTCTCTGAATACTAATACGTCATTTTGAACTTCCCTTGATGTGTTTGAGACACTATTTGTCACAAGTATGACTCTCAAAATGTCTCACAGGCAAGCCTTGTGTTTGCAGGCTGTCGAATACGGGACCCTTTATCACCGGTCCAAATCCTTTCAAAGGTGGAAGTTCTCTTATGTAAAAGAGAGCTTTCTTATCAATAGAATTTTCAAAGGGTAGGGGTTCATCCTTCAGTTCAACCAATGTTTTTCGACGGCAAGAAGGGTCTTTACACATAGATTTTGCTTATCTGAAATTCCTTTTCTCAATTCTGTTATGTCACATTTAAATGAAAGTTCTGTATCTATGAATATAGCTCTTAAAAAAACTAGTAAACTATTTGTCTGCTGATGAGGGGTTATCCCGTTCCGCTGCCTCCATTGCAAGCACACAGACTTTGCTCTGTCTGAAGTGTCTCTGGAGGCCAGTACGGTACTTGTAAGCCTTGCCACAGACACACTGAAAGTTGAGCTGCTCGTGGACAGCTTCTATATGGAGTGTCCGAGCCCTGGAGGTCACAAACAGCTTGTCACACTCGGGACACCGCAGGGTAGCCTCGGGGACGTTCAGTCCAGAATGGGAAGAAAGAACTGGATGAGTTGGTTCTCCATAACAAGACTGATCCTGAAAAGACTGGACTGGCCTCCTGAAAGATGAGTGGCCGTGTGACTGACCGAGAGATGATTGGTTGTAATTTGGTCGTCCAAGAGCTGACATGGCTTGAAACCGATGGTGAGAAGGTCCAAAACTTGCATATCCATGAAAACCTGGAAGTAAAAGGAGACTCTGAGGTTGCTGATTTGGTCTTGGAGTGAAGTAAAACATGCCGGGGTGGAATGACTTGTGGACACTGGTGGATGCATCATGAACACACTACATTGATAATCATTATCATAATCATATTTTAAGTGATCAGTTTTGTTTGAAAGAAATTCTTAAATAACATTAATTTATCCTTGAAAAACCAAAAGCTTCAATCCTCAGTATATTTTCGATCATTGTTGCACTGTGCTGATAAAAGTTAATGCCCTGGTCCCCTACATGTGTACACATCTTATAAAAAGCAACATCTGATGCCTGATAAATTTACATGACCAAACTAAATATCTCCAGCAGGGAATTAAACTCGAAAATAAGTAACTTAAAGAAACGCCCATTTATAGCTCCTAAATGGATGGCTACACACGTTATTTGAGTCAAAGCCAAATGAAGAAAACTATTACTTAGTGAAACATTGTGACATAATGTTAAAGTTTTCTCATAAAAACTCTTTTGGCATTGTCACCGTCACAACTAAATGTAAACCTCTTTCATCAACACAAAAGAAAATCCTTTGTAATGTTTTAAAATCAATTCCAATGAAAATGCTTGTATTGATATAAAAATCAGCAGATCTATGACATAATCTTGGCAAACAGTTTTATGCCTAAATGATATTCATAAAAAAACCTTTCAAACACACATCAATAAGTCTTCTTCAGCTTTTACAAAATTTGTTGTTTTGCTGTTGACATATGAATAATGCTGGAAACTTTAACTACTATAGATAGACTGTCTTCTTAAGAATTGTAGAGTTTCTCACAAAAGCAGACCTAGGTCCCATCATGGATTGTAGTGTAACTGTAGTGTTTTACGTGGAGTACAGACAAAATTCATCCTGTATGATAAGCATTCTTGTCAGTTCTGCAAGATGAAATTAAAAGTCCTTTTTGCCTATGACAGTTCTGCAGATGATTGTAGTGTTTGCCTCAAGAGCAGATGTAGGGCATCCCATTGTGGATAACAATCTTTAATCTTTTCCTTTGCAACTTTCAGTTCTGCAAGACGAACTGACAAGTCTTTTTATGCCGAAGATAATTCTGCTGATAATTGTAGTGCTTCCCACAAGTGCAGATGTAAGTCATCCCATTGTGGATTGCGTTCATGTGGTTTCTCCTGGCGCCACTACTAGCAAACACCTTGTTACATTTGGAACATCCATATCCTCGGGGATCGTCCGAGGCGCTTCTCGAGCCCATGCTTGGAGCAGTGAAAGAAGCAGAGTTCCAATTAGGCCTTGTACGAAAGTATGGGACCTCTCCGAAGTAGTGGCCATGATGGGAGGAGTTGCTTTCATGTGAATAACCTGAAAGCATTAAAAAGTTTGGTCTTATCTTTGCTTTTGTGTTTCCTCAGAGTAATGCTGATCAATGAAAGCATTACAGTGTGAAATGTATCTCAACAATCGCAATTGTGATAAAGAAATGTATGAAAATGTTATCAACATACCTGGAGCTATGTCTTTCTGTGAAACTGTTAAATGTACCTCAACAATTGTAATTGTAATAAAGAAATTATGAAAATGTTATCAACATACCTGGAGCTACCGGTATGTCTTTCTGTGAAACTGTAAAATGTATCTCAACAATCGCAATCGTAATAAAGAAATGTTGAAAATGTAACCAACATGTATATAGCTATGACTTTCTGTGAATTTGTGATATGCATCACAGTAGTTGTGATACAGAAATGTATGAAAATAACATGTAAATAGCTATGACTTTCTTTGAATGTGTAAGCTATGTCTTTGTGTAAAAGTGTGAAATATATCTGAACAACCCGTGTTTGCGAAGAAACATCAGCAGGCATGTAAGAATAAGGCGTCACTGTCCACATTGTTTATGATCAACCTTAAGAATGACAAAATGGATGAGTAAGAAAAAAGGTTCCCAGTCAGGTCTATTTCAAATCAACATTAATCTTTATGCCAATATGAATCATTGATAATTTTGCCATTTCAAGTTCTGTTATGTTGCTTCACAATATCTTGTAAGCAGTTTTCTATAATTTTCAATATCTCCATTCTTCAGGCTAACTTGATTAATGACTACATTCACAAGAATGCAATTCTTCAGTTGTCAACTCAAATACACAGAACAAATCAAAATGCTTGACACCACCAAACCACCATGTCTAAAGATGTGTGATGACTACTCAATAGTTCAAATTACTTGCAAACATAAACTTTTGAACCAACTTGAGCACTGTGAACCATGGTTATGAAATCTTCATATCATTTCAAACATCAAACTTTGGCCATAAATGACACAAATACACAGCGCCAGACTGCCACGACTTGAGAACATTCTGGTAATATTTGTAAGCCCTCCTGTATAACATGGTAGTTTTGCTGAGTAGTTTTCCTATAGATCGAGAATTTATTGGCCTTTAAAGCCTACAATTGATTTTGCTTTTGAGGTTTCTATCAATCTTGCTGATGACTAAAATTCTCAGGGGAAATTGTACTTTGCTCAAATAGAACACAACTACTTCAGTGGAACATTTTACTGTCATGGTTTAAAAAGACAATATAAATTTGCATGACAAGATTCGCCAGTTTCATGGTTAAGAAACACAGTTTGGTCAGTCTTAGCTTTAAGTCCTTTCGAGACCTATTTGACAACAAACATTAACCACCTGTATATGATTTCCTGTTGTTGTCGTCTATTTAAGCCAATCCTGATTACGAGTGCTCTTGAGACAAATATGGAGTCTGTTGATACAAAGAATCTGGACATATTTTCCTGTGGTTGTCACCTACTTAAGCAAATCCTGATTTATAAGTGCTCTTGAGATCTATATGGAGTCTGTTGACACAAATACACGGGACATTTTTTCTTGTGTTTTAGGACACTCTGCTAGTATTTGTACACCTTCCCACAGACACACTGAAACATAACCTTCTTGTGGATAGCGTTTATATGGTTCCTTCTGGCACCGTAGCTGGCGAAGGTTTTGAAACAACTAGGACAGGGATACTGTCCAAGCACTGCCCTAGGATCTTGGTTTATATATTGCTCTAATGGCTGTTCAGCCGACCATCCACCACCTGAAAGAAGTAATGTCACATCTCAGAGTAGCACTTTTGTGCTTTCCACATGAATTTGAACTAAGAGCAAAAAAAACAACAACAACAACAAAAAAATGGTAAAAGAAGGATATTTAATCAACAAATCATAAACGAAACACATTTCTTGAATATTGAATATCGAATCCATAAAAAGAAGTTAAGTCTTTGAACATTGAAATAAATCATACAAGCTGTCTCTAAAATGGTGAAGACATGATAAAACCATAACATTGATAGTTTAAGAAAAACATTGCTTTGTGTTATACTTATTGATATTCAAGAGAACTGAAAGAATCCATCTTTTGTGCATAAAAGGCGAAAGAGTTTATATTCTTATCCAAATAAAAAATATTTTCATCTTACAATTTCCATTTCAAGCACATATAACCACTGGAATCAATCCATAACATGTTCAAAATCACAATATCGGACAATATTTTTAGAAGATTGTCAAATTCAAATGTCTATATTACTCACAACAGACACTTAACAACATTCTCCAAGGCATACATCTAACAACCTAATTGCAAAGACTTATAAATCATTAGATTATCTTGTCCAATTCAACAACAATATTTCCATTTCTTAAAACATCTCATAACATTTGATAACATTCTCTGATTGCTAAGTCCAAATACATATTTACATAAATCTATATAAACCCATACACTGTAAAACATTTGTCAAGCAAAACAGTTCTGACAGTTTAGTACCATTAAATCAGATGAAATGAAACTAGCCTATTCATTAAGGTTCTTAATATTATAATTTCAATGTTTATCAAACAACAGTGTACCTCAGAGCAAAATAAATTCATTACTTGGAAACTAAGTTTTTTTAGGTAATCAAAATTTGTTTATCCATGTAATTAAAAAAATTTAATTGTCTATTCGATCAGAGGGTTTTACTAGTAAACCAAATTGTCCATGTAATTGAGGCAACCTTGTTCACATAGCAGTATATCTTGCCATCTATCCAGCAATCTGTATGACTTCTATCCATCGACCTTTCTATTATCTCTGTCACTTTATCTAATGAACACAACAGAAAATTTTATGTCTTAAACAACATAAGGCATCATGCAGATCCATTTGAAAGAAATGATAACAACAATGAATGTCTATCCTTCATGAGAGCGGCCAGTCTACTCCACTAGTTTCTGAAGATCCATTTGACAAAACTGACACACCACCAAATCTCTTCCCATTCATTAGAGTGTTAGCCAGTTAATCAATTCTGCTGCACCTTCGAAGCTGAACATATTTTCTTGTGTCTTGCAAAGCTCTGCTGATAGTTGTATGACTTGCCGCAAGGGCAGGACAAGACCTTCCGTTCATGGATTGCCTTGATATGATTGTATCTGGCACCCTGGCCGGAAAAAAACTTGTGACAATGCGGACAGGGGTACATTTGAGATGAGGTCGAGCTTTGTCTACTGCCAGGGTCAAAGTTTGTGTAGATGTTCGGGTCATAACCCTCATTCAGCTGATAATGACCTGAAATGAACAAGAATTGAATTACTGACATTTTCTAACCAAATCAACACTAGTTCCTTATTCAGCCATATGTGGCGTTCAACACTAGCAAAGCCTTTAAACTACCAAGGGAGCCTACCAAATAAGGCCCCTCCTGCTCAACAAAGACATCCTATTTGATACTGTAATACTGATATTCTCAGTTGGAAAATATCCTCAGTCTTCAAATGTCAACTTTTATGAACTTCTTTTTTCTACAATTGATCCTATCCTAAAATCTGTCACACTCTTCATCAAGTTTAAAAGAAATAAACAGCAAAAAAACATCAACCTTCCTTGGGTCGACAGACCTCAATTTCAGAATGTTCACTCTGGTCTTCCATGTTGCTAAGAGAAGCGGAACTTGGTCAGGCTTCTTTGAGAACTCCACAATAGGATGAACATCTAATTTCTGATCAAGAGACTGTTTTCAAGTTCAGAAGTCAACCCGTATATGAAATCCAGTGTATTCCTCAAGCAATGCAGCTTGTCATCTGAAGAGAGAAGAGTCAACAGGACTCCTGATCACATCCATAAATGTGTCTGTTTTAGTATTGAAGTTTTGTCAATGAAATTACATTTTTGTTGATTGAAATACTGATTCCTGATAAAGAACAAGTCTCTCTTTGCTAGAATGAACAACTGAACAGCCACCAGAGTGACCACCGAGCAGATGGACAATGGATCCATTCTATTAGTTCCGAGCAGACTTCGAAGCAGGACACATCTTCTTGTGCCTCGCAAAGCTCTGCTGGTAATTGTAGGACTTGCCGCAAGGGCAGGACAAAACTTGCCGCTCGTGAATAGCCCGTATATGGTTGTGTCTTGCCCCCTGGCTGGCAAATATCTTGTGACATTGTGAACACGGAAACATTGGATGTGAAGGTGACGTTTGTCTACTTCCACGATAAAAATCCAAGAAATTACCTGAAATGAAGAAAAGCTGAGTTAGTATAACTTTACTAATGCATCCCAATGCAAAACTTACTTTGTCAAATAAATGTCCAAAAATATCTAAATGAACAGAATAATATCTGAACAGCTATGAATAAGAAAGAAGCCTATTGCAATCATTTCACAGACAGAAAGTAGCTGATTTGATAAGGACCTTAAAACCACTACACTTGCCTCAATGCTGAAATGCATCCTCATAAAAAGACAGGTTTTCAGTGCACCCGGGTACCTTACACCTAATATCTCACTGAGTGCATAACCTTGTATATCTTATGTAAACTTGAAAGGTCTGCACTTGCCTAAATGCTGAAATGCATCCTCATAAAAAGACAGGTTTCTGAATGCACCCGGGTACCTATGTATACCTAATGCATAACTTTGTATATCTTGAAAGGTCTACACTTGCCTCAATGCTTAAAGCCTTCCTTATATTTTTTATTTCCATTAAAACCATAAAAGTCCTATATCCTCTATCGCCATCACTACAGATGCTGAACCGGTTAGCACAAACTCATTTTGATAGGCATATTTCATTGAATGGATGAAAACCAGTGATGTAGCCCAGTTTGTAGAGTGTCCACTTCTCACCTTGGAGGCGGAGGTTCGATTCCCTGCTGCCCCATACCAAGGGATTTCAAAAGATGGTAGATGTTGCTTTATCCCTTCCTTAGCTTCATATGAACTATTACATCATATCTTTCTTGATCTGGAGCTCTACTATGGCTGCCCGTTGCCAAGGGCACACAACGAATTTCCAAATTAACATTTGGAATAAGGACAATTAATTAACATTATAACTTTTAAAAACCAAAAATTTGACAAAATAGGATAGAGGTCGTTTAAGGTTAACTTCATGCTTAAAATACCATCCTCACATTTCATGACTTGAGACAATTTGTGTATAATAAAAACTTTATTTCCTAAAATCTTTTTCACATACATGTTTGGCCCCATTAATGATTATAATACTGACTCTGTTTAGCATGTCTTCTATATTCAGTATATTAGCTACCCTGTGATGGATATATGGATATGACCTTGTAGTGCATTAATCACCTTTGCTCTGACCCAACAAACAATTTGAATGGTACATTATATATGAAAAGATTGCCATGAATACGTTCTCAAAATAGTATTTACATATATCCCCAAACTTTATTTTCATTGTCAATTCAAATGTAATCTACCTTCTTGATCAACACAAAACTTCAAACGTGAAATAGAACCTTTAAAACAATCATGTATCAAAATATGTAACCTAAATTTGGCCAGTGTCATTTTCACAAAAAATTGTCATCTTCCTCAATGTTGCAACATGCAGATAATTATGTAATAGCAAAGGTCATTAAAATTGTTTGTCAATACACATCATTATAAATGTTTCACAAACAACATATCTCAAGTACCTACAAAGTTCACAATGTCAAATATATTTTATAATAAAGTTTGACAAATCTCAAATCAATTCAAATGTTTTCATGTTCAACCCACAAGGTGTCAAAACAATGTCCATCGAAGGTGCAATAAATCTCCAATTCAGGAAATGTTCTCAAGGTCACCAAGCCTGAAATGTTGATGGGGATGACAATTCAAGCATCAAATCAAGTAAATGAGTTTTTTTCTAAACCTGTAATGTTGTTACATGATCAAGTAAGTGGTAAAACAAATCATATTTAATATTCTTCTGCATGTTTTGCATGCATAAAAATGTCATCAAATTCAAGAAGCAATTTTAAGTCTGAAATCATCACCAAGATAACAATAACAACAATCCCCAACGTCATGAGATTCCGGAATTAGAGGACAGGTTGACCACTTTATGAAAGTCCAGAATTAGAGGTCAGGTTGACCACTTCATGAGAGTCTAGAGTTAGAGGGCATGCTGACCACTTCATGAGAGTCCAGAGTTAGTGGACAGGTTGACCACTTCATGAGAGTCCAGAGTTAGAGGACAGGTTGACCACTTCATGAGAGTCCAGAGTTAGAGGACAGGTTGACTACTTCATGAGAGTCCAGAGTTAGAGGACAGGTTGACCACTTCATGAGAGTCCAGAATTAGAGGACAGGTTGACTACTTCATGAGAGTCCAGAATTAGAGGACAGGTTGACCACTTCATGAGAGTCCAGAGTTAGTGGACAGGTTGACCAGACAGTGTTTCTTATGCCTCAAGTAGCTCTGCACGTAATTATAAAATTTGCCACACGGACACTCGTACACAATCTTCTCGTGAATGGCATTGATATGATTTCTCCGGGCACTGTGGCCAGAAAACACTTTATCACACCTTGGACATGGGTAGTTCCCGAAAGAGGGATCTAAATATCTGGCCACAGGATCCAAAGCTATGGTGTGAGCCCTATCCAATGGACTAATCCTGTTGGGTCTGCCAAAAGACCTGTCATGAGCTCCAAAATCTGAAAGCAACAAAAAGTCTTTCTAGTTCACCATTTGAATGAGGGGACTAATTCTATCATCACTATCAACAACCAAAAAACAGCTTATTCCTAGGTTATCAACTGAAAGTCAGGGTAAGTTACTGACCCTTTAAATCTCTGTGGAGCAAATATGACATCACTAAAATAGTGCAGGAAATTAAGAATTCAATTCAAATACCCCCATTTGAATGTCAGTTCTAACAAGACAACAGATTTGGCATTCTGACGACCTAGAATACCTTTCTTCCTATTTGAATGCAAGTATTTACACTTCTATCACATTAATCATACTGGAAATATTATATATAAAAGAAGTGAGGTGAGACCAAATGGAACAGAAGGGATTGGGAGATCACTAGAATTTGGTTTCGAACCAAGGACCTCAAGGGGATAGTCAGACACTCTACCAGTTCAGCCAAAGAGATATCCCTCCAGCTGAAGCCATTAGAAAGGCTTCCATCTCACCCTGCCACAACTGTCCATGGAAAGATTGGAGAAGGCCTTCTTATCAAACTACATGGATCTATTGAAATATACGGGGCAGTACACTGATGGCTAAACGCAAAAGAGGGAGGCATGCCGTCCAAACAAATGGATAAGCAAAGGACGACATCAGTGAGGCTGCTTTATCAGACCATATCATTATATATAATATCTATAATGAGTAGTAAAAAGACCATTCTGAGAGATGAGGCAAAATTCTTACTCAACATAGTGAATGGAATCGAATAGAGGATTGTACAAATCAGTAAATATTTACTGTCTCACGAGTAAAAGTCACCATCAAACATGTAACCAATTCAGTTAAATGATGGTCTTAAAAAACAATTCAATAATTTATTTTCCTTCAATGATATTCTTTCTTTAGGTTTTGTATGCAGTCAAATCTAAACTTGAATGAGGCCCTCAACTGTATGAAGGACTGCTATCATATTCAAAGTCATATAGCAGGAACAGGTCATATAGTGGTGAAGTAACCCACAGAAGGTTTGGATTCTCAACTTCATCTATGATTTGCTTATTTCAAGGCATACAGAGAAATTAATGACTTGAAAACAAGTGATCAGGGATAGTCAACTCATTTTTGGAAACTACTGACTACAAGGTAAAGCTCATTCTATGATTTTCATCAGAGTGATTTAAATTTTGGTTAATGAGAATTAGTCTCAATTCAGAACTGAAAAATACTTGCAATTCATGGTGGTCGTTTGCTTTAATTGTTAAGTTTGGCATATATGATCTGAAATTAAGCCCATTTGTTGTGAATACATAAGCATAGTTGGTAATGAAGCAAAATACTGTTACATATGGTTTCAGCTGACATACCTAAAATATGAGATTCAGGGCAACTTTGCAAGTCTTTTTATGTCTATTATAGCTCTGCTGGTAGTTGTATGTTCGTCCACATAGGCATGTGAACTCCACACAGTTGTGGATGGCATTGAAGTGTCGCCGTCTCGTGCTTCGGTCCGTGAACGATTTCTCACACTCACTACAAGGGTACTTCCCTGGGCTTTGAAAAGGTCCTTTTGGGTTCGGAGCTGTTTGAAAGGGTTGTGAGAGCCTACTACTTCCCCTAGATCTGACTTCATGTCTTTGAGTCTGTGCAGAGAGCTGATAACTTGGTGAAAGACTGGCATCTTCAGGTTTTGTGAGAACCTCGGGCCAAGAAAATACGCCCTGTCTGTGAAGAACTTTAGACGAACTACTCTCTCTAGACCCGGCTCCACCATATTCTTCACTCTGACCCAAATTTCCTTGGCTTGGTGGATGACTTTCATTTGATTCGTGTTTTTCTTGCTTCAAAATCAAATTTTGAGTAGTGAAAGGTTCAGTTTGGTTGAGGGCTTTGGACAGACAACTTTCCTGGGAACTGATTTCATCAGATCCTTCCCTCTGCGCCAGTTGACTGGCAGAAAACAGACCTTTCTGGTTGAGGAATTTTGTTAAGAAACCGGCACCAGCAACTCCTTCATACTGCCCTAGGAGACCTGAAGGATGCGGTCCCTTCTGCGTGAGGATTTGGGACAAACTACTTTCTCGAGAACTGATTTCATATCCCTCACGCTGTCTCGATGAATCTGAAATGACAAGAAGCCAGTGTCCAGTCTTGCTAAACATATTCTCTTTTGGATGGGGGTCGTTATTTTTACAAATGATAAAACATACATGTCTTGGACAAATTTATTCCATCTAGAAGAGCTGAAATGAACGGTGGCCAGCTCCTAATCTTGGGAAACAATATTGTTATTGTGCTATGTGTGGTCATCACAAATTTCATTACAAATTCCACAATTCTGTTGAACAAGCTTTGAAGAGATGACAATGTACATGTCTTGTAAGTCATGTAGCATTATCTTTAACTTCATCCACTTACAACTTCAGCTGAACTTTGTTTGTGTATTATTTTATTACTCTTTTACGTTCCGCAATAAAGGGTACATTTGGAATTTATTGTGCAGCTTTCAATGAGCAGCCACAATGCTCAATTTTTTTTTAAAACAAAATTGCAGATTCCTCACAAAATTGTCTCATTAGTAGCATTTCACCAAAACCTGGTTTGTTGAACAAGGACTTGAACCCTTGACATCTTCAGCAAATGTCAAACCACTTATGTGTGAGCTAACTTGACCCGGTAGCTTGACCCGGTAACAGAAAGTAAGGCCCATATGAAACAATCCTGTAAGACTGCGACTAATTATCAGTTGTCCATGTTTACTTCCGTTTCAGAATAAACCAAAAATCATTTTATTATGTTTATTCTAAAGAAATTTAAAATCATTTTATCAATTTCATAAATAAACAATTGGCTAAAAAATTCTTGAGTAATTCAGACTCACTTACAACATTAGAATACTAAAACAATAACTTTGGAAAGACAAATGTAATTTCCATACAATTTTTTTTATTGTAACAATGTCCTTTTAAAAACCTTAACAATTAAACAGAGTAATTTTTGTTTCATTCAACCCATGCAAGATATACAGTTATCTATGTCTTGACAAAATCAAGATGTGCAAGAAAACCAAGGCAGTTGATTTGCATCGTTCAAATCCCAAAGCAATTCTGCCAAGTCGGCAATAAATATGGCAATAGCTTTTTAAGAAAAGTGAAACACATTTTGTTAAATACTTCTTTTGATGAAAATAGTTTGTTGATTAAATAAGCTTTTTCTGCAAGAAGGCATTAACAAGAGATATAGAGCTCAAAGGCGGACATTTTTTCTTTTGTACATGTTTTGTACATGTTTCGTACATATCTTCATATGATTAATTATTAGTCCTGTATCATAAATATTCAAGCATATTTGCGTAAAGAACCTTTTTGACATTGAAGTATAAACAATAGTTATTGAAAGAATAGGGGCCTGTATCAAAAGCACATCAGTCATTTTGTGTCGACAGACATGGACATGACTTCTTATGCCGAATGAAGTTTGTCTGATAATTGAATGTTTTTCCACAGGAACAGTGAAATAGTCGGTTTCTGTGAATAGCATTGATGTGTTTACTACGTCCACTGGCATCACAGAAACACTTCCCACACAGACCACACACATATTCCCCTTGTTTTCTCCCCCTTTTCTCACTGTAGCCGAAACTTTGAAGAGCATTTTTCTCCTTGTAGCCAAAACTTTGAAGGGTATGAGAGTATGCCGGGAGAAAAAGATCTTCAGGTTTTTTATCTATGCCGGGGTAATCTGAAAGTAACAAGAAGTTTGTCTGAACTAGTCTGCATTAGCAATTTAAAGGTAAATTTCAAATATATTAATGAGAAATCTAATTTTAGTACATATCCATATTATCACAAAGAATGGAGACTACTTATATCTTATCCTCAAATGGTGAACTCTTTCCATACCCCCGCTTCAAACTATAGTCTGGCTTTCTTTGTTGGTCTATCCCTCAAAAGGCTCATCTACGGATCGTGGTTGATAAGTGTATTAAGTTTGTTGAAGCAAGCATGTATAGTCTAGGAGATATGCTCAGGAAAATGCACTTTGTCATAGTCATTGTTTTTGTTTCCGTGGTAACTGCTAAAAATAAAAATAATTTGTTGGTCTAACCCTCAACCCATATCTTATCCTATAATGGTGAAGTCTTTCCATAATGATAATTACAGCAGCCTGTAGGTAACGGAGCCACCCTTTAGCCATGCCACAAGGCGAGGAGAAGGATAGCCAATGGATGTATTCAAAATGTCACCCTTTACCTATGTTTTAATAAAAACAGTACTTCTGATTGTCATATTGTATTCTACAATTCTGTATCTTGGGAGGCGAGCAAAATACCTCTCTGTGTTTCTGTGTGTTTCTGATGTTTAACTTTATCATAGAGGCAGGTTTGACCGAGGAAGAACTTCCGTATCTATTGTGTGAAGTTATTTATTGTGTGTAGTTATTTATTGTGTGTAGTTATGTATTGTGTGTAGTTATGTATGGTTTATAGTTCTGAATGCAATGAAACTCGCAGACATTGACAAGAACATGCTAACGAGGGACTGGTCAGCAGTGAACTCAAACCAAACAGCACATTAAGAAGTTCTTTGTAGTAGAAACTCTGTGTATTCAAAACACCTACTTTTGAAATAGTCCAAGAGAAACTGCTTTCACCATTCAGGCAGATTCAAATGAGGGAGAATAACGTCTGTAGTTTGTGTACCATCATGAAACTTGCACACATTGACAAGAACATGGCAATGGTGGTCTTTTTGTGAATTGGTGCATCATTGCAGTCAAACTTATCACATCTAGCAGTCCTTTGTAGCACAAGTTGTGTGACTTCAAACACTGACTCTTGAAGACTCTCCTCCAAAAGAAACTAGGTTTCATAAATTCAAGTTCCAAAACAGAATGACTCTTTGATATTTTATTAATAAAAAAGCAATCAAATAAAATTTACTTGAGAAAGTATTTATTTTCATATCACATCACCAGATCATTCAATGCCCCAGCCAGGAGAGTAATATAACTTTGAGACCAATCAGATGTGAGAAAAAACATGAATTAAATAAGTAATAAACAACATAAAAAAATATCCCCTAAAAAACACCCTGAAATCAGTAACAATCTCAAAAAACATATCACACATTCAAAATCTCCATCCCATGAAAAAACTTGGTAAACAACAAGGCATGAAAATAGTAGCAGCAGCAGCTAAGCTTTGGCAGAGAGTCCAACTGAAGTATCGGAAATATCATGTTATTAAATTAATAATATTTTTTTTATCATCATAATGTATATTGATGACGATACAATTAATGTTCCGATGGCCATCGTGCTGTTACAATACGTAATTTCAGATCTGCTTGTAAACACAACCAATAGTAGAAGACCTAAGACAGAATGTTGCATTTATGTTGATCAGTTTGAGAATGCACTGTCTTCACTCATTGCATCACTGGTCGTCAAGAAAAAACCCAGATCCACAACTAAAAAAGAATTCAAAATTACATCTATGCATGTAAAGCAACTGTGGGTAAGATGTCTTAATATCCATTCAGATCTCATTATCAAAGAGTTGAACACAATGTTATAAGATTTCTCTAATAAAATGTTGTATAATTGTTTTTGTTTCCCAACAAATGAAAAATAGAAAACAGTAAATCCAACAGTGGCTGAGTATGTGGTTTTTCTTTCCAAGGTAATTAACAAATTGGAAAATTAAACTATACAGATTTTCAAGAATAAAACAGTCCAGAAGAAAATATTCAAAATGTAGACCATTCTGAACAATCCAGATAAGGTAATTTGTTGATTGTGAGAGCTCTCAATGAACATCACAAAGAACTGTCAGATCATGAAAAAAACAAAACAAACTTTTGCTAGATTTTTAACAGAAAGATCAAAGAAGAGATTGCCAAATCATCTTACAAACAGTACAGAGGTTCACCAGATCTTATTATCCTGAAATGAACAAAGAACTATCAGATCATGAAATAAACAAAAGAGTTTAGCTAGATCCTGATATGAACAAAATTGATATTGCCAGATCCTCATGTGAAGGTCCTCAAGGTCAATCAGTTCCCATAATAAACAAAATTTTAGTTTGCAAAATCCTGCCACACATATCCGAGGTTTGTCAGATCATATCATGAACAAACACTAATGTTTGTCAGGTCCAATAACTAACAAAACAAATCGAGTTTGTCAGATCCTGTTACAAACAAATTTTTAAAGTTCAAATAATGAATAAAATATTCCACAGATTTCTGTTGTTTGCCTAGGTCAGCGAGAGATCTCTTGATGAAGAAAATGCACACACTTTCTTGTGCCGAAGATAGTTTGTCTGATAATTATAAACCTTCCCACAGGCACAGTGATAGATCTGGTTGTTATGGATCGCATTGAAATGAGTCCGTCTCGCACTTCCATCAGCGAACACCTTCTCACAAAGACTACATGGGTACATCTTTCTGGCCTTCCCGTAGGCGAGTTGACCAGAGAGGGCAAGGCTTCTGTTCCTGGTATCACTAGTTCGTCTACGGGCGGCAAGACCCGATATAATGAGCCTTGGATCAACTAGAGATCCTTCCTGGCTTGCCACAAACTCGGCCAACCCATGAGCACCTGCAAGCAACAAAAACTTAGTTCTAGTTCTTGAAGAACGGATCTTGGCATGGACAAACGAGAAATGAAACCTCGATGTGACAAAAAAAATTCAGGTTTACAATTGAACATCTGCAAGCAAAAAAAAATTTTGTTCAGGTTTCTGAAACTGATCTTAGTAAGGAAATAAACCCTGTAGTGTCAACATGTTTTTAGCTTCAGCCAACTCAAGAACTGCTACATCTAACAAAAGGTTGACTTGGGTAATTGGAAATCAGCGTGTTATTTCAGTAATCCAAACAAAATGAACCTTCAGAAATTCCTATTGACACCCATAAAACAACACAAACTGATTGAAAAAATACTATTGGTCTTTCAACATTAGATTTTACTGCTGTCAAACTTATTTCAAGGGGATTTGTTTCACAAGCATTGGAAATGATTGACCAAATGTTTCTTTCTGACTTTCTTAATAGCTTGAAACTTTAACATCTTGAACCTGATTTACTGGAACCATCTCACCATTTCTTGTATCAAAGCATGCCTTGACGTCTTTTTTAACACAATGTCCGAGTCAAAATATTACACTAGTTTTCAGTGTTGTATTCTGGTTATTCAAGTCTTCATGCCGTAATATACCATATTTCTACATAAAACTATTAATAATATTGATAATGATAATAAACTCTTTCAACATGTCACTACTGTGGCTGATTTACACTTTTACATAATGCGCAAGTCTTTTTGTGGCTCAGAAAATTCTGTTGGTAATTGTACGACTTTCCACACGGACATTGAAAAACTATCTTGTTGTGAATAGCACTAATATGACGTGATCTGCCAATATTGTGAGAAAACACTTTGTGACACAGATGGCAAGGGAAAATCTTTTTCCTGTCATAGTTTGCCATAGGAATGACGTCGCTATTGTAACTTGAGTTTGAATAATAGTCTTCATGGTAACCACTTTGCTGATGTCGAACAAAACTTCCGTAACCATGGTAATCTGAAAGTAACAAAAATGACTTGTCTGACTTCTTCAAAAACAAAAAAACTCCTTATATGAACATCTTTATTCTAAGACAAAAATTATCACACCTGTCTACATAAAAATATTTAATTTGAATCCAAAAAGAACAAACCTTAAAAACAGAGTATCCTGGCGTATGTCTGAATAAACAATAGAATCTGTTTGCTCTTTGATGTCAATATTGTAGGTCACACTACAATGATTGTTGGAGAACTAAACCTGAACAAATCAGTCGAATAATATTTTCAACCAATAACAATGTTATTCTGATAGGACTCTATGGAGGTTAAAACAAGCTTTTGTGTTGATGTAGAACTGTCTAAATTAAAGAACAACTTGTCACAATAGATGATGTTTTAAAAGGGACTCGGCGCACTTTAAGTTTATTTTATGGCAATGACAGTCTTTCCTTCCTTTATTTTGCATCAGCCAAAGTGTTAAGTGCCTAGTTAAGTGTCGAGATAATATCTCATACCGACACAAACACTCACTTTTCAAAAAAACATTCAGCGCAGATGAAAGATATTATGAATATAATTACTTCTATGAAAACAATTTCATAAGTTAGCTATTAACATCTGATTTTTCTGTATGTTTAATTTGTGTTTTGTGTCTGATGCGTCAAGCTCCTTCATTAACACGTTTTTTCATGGACAGCATAAATAGGTCTGATCGATCAAAGGTTAATCCAAACTACTTTAAAAACCATTCAAGAGAGAAGAACCCGGCTAATTGGTGACTGTAGTGCTTCCAAAATCATATAAATTTATCTGGCATCAGCTGTTCTTTAAGTTTTAATCCCTGTGATAGAAGAGGATACCTTAGTCGAAACTAACGCTACAATTCCTTCCTGGAAAGGGTCACAACAGCATCTCATGAATAACAAAAAAATTAAATTTCTCTGAAATTTTTATCAATTCCTGGTGTCAGAGAGTCCTACAGAGATTTAAACTTCCTTCCAAAGACACAACTACAAGAGTTTCTAATCAATGGCATAAACGGCAGTAACTGCAACCACTTCATGTGGGATCAGCCGTAACCATCCTACAAGTCTTTTTGTGCCTCAGGTAGTTCTGCTGGTAGTTGTAGTTCCTTCCACACACACAGAAATACAGCAGTTTCTCGTGTATGGCATGGATATGTCTCTGTCTGGCGCTAGTCACAGCAAACACCTTGTCACACTGCGGACAAGGGAATATTTTCTTCTTATCAGAATATCTCTCGTTGCGCTGAACCCGAGGGCTCCGAATGTGTGTTAGTAAGTCTTGAGGAAAACGGTCTCTCTGGACAGACTCAAAAAAACTGCCAAACCCATCACCATCTGAAAGCAACAAAAAATGGCTGTCTCTTCATCAATTTCAAAAACAAGCTCAAAAGTTTTAATTTGGAATAATTTATTTAAGAAACATGACAGAAATGCAAACCACAAACACAGACATTATGATAATAACTGTACATAAATCCCCAAATTACTTTCAAGTCAATTGAATAAGGGTTTGATAACAATTCAACAAAACATTAGCAAAGGCAGCATTAATTTTCTGCATGCAGAAAATCATAACTTCTTTAAATATTGTGCACCATACCGATATCTCTTTGGAGTCGAATGATGAAGGAAGGAAGAATAATCTAACAACAAGATGCAACCGCATTGTTTAGTATCATCAGGCCACAACATACTGGGTATCTTGAGCTATTCCGAAACATAAATATCAGCATAAAAATAGAAGAAAAAGATGGATGACCATGTCCATTGCAACAAAACATTTAAAGTAGCCTCAAACAAGCCATATTTGGCTCAAACTCAATTTCTTAGTATTGCAATTACAGTAATGAGTGATATAAATAAAAATATTAATCTGAAATTGAAACTTAAGCATTTTCTACAATGGTTGACACAAGTCTCACTTCAAACACAGTATTCCAGAATGTTTGAACCAGTTAGCAAGTGGTCTAATGACTAGGTGGTTTCGTGAAAAGTAATAATATTATTTGAAGGCTACTTTGACAAGGATGTGATATCTGATGTCACTAATGTCAACCCTTTTTCTGAAAAATCTCCCAAACCACCTGTTCATGGTGATATTTCCATCACAGACTCAGTCGTGTATACATGAAATGTTCAAACAAGTTGGCAAGCGAATAATGGGGTTTAATGTGGTTTCAGTCATTCTACTGGGGCAAACAGGTTGGTAAATGTTCATTTGCCTTATGTCTGTAACTAATTCCCAGTAATCTTTGTATGCAAAGGATGTCCTTTACTTAGTTCCTTTATCTTCTGATCAGATTGTCCTAATCAATGATTAAATATTTAACCACTAGGTGTGTATTCTTATGCCTTATAAACCACACAGACAGTTGTGTACATGAAATGATCACTGAAGTTGACAAGTGTTCTAAAGTATGCAACTAAATCCTGGTACTTCTTATATGCATAGGATGAATCTACCAAGGCCACACAAGTTCCATAATCCTTCACCTGAATGTAAAAATCAATGAGTAGATGTTTGAACCATTTGGCACGTATTCTTATGCCTTATAAAGCTCTGTTCATAGCGGTATTTCCGGCCACAGATACAGTTGTAAACTAGTTTATCGTGGATCGCCGTCACGTGGCGTTTTAACGAGGTTGGACAGTGGAAGATTTTGCTACACCGCGGACAAGAATATGTCTTCCTGTTTGATATAAAGCTTGGTTGGGCATACTCTCCCTGGGGCTTGTAGAGACTCGCAAACCCATGAATATCTGAAAGATACAAGAAAACTATTTCACTTCTTGCTTGTGGTCTTAAATGCCCAAATATGTCAAGAATCGTTTTTGGAATTTTAAGATGATACAGGTCTAAGGAGTGTTTGTGAACCCTGGGCCGTGAAAATGACTCGTTTGATGCTCATTTCTCCTCCTGTCAACACTATTGATCTTTCATGCGTTCCAACCCTTAGTGGCCGCTACTTCAACTCCAATCGAGAAGAGTACCCCTCTTCACCAAATCTTATGTCATGTGTAAAAGGTATTAATCAAGCAAAAAATCCAAAGGGTATTTTTTTTAAATTCAAACAATATTTTCAGTATGTAAGGCTTTAAAATAAACAAGCAGCTGAAATCCATGTTCTTGAACAACATCATCCTTGACAAGAGTCATCTGACATGGCGAATCAGCTGTTCTGTCAAGATTGTTAGGTCGAGAACAGCATGTTTTTCCATGAAAATCTATTATTCAGTATTGATACAAAAATAATGAATAATCCTGGCAGAGAGGTCGTATTCCAAATACATAATACAAGAAGATGACACCTTCATAAAAAAAATCTGTTGACATTGATAACTTTGGTCAAAAACAAAGCTCATGGTTTCTGAAGAAGATGTTACCCCTCACACAAAGCACGATCCCCATGTTCACTGTGAAGCCAGCTTACATACAGTGCACAGTTTCCTATGTCTGAAGAAGTTCTGCTGGTAGTTGTAAGTCTTTCCACAAATGCAAGGATACACAACTTTTTTGTGTATTGCGTTCACGTGGTTCCATTTTGCACTGTAACATGCAAAAGATTTTTCACAGTAAGGACACGGGAATCGCTTTCTTTCATAATTGGATTGCAAAGTTCCCTGATTTAACAAGAGGTTTGTGTGATATCCATGTAGATAAAAGTTTTGTTGAACTTGCTGAAAGCTGGCCAGTCTTCTAGAACCTGCAAGCAACAAAAACTGGGTTCTAGTTCGGCCATTCAGACAGAAAGTTCAACAAAAGATATCAAGATCAAACTGTGGTCAAATTACCTAGATAAATTGCCTATGATAAATCAAGTGTCACAAAAAATATTTTAAGTAAACACTTTCTGGTAAATGACAGTTCTTGGGAATTCTATGATACAGATTATGCTTTCTATACTTAAAAAATATTCAAGACACAAAAATTTCTTTTTTTAGTAGCGACTGTTGCCAAAACTACATTTTTACACAGTTCAACATATGTCCCAAAAAAATCCAGACTTGTATAGCTGGAACCTAATTTTCTGGGAATTTATTTTAAAAAAACAAAAAAGCTATATGAACATCTGCATAGCCGTCAGTCGTATCATACATATAACCAAATTGATAAAAGCAATGAAAATAACAGTACGCCACATACTAAAGATATGACCTTTTTCTCAAAATTGTCTTTGTCAAATACATCATCGAGCTGACGTCATGCGGTAATAGCCACAGAGTTTTCGGTGTCTGAGATAGTTTTGTTGGTAGTTATATTTCTTCCCACAAACACAAGTATACACTATTTTCTTGTGGATTGCATTTACATGATTCCACTTTGCACTGTTGCAAGCAAAGGATTTTTGACAGTACTCGCAAACAAAATTCTTTTCTTTCTTTTTCTTTGGTTGCAATGGAACTTGAAAATGATTGGATTCATTTCGATGCCAATAAAAGTTGTGAACTTGAGGAAAGTTGGTAAGACCTTGAGGACCTGAAAAGGAAACCAGTATTGTTTGATTTCTTTCTCAATGTTTCAATGATGAGGAAAGTGTTTATACGTGTTTTTAAACTGAGAAAAAAACTAGCACCTTGATGACTACTTACTAAAGCAGAATACATTTTCTTAAAATAATCAGCTTACAACTATATACATTATCCTTAAGAAATTCAAATCCGTAAAAGCTATTTTTTTAAAAACATAATATTTACAATTCTGATTTGGTGCATTTTGTGTATTGTCAAGTTCAAAGACCTAGAAGTATTTTCTCCTGCATTTTCTCGAATTTTGATTGAGGTCATTCAATACACAATCATCAACGCAGAATATTAAGAAATGATTTATTCTTATGAATAATATATATTAATAGATACATAATTTGTCAATTGTCAGTAAACAAATAACCAGTTTCATATGAAATCATGAACTCATCCATTTTTTCTATTCTTTCATACATATGTACACAATATATCCATCCTCCACATTTATTTAATACCAACAATATTCAGAAAGGTCTTCAATTACAATTTATATAGAATGTTTAATGCAAAAACTATCAATCAAAAGGAAAAACTGTTTATCTTAACAGTGTTAAAATGAAATGTTATCACCTAACCACACAATAATTTGAGAAGACTGTTAACACTGGAGTATCACAAGTATTGCCTACAAAGTTTCTTTGTAGTACATTTGTTGAACTTAATATATTTTATGTTTGAAAATGTTGTGATTCAATCCTCCTCCCTGTGGAGAGCATACACATATTATACTATGCATGTAATCTACGTCCTTGAAACTCAACTTTGGAAATCTTTCAACTGTTATTAGGTCTACTAGTAACTCTTTTGAGAGGTCCCCCTCAGTCTGGGTAATATCAGAGTCACATCCTTGAAGTCTTGGGTCTTTCTTATATCAATAACAAGAAACTTGTTTTATATAACCATATTAACCACAGGAGAAATGAATTTTTTTAAACATACCTAAGATTTGCCAGGAATTATTCTGACAATTCACCATTCACATTCAACCGATGCATTATCAGTAGTGCTCACTTGAAGCACTCAAACAGGAATTCTCCATGACAATGCTCAATCGAGAGCTATTCAGTCAATATTACTTAAACAAGTCCTATCTTTCACTTCAAAAAGAAGGGTCCATCTAATCCTTTACAAAATGAGTTATCCAGAATGCTCTATCATATGGCTCCAGCAACGATATTCAACACTTATGCTTCATGAAAAGGATCGAGCATTCTCTACCGAGACCACAATGGCAAGAATATCTGTGACCAACCTACTCCATCTAGAATAGACAGAAGGCTCTTCAAGTTTCTCAACTAAGATTTACATTTTAAGAAGACATATCAAAACTGCTCTACCAAGAGGGTCGAAATACAAGAATTTCTCTCTTCCAATATTCAAATTGGAACGCAGTGCCTGGCAATGAAGATGGTACATCAAGAATAGAACGCTCTTTCAAGTTTCTCCATCAAGAACCATCATATTTTAAGAAGACATATAAAAATGCTCTACCAAGAGGGTCGAAGTACAAGGTTCCTCTCTTCCAATATTCATATGGGCATGTAATGCCTGGCAATGAAGAAAGCACATCAAGAATCCATTAAGAATTATCATATTGTAAGAAGATATATCAAGACTGCTCAATCAAGAGGGTCTAAGTACAAGGATTCCTCTGTACCAATATTCATATTGGCATGTAATGCCTGGTAATGAAGAAAGCACATCAAGAAAAGACAGAATGCTTCTTCAGTTTCCCCATTAAGAATTATCCTATTTTAAGGAGACATAGCAAAGTTCTACCAAGAGGGTCAAAGTTCAAGGACTTCTCTTTCTGTCAATATTCATATGGGCATGTAATGCCTGGCAATGAAGATTGCACAGTTTTTCTTATGTCTGAGAAAGTTCTGCTGGTAGTTGTAAACCTTGCCGCACATGCACGGATATACGATCTGCTTATGGATCGCGCTGACGTGATTCCAGCGGGCACTGTGACACCCAAACACTTTCTCACAATGCGGACACGGGAATTTCTTTTTTTCTCTACTTTCATTTTCAGCTTTGCTCACAACTGACAATATAGAGTTTAGAGATGGGTCATCTGTGCTGATCTTAGGAATAGTTGGGGCCAGGCGATGACCTGAAACCAACAAAAGGAAATTCTAACCATCTGCCAAAATTTACGAAATTCTTATAAAGTTCTTCATGCAAAACATTTTGTCTATGACTTTATCTAATGGTTTGTGGTGATAGTCTATTGTTTCCTACTTTAATAAACTGTTTGAAGTTAATTTTTGGTATGTGTTGCTTGGTACCAAATCCTAGTTTTCTTGTTAAGTTTTTAATCTTCAGCTGTCACCTGTGGTTCAATGGTTGCTTCACAATTTCATGCCAAGTATTGAAGTTGATCTTTGTAGTTTGCACACAGGTGTAAACTATGTACTTCTTGGGTTAAAATCAGTTATATTGATGATCTTAGAACAGGTCTGAACAATTATTGCCAACAAATCCAGTGAGTGAGCGAGATATTGTTTAACGCAGCTTGGGCAATATTTTAGCCATTAGCGGTGAGACAACAAATGATTCATTTCCCACCTGAACATACCAGTTCAAGACTATTTCACTTTCATCAGTATTTCATTTGTTATATAAACATCTACTCAATACGACAATAAACCTTAAACACAAGGAAAATAGACAAATTCATTAGTAAATTTTATTCATAAATAAATTCAACAAAACTCATATTTTAACTTTAAAAGGTTCCTGACAAATGCAAGAAACAACCTAGAAATATTGCCAATACAATTTCACAGAGTTGTCCACTGTAGACAAGTACTTTGATTAGCAGTCTTTAACTAACATTCTATTCATGAAATGACAATTTTCATATTGATGCTGATAAAGCCAATTTTACCTGCATTTTTTGGTAAGTTTTATACTACCTACAAATTAACTGTTCATATACCATAATCAGCATGTAGAACAAAGTTGTTAATGACCGCGAAAGAAGTTGTTTTTAGTGACCTGTTCTTATGTTCTGTGGATATGGTTCTTAACACTAGCACAAGTAAACTACGTCCCAAATTGAACATCACTTCTTGAATACAGAATGGTAGTGAAATGTAGGGAAGAGTTTGGCTAAAGTTCCCACGACTTTCAGTACAAGTCAACCTTGACATAACAAGTATATAATCATCATCTGTCCCCGTACAACCTTTATCTATTTGTGATGGTTTGGATAGGATCATTTGAACACTGGCACAATATGAGGAGAAAATCATCTTTGGCATTCACAAAATGGTAGCAAAACAGGTTTGGAATGACTTTGATCTGAATTCTACAGCCATAACACAAGCTTCCCATGACAATAATTTCTGCTCTGACACAGTGGTAGTAAAGCAGCTTGGAATGCTTGGATAGGTTCATACAACAATTGGTTCATACGACCATTGGTTCATACAAGTTTTGCAATACTGCCAGTGAGTGAGGGAGTTTGCTAAGCACCGCTTGGGCAATATTTCAGCCATTGGCAGCGAGCAGAATGGACACTGACTTGGACACAAGGCTATGTGTTCTTTGGGCACATTGCACAGACTTTCTGGTGCCTGATGAAGTTCTGCTGGTACATTATAACTCGTCCACACACACACGAGTATGCCACCTGCTTGTGGACGGCCTGTATATGGTTCCAGCGACCACTGGAACACAAGTACACCTTGTTACAATAGGAACAGGGAAACTTCTTCTTTGGCTGGTGGCCTTGGTGGATAGACATTTTCTGTCCACCTTCCGTTGCCATACCTCCAAAGTGGCTGAACAGTCTGTACAGACCTGAAATAAACAAAAGGAGTCTAAGCAAGGCTAGATTCTCCAAGATGCCAAAATGTCCACCAACCAAAACCAAACACTAGCGTTGTGTCCTTGCAAAACTTCTTAATAGCAGATTTATCACAGTATGAAAAATTTCTTTTCAAAATAACAAGAAAACAATACAAGGTGTCAAATTGCTTTTTGAAAGAAACAAAAAGCTATGCCTTTTTTCCTGTAGAGTAGAGAACTTAAGACCATCCACGGTACAAATTATACTTATCAAAGAACTTTAGACATTCAGACACTTCAGAAACTATATATTCAAACTAAGTAGTCCTATACATCAACACAATCTTAGAATCATAACTACAGTAACTGGTTATGGGGTCTTACTGGCCAAGCATCTTTTCACTAGCTCATAAAAGAGTTATTAACAGATTACCTAAAATCTTAGTTTTTGGAAAGTCAATCCAATTACATTTCTCACGTCACACAAAGACTACATGTCTTCTTGTGCAAGAGGAAACTCTGAGGGTAACTGTAGGACCTGCCACACACACACAGGTACTGAAAGTTCTCGTGCACAGCGCGCACGTGCTTGCGCCTGTTGCTACTATTTGCAAATATCTTGTTGCACTGGAGACAGGGAAATGATTTTGGTTTTTCTGACTGCGTGCCACTGAGGTTACAAACCCCAAAAAACTGCTCATTTTGCCAATGTCTGCCTACTGATGTCAAACCTGAAAGTAACAAAAATGAGTCCTTAGATCTTTCTCGGTGCAAGAGAGTATCACTGGGCATTCGGGGGATAACAATTTTTCTTGGAATTGATTTTTGTTTGTAACTGTTTTTAGTATCACAAATTTTTACCCAAAAAAATATGACTTTTGTTGGAAGCAAACTTCTAGAAACTAGAAAACAATAACATACTGGCTCTCTTTAGCTCAAAAATGCCTAAATGATCTTGAACTAGCACACTGAGGTCCACAATATCAATACATGCGTTCAGTTGTTAGTTGAAAAAATGTTCAATACCACTTCATGAACTGGTAGAAAAAGATTGTACCTCATACCATAGTCAAAGCTTTGAAGACAGGTTGATGTTCTGTCTTGGTTGAAGAATTCCTCAAAATGAAACAAAAAATGAAATGAAACTCAGAATTTTATTCTCTCTGAACTTATTTCTTTCACAACTATGAACATTATTTAAGAAGAATATGGAGAATCATGAAGACATGAAAACTCACTCTTTCACACCCACAAATACAACTATTCTAATGACAAGTGACAAGCAAGTCTTTGTGTGTCTGAGGTACTTCTGTTAGTTATACACCATTCTTCATACTAGGTCTAATGGCTGACAAGTGACAAGCAAGTCTTCTTGTGTCTGAAGTAGTTCTGTTAGTTATACACCATACTTTATACTAGGTCTAATGGCTGACAAGTGACAAGCAAGTCTTCTTGTGTCTGAAATAGTTCTGTTCATAGTTATAAACCCGCCCACACCCACACCTGAACTTGAGCTGCTGGTGCACAGCCTGAACGTGCCTCTTTCTCGTGCACGCAGTGGTGAACACTTTGCCACAGGTTGGGCACGGGTAGCCAGTTCTGACAGTTCCAACCTCAGCAGGAACACTGATTGGGTATGCTTGAGTACACGCTTGGAATCCAAATTGTCTCGCCAGAGATGCAAATTCTGCAAATACGAAAAACTGTTCTTCATCTCTGTAAAAATGTGCATTTTAAAGTGTTCTTACTCCAGTGAATGACATTGTTCCACTTAACATGTTCACAAAGAGATGAGGAGAATAACTTTGCATTCAAGAATTATTTTGCTAGAATTTCATACACTTGATTTATATGAAGTGATTCAGGTAAACAAGGATGAGTCTGTCATTCTCTCAACTTTCTGTAACCAGAAGCTTAAAATGAGACCAGAGACATGTACAGCTATGTCATGTTTAGATGAAGGTCTTGTAAATAAATATTAGAGAGTGTATCAGAAACGTGACACCGAGGAACATGATGCTCATACAAGCAACTGCTTATTTCCACTCAGAGAAGGAACAAACAAGAACGATCAAGATAAGAATATAAATAATATTTATTTGCTAATGAAATAAACCCTTTCAAGCAATGTGCATATTTTTGTATTTGACTTTTAAATTCACTTTTTGGTTTTCTTGCAAGTGAGAATGAGATCATAATTAACCATCGATATCAGCTCAATAATATCTTACCTAACATTCAAGAGAAAGGCAGATTAGGGCAAATAACCTTTTAACAACAATGTTTGGTATCAACTTGTGCACATTTCTTTCATACATTTTCAATGAATTCTCTTTCTTAAAGATCAGTTTTTCCAATTCACTTAACTTTTCGCTAACAATATAAAACTTGTCACCAAAAGTCTGATGTGGAGATTTCAACCTGTGTTTTGGCATCAAAGGTGTATAGAAGTAGACTCTACAAATAACACATTAACATTTGAAACTTCAATCTCGTCTTCATATTGCTTGATGAGCTCACACGTGGACATTTCTTCCTGTTAAGAATTCTCATACGGACATTTCTTCCTGTTAAGAATTCTCATACGGACATTTCTTCCTGTTAAGAATTCTCATACGGACATTTCTTCCTGTTAGGAATTCTCATACGGACATTTCTTCCTGTTAAGAATTCTCATACGGACATTTCTTCCTGTTAAGAATTCACATATGGACATTTCTTGCGGTGCTTTTGTATGGCAGGTCTGGAAGAGTAGACCTTACCACAGACACAAGGAATAGACAATTTCTCATGAATGGATTTCACATGGTACCAACGAGTGCTGAAATTACGGAACACTTTATCGCACTGAGGGCAAGGATACGCTTGCTCTTTCCCACTTATGCTACTGTTTCCAGAGTTTCTAGTTGTATTATAGGGGACCTGTTCGCTATAGGACATATTTCCTAGGTACATATTCCGATGTGCCACTGATTGAAATTCCTGAGACTGCCAATTATTCTGATAATCTGAAAGTAACAAGAAAATAGGTCACTGTTTTTGACGGCAGTATTTTTCTACTCTAGACATCAACAACTTAAAACTAATCTCATTTCTGAACTCACATGGTTAGATACTTATTTCATCCCTAAATCTCCCGCAAGTTAAAGCCCATAAAAAATACCTTGATTTTTCAAATTGTTTGTATAACTTATTAAACCCTTTGATGACTATCAATTTTTAAGATTTTTCCCACCAGATGTCCATTAAGTAAAATATTTTCAAGAGATCTGTAGAATGCAACAAGAACCAACCTCAAAGCTATATCCTCTTAAATTTTTCAAGATGGCTGCTCATCCACCCATCTCATTAGGGGCAGACTTTCTTATGACGAGAGAAGGCAGGTTTTGAGGTATAAACCTTCCCACAGTCACACTGAAATGTCACTTTCTCGTGGATTGCCTTTATGTGGTACCAGCGAGAATTGAACTTTCTGAACACTTTGTCACAGTAGGGACATGGGAAGTTTGCCTCCCCTTGTTGCCTTGCTGACATATGATAGTTTCCTAACCACTTATTGCCAACTGAAGGCACAGATAGCAAGCGTGAAACAGCTGATGAGCTTGGCATAAAGTTTAAATACCGCCCTGTCCCAGAATCATTGAAGCTTCCTGCTCGCATACCCTCATAACCTGCAAGCAAGAAAAAAGCTGTGTTCAAATTTACTCGGCTAATTTTGAGGAAATCTTAATATCACTATGTATTTTTTTCTGTGTAACTTAGCTCAATCTTGAAAAGTGTGTGTAGAAAGTGTGTCCAAAGTTCAGATCATCAATATCCAGTGTTAAGTTTTACTAGGAATATCTCTGACATATGTACTGCCTTCAAGCACTAGTATTCCTTCCTAAAGACTGGCTATGACCAACCAAGAATGAACATTATCAAATAATGAAATCGATGGATTGTCTAACAAACCCTAATGAGTTAGTGGATCATCATGAAAAAACAAAACCAGCAGCAACAACTAAACTGAATTGCCTCACAGGTTCATTTCAAATTCTTTCACGACATACCTACTTTAAACTCTAACAAATGGTATCTGAATACATCATCCGGCTAATTGGACCACAAGACACAGGTATATCAGAAACAATAAAACCCTTCCAGACAGAAAAAATTTAGAACACCCTTGGATGAGCAATTCAGAATAATGGGGGATAAGATAAATCTTTAATTCAACAAAATTCACGTTATATCCTAAATCAAAAGTATTCATAAGTTCAAATGTAGCTAATGTTGGCCAAAAAGCCTGAGTATCTTTTGTTATCTGAGTTAGTCACCTTGTCACAGCCAAGGAAAGCCAGAGCACTGAAGCACATCTCAAAGCTGGACATGTCCAAAGCTCATTTGAATTACCCAAAAGCATAATAGAAGATTGTCCATAATGAAATATGTTTATTGGATTGTTGACATGAATGGAAACAGATTCATTGGATAACAGCAATGATGTCTTTCAAGGTCACTATCAACCACCTTCAATATTTCAAATAAAGCATGGGATCTTAAAATCTTAAACCCAAAGCTCCTAAAGAGAGTAAAATAACTTCTAGGACTTTTCAAATAAGTCTAAATTGTGTCAATTTGGTTCAAATTCATCGAATCCACCACCCCCACACTGCTTCTTGTGCCTCAGATACGACGGTTTTGAAGCATACGAACGTCCACAGGTACACTGGAAGGATACATTCTCGTGTTTGGCTTTCACATGGTACCATCTGCTACTTTTGTTCCTAAATGTCTTCCCACAAAATTCACAAATATAAACTTTCCTCAAGTCAACATTAACACCTTTCTGTGTTAAATTTGAAGTGGGTAAATTACACCTCCAAGAATTTATTCCATCGCCATGGTTTTGAGCTTGCCTTTGAGAATGCCAGAAAAGTCTATCACTACCTGAAAACAACAAAAAGCCAGGCTAAATTGGCTGTTTTCTTGACCCTTGTTGGAAAATAATGCAACAAGCCTTTTTTTTTTATATTTCGATCATGTTTGACACTAATCAATTGTCTCATGAAAAGTAAATGCAATACTAGCATACTTTCTTTGCTTCCATTTTAATAACTACAGTATAATTGTAAATTGCATCAATCATTTTCTAAGCCTTCAGATGGATGTATTTATGTTTTAGTGCCTGAAGAGTATAACACAAATCCTCAGCAAAGTATTTGAACATCATATTGTTTCTCTATGGATGAAGCAATCAAGAAGCCATTTAAACTAAACGAGGCCAGATTGCAAATGCTTCCAAATTTTAGTTTGTATCAAAAGTGTGACTACGTCAGCAAGTCAACATTTTGAAAACTGATAATTTTTCAAGTCTCTCTCTGTTCAAAACAGGACAGAAACCCTACCCATTTGCAAGTTATGCTTTTATCTGACCAACGAGCATGATTTATAGCAATGCCACTGGTTTGATGGTTTTTAAGCAATACACCATTCAATGCATGACCCTTGCCCTAATGGTTTGCAACAACCAATAAACCATTTTTTCATGGTTTCTACAAGCAATGCACTATTTTTCATGGTTTCAACAACCAATACACCATTTTCATGGTTTCTACAAGCAATACACCATTTTTTCATGATTTTTTCAAGCAATATACCATTGCATTTATAGTTTCTACAAGCAATACACAATTGCATTTATGTTTTGTGGACAACATTTGGACACTTCTCATGAAAAGATAAACCAATAGTACACCACAGATTATACATCAACCAGACCAAAACAAGAACATCCCTTTGATTAACAAAATTCTACTTCTAGCGAACAAGGCATACAAATTGTAGGCCTCTGAAAATCAGGGGTCCTCATTGTTCATGACTTCATGCAAATCTGGGTCGTAAGGCCTTTAATACTGCAACAACTTTGTCTTGGTAAGAGCTTTCCAAAAATAATCCTCATAAGACTTCTTTCCAATATGCATCAGTGAATATTCAGTTTCATGTTCATCATATAAAAAATGATCTACAAAATACATAAAGTGTGTAATTCAATATTGATTCATTGCATACTTAATTTTGATCCTTTCTTACTTTCATGCTTTTTAAAGGATTTCTGTGAAGTATATATGTGTGTTTTCCTTCTCAAAATTCAATGATGTCTTCAGAAGAATCCAACATTTTCTTTATCATATCAAGAACAGGATATTTTGGGGCAAAGCCTCTTCTTCTTGAAGTCATCTGTCTTGTCAAACTCTTGAACTTGAAGAACGTAGAAGTCTTGAAATATGAAGGAACGTCCTGGATTTGTTGGTGCTTGTTCTCAATTAATGAGAATCAATCTTCTTGAAGAATTCCCATACAAAGGATGAGTTGGATTGGACCTCTAATTTCTCATCTTGATAGTCGCTTGAAATTTTATCAATGTCAATATCCGTTGAATACCGAGTTATAATATATAGTATAGTTCTTGTCTCCTATTTTTGGCAATGGAGTAATAATCCTATTTCAATAGGGTGCTACACAAGGGCAGCTAGTTATAAGCTTCGCCAAATGTGACGAATATGATTCGAACCACATATACTACTTTCATACAACTAATACAACTTATTCAGTATGTGTGTACGGGATTACGGGTCATGATATAAGTGGGTCTATAGACCACAGTCAAACAAACATCATCAATATTATCATATAAATATTCATAATCGGATATAATTTCATTTAAAAATCATTTCCTCTTTTAACATATATTTTTCCTATGTGTTACAGGTCTGGTAAAAGACTGCAAAATAAGTCTTCTAAAGCAGAAAAACATGCAAAGTTTTTTTTCAGTATTACCACCTCAACGCAATTCAATACTTCTCTTTCAGTTTTTACAGGAAACATGTCTGACTTTAACCAATTCCCTGTAAATCATGTACTGTTAAAATTTCACAGAATACAAATACCAGTTTCATGAAAATTTGTAAATATGACCAAGTGATGTACCACGATTCTAGCTGGTCAAAGCCAGGGTGTGTGTGTATATATATATATACTACGGCCATCGATTTAAAGCAGTAAGAAATTATGTGTCCCCTTGTTGTGTGAAAGCAGCATGTCGTGTGAACAGAGTCCATACATACATGGCACATCACTTTTTACCTTATTTTGCAGTATTTGACCGTGTTTGACCTGTTCTAGGTTTTCTCGTCCCTACCCCAGACCACAGTTCCAGTGTCAGGAAGCCGGTGTGCATGCACCTACCTTGTGATGTCAGCAACTTCACCCTCGCCGCAACTACTGTGGTCTGGGTGTGTTTGCATGGCAAGTGACAAGATGAATATTTTCTTTCAAGAAGTAATATTTCTCTAGAAAATCTAAAAAACTCTTCAATCCTGAATAGTTATTGTATGCAACAAAGGTATTAAAAAGCTTTATTGCATTAATAAACTTATCAAAAGTTTTATTCTGATGTCAAAGGTTAACTTCTGATGTCACTCAAATTGTTTTCAGTTTCTAAACAATATCATTAAAAACAAATTCAAGCCCTATTTCACAAAAATGACTAACAGTGACATTGTTTTTACACAGACTTTGTTAAATTTTTAATCTGGGCAAATTGTCATGAAATAGGGATAAACTGTATTCATCTTCTCACTTGCCATTCATATTTCAGCAAACATTTTAATACTATTATCAAAACAACTGATTCCAATCCAGGACTGACATTAATTGATAAACAGTTGTACTGAAAACAGCATCAAATTTACTTTAAATTATGCTCACAAACTTACTTTATAACAGTTTCAGTGTCACATCATTAAAAACATTTAATTTGTTTAGCAAAGATTACTTTTCTTCTAAGACAAAGTTAGTCCTGAATTGGACTAAAAAAATACATGAACATTAGAACAGGGCTTATTTTACTTCGGTTCAAAAATCTTTTAAAGAAAACAAAGGGAAACATTGTTTAGTCATGTTTTTGCAACTTAGGAAAATAAACCCTGTAATATTTAATAAAAAATATGTTTCTGTGTTGGACAATGTTAGACCTGAAGCGTAAATGAACTTGTCAAAGACATTGTTTCACTCAAAATAATAGACTCAAAGCCTAAAACAATTCTTTATAACAAAATTATAATGTTGACCCCGCCCCTTTCAAACAATGCTCAATTTTATTCCATATAAAGAGATAAATGTCAACAATAATCCTTTAGAATTTTATCACCGCATCAGATTATATTTGTAAAATTTTTGAAATTATGAATTTGTATGATCAAAATTTGTGCAAGATCAAATTAATGATTTTTTTAAAAAGAAATTCTCAAACCAATAAATTCTACAATGCATCACTTTAATTTTCTGTAAGTTATAAAAAGATGCACAAAAACTTCTGGGCTGAAATTGGAACCAGATCTTATGCTCAGGCTTCGTCAAGATGCTGCCAATGTAACTAAGAAGAAACCTCCCTCGCCGCTTCAGGAGTATTGATTGTCAAACTCAGAACATTACGAGTTGCTGGCCTTTCTCAGACAGTTGTCCTATCAACTTATTACTATTGGCTTTTAATAATTAAGTGTTTGAAGATTTAACTTTAAACTAAACTTGATGAATTAATATAATAAAACTGTAAATGAAGGTTATAATTCTAACAATTTTGAATTCTTGTAAAGCTCTTGTGCATGGCCAAAAACTCCTTAACACATTTTCTTCATTTTTTAACCTTATGCAACAGTCTTTCAGACAGTAAAAAGAAAGTATTTTACAAAGTTATGAAATATTTTTGCCAAAGCAACAATTGAGATCTAAATATTGGTACAGGCAAAGTGGACACCTTGAAGGACACACAAATATTAATAAATGAAGGCACTCAAGTGGATGCATTAACCTTGTTTCTAAAACTCAGGAATTAGAGGCACCAATACACATTCCTTCAAAGTTTTTCTCAAATTTCGGAATAGGAGGCATTCTAGTATGTTCTTTCAAGGTTTAATAATTTTTCAATTTTGCCTACTTCTGATCCGTTGTCAAATAGGTTACATGATCATGAAAAATCTTTACGCGGTCACCTTTGAATTATTGAAGATAAGATGGGGAGAAATGGGGAATTTAACTTGGTATGATTATTTTAGGGCTCTTTACGTTGATCAAAAGGTTGTATTGCAACATTAGAAACATGCTTTAATGAGGTACCTTCCTCGAAAAGAAAATTTGGAAACAGGGTGAAGATTTGGTGAAATTAACCAAAGGTTAAAAATCTCTTACACGTCAGGAAGTAATCCACTTCCTGCAGCCTTACAGGGTAGGTCAAGCCAATTGAAAATTTACATTTTTGGAAAAGAAAGCATGTGACTTTTTGTGGGGGGAGGGGTTACGTCAAAGGTAGTATTTGATGTCTAAATGACCTCATAATTACTGATTACTGAAACACATAATTACTGATCAATACTACTACAAGTAACCTTTAAAATATTGCCACTGGTATAAAATGTACAAGTCAATGAAGCATGACACATCTTTTTGATCTTTTCATACACTCACTTTCACAATAGCTCAAATTGCAAGATGATTATTCTTAGAGAAGAAATACTATTCCAGAATAAATGATAAATGCTTGAAAACCATCATTATTCAATTACCAATCTTTTACTGCTTCGACATGCTATCCTAGTTAAGTGGCAAGTCATTGTTTCTGCATTATTTTCTAATGTTAAATTCATTATCTCACCAAAGTGTTATCCATGTGTTTCTTGAAATAAGACAAGCTCTCTTGCCTTAAGACCAAATTGAAATTGATTGTTCGGTTCATCATAATTTTATCTTGCACCATATTTAAACTCTTTAACTGATAACCCTGTATCTTTTTGTTGTCTAATTTACTTCTAAACCCATCCTTAATGTATCCAGAACTGGTATAGTAAATCAGTATTTTGTGGTTATCAGTTGTAATAACAATATTCAAAGCCTAATGACATATTTCGTTGACTTGTACATCTATTTCCCTATCAAATTTGTTGGTAATACATCCACAAGATCAACCCACACTGACTAACACATGTTCCACACTAAGTTTCTTTCAAAGGACCAGCATCTCTCCAAAGAATGAAAACTTTTGGAGATAATTACCATCATTGCTGTAATCTGCTTCATTGTCTTCTCCACCATCATCGTCATCTTGAAAGACGAGAAAGTCATCAGCACTTTGATCACTTTGATGCATTTGTCTTGGACCGGGTTCTGAATAATCTTGCACATGTGGAACATTTTGATGGAAGGACGATGATGAGGACGCTGGTGATTGAGAATGAGACGAATGTGGATGCGAGAGTCTTTCTAATGCTGCTTGAGAGGTTTGTGTATGAGGTACATCTGATGAATAGTCTATTTGCATGTATGGAGTCTCTTTCTTTGGCACAATATCGTCTGGTTCTGGATCAGGTTCTATTTCTATCAAATCTGGATCTTCTGGTTCTTGTTTCACATTCACAGGAGTGTCATTATGAGGTTTTGATTTCGAATTTTCGGAAGGACGAGAGTTTGTTTGATGCTGAGGATGTGGTTGAAAATGACGATTTTTTGGCGAACGGGGACGAGGGGAATCACTGAAAGAAGTTCTACTATTTTTGGCGGGAGGGAGTGACACAGACTGTTCATGTAAACGTTTTGATGCACTGGACATTTGGGATGGGGGCGCGGATACTGGCGTGGACATTTGTGAAGAATACTGCATTGAAATATCACTTTCATAAGTCTCTTCTTCAGAAGGCATTAACGTCCTATCCACATCGAACACAGCCAGTTTTAACGTTTTGCATTCACTTTTGGAGATCATACTTGCGTCAGACGACACACCGTCCACTTTGAATGTCAATTTATTTGAGCGCACAACCACTTGGATATTTGCGTCTTGAGTCGTTCCATACGAATTCACAGAAGCGGGGAATTCAAGATTTGCTCTTGGTCCCCGTTTTAATGTGGAAAACAGGTCGCACAAATCCATTGGAATAGTGAATTCTAGCGTTTCAATAAACATGATTGCAAAATGTTTGATTAGCTTATTATGTCCACAAAATAATGCAATTGCTTGTTAACTCATTCAGGGATCACAGTTCAATATTATTATGTTAATCTAAGAAACTAGGTCACAAGTGGCACAGAGATATTCACATCATGGCGGCGAACAGGTGCGCGCTAGAAATGCGTGATTTCGATTCGAGCATTTTAGAGCGATAATCTCCCATCTGTGCAATGCAAATCATCGAAAATACGTCCCGGGCAAATAGAAATCACAATTCTTCAGATTATCCTCCTAATTTCTTCTTACAAGTGGAACTCTGGCTTAAACTAATGCACCCTACCATCACAGTGAACACAATGCCGAGACAATGGCTTCCGTAATTTCATTTCGAAACTGCTTCCCCGGCAACTAATAGCAGTCGTAAATCGATCGGCGAACCTTAAACGAATAAAGATAGCGAAGCTAGAGTTGTTGAAAGGACACATTGTTTTACTTAATCTAAACAAACTGCAATTTAATTTTTTATCGACTACGAAAAACGCTTTTAACACACATATCGCACAGACACATCATTGACATTGTTATGAATAGTATGTTTTAAATACAATATGTTTTACATTATATTTTGGATGACATAATTTGTACATATTGTTGGTGTTTTTAAAAACTTATTATTTTTATGTTATGACGATATGAACGTAAATTTTAAATTTTGACTTTCGAAACTGGGAATCAAAACAATGTAAAAGGAATTTAAACTTATCGATGCATTACTTTATGACTTACGTATACTAACCCTTACTCTCACCTTTCAGCTTTTTATAATTTTTTTCTCGCAAGTTGTTAAATTCTTAAAAAATAAAGAAACACTTCATTTATATGAGAGAGATAGCACGGGAGGAATTCACTTAATTCGGGAGATTAAAATTCAATTATTTACTTCAGCAGAAGGTCTTAGGACCTCGTATAAAACATTTATACAAAACTAGACAAAATTGCATTTGATGGAAGAGTGAATTAATTTCAAATATCCTCCAAAACATCTGTATCTCAAATATTTCAAATTAGGATAATTTCATTTTTTCAAAGATAACACAAAAATAGTTAATAAGTCGAATTTTGCGTTCAGTTTACATGAATACTAGTTATTTGACTTACCAAACACCACCAACCAATATTTGTCTATGTGTCTGCAGTCGTTGGCCCGCGCCAACGTCCGGTTTTCGTTCACAAATTAAAACGTAATCATTTTTATTGTTTCTTTAATGAATTGATAAGCTTTTAAATGGTGATTTTCAGAAACAACAACTTCTTCTCTAAAAATTAACATCATTAATAAAGTTTAACATAGCTGACTCCAATAACATATTCTGGTCCTTTTAATTTGGACAAAAGCAATGAGCGTAAAATAAGCGCATCTCTTATGAAACATGAGTAAAATGAAATAGTTTCAAGGTTTTGTCACTTTAAAACATTTGTATGTAACGTGTATTTACAAGGTCAATGTAAATTTTAGATACACGTTCTTAATTCCATTAAACTGGGACATTTGAAAACAAGTGTATCTTATCCTCAATTACAACATCTTTGCAATGCTTACAGAATCTAAGAAATCTATAGGTATTCCTTCTCTTCTTCCAGTGTTTTTACCTATTGGTAAGGCACCTATTCTAAGAAAAGTAATTCTACGTCGCAATTCGTCAGGATATTTGGAGGACTTTGTTGATTAAATCATTGAATATAATACCAGGCATTTATATCATATTTATATTACCAAAAATATAAATGGAACGATTAATTGCTTAAAGTCGTTATCAGTCGATATTGAATTGTGTAAACATCGTCAATTTGTATAAATAACTGATGTAGTAGATCATTATATAATAGTCAGAACACTTATATTGCGCTTTTCCAAGCTTTTAAAACATCCGTCTCAAAGCGTACAAAGAGAGTCAAAATATGTCCAGAGTAAAGACTTCATTCGAAAGCTAGAGTGCAGAAAGTGTATTTTTAAAAGGCGTTTGAAAGTGCGAATGTTTTTTGTTCCGAAACGGCAAAGACAGTTGTCCAAATATTGCAAGTTTCACTTTTAGTACGACAAAAAGGCTCCTGCACAGACAGGCGAGACAGAGGAGCTTGAAGGGGGTTCTGTACTGGACTGGCAGCTAGTGGAGGTCTTTAAGAACAGGATATATGTGGTTGTGTCTTTGAGTGAGAGTTGTGATTCGAGCAGCAGTGACCTTGACATGCGGAAGTTGATCTGTAATGCAGACTGGAGATCCCGCTAGGAGGCTATTACAATAATCAATCCTGGACATCACTAGACTCGGACAAAGCGTTGCAGCTTATCCTTTGTGAGGAATGGTCTCACTCTACCTATATTCCGTAGATGGAAGGTACATGTCTTGACAATGTGCTTGGTGTGGTCTTTCATGCTGAGGTCTTGATCAATGATAACACCGAGATCTTTGACGGTGAAGGAAAGTGAGACGGCGGTGTCACAAACTGAGATAGGTTACTTGACGTTTTGCAGATTTACCAAGAAGAATCACTTCACATGTACAGGTGTAAGTCCTTATTTTTGATATACCTGATAACGTAACTCATGATCAATATGTATCTGATGAGGTTTAATAATTTCATTCTTTATCTTACGGTTTAAATAATTTCTATTATATACCAAATATGGTAATTATTATTAATTTATGCCCAATGAGGTCAAATAAATACTTACCAATCCATATTTATGGTGTAAATCAATCAATCAATCTATACCTAATGTGGTACCGTTATCAAGTTATACCTGGTGAGGTAACTAATTACTAGTATCAGTATCGACAGATGTACCTTTCAGACCAATTATCGGAGGTCCCGAATATCCAACACATCGACTTAGCAACTTCATTGATATAATTCTCAAACCGCTGAGTAGACATGTAAAAAGTTAGATACGTGATGATCTAGATTTCCTTAACAACATCCCGTAAAGAGAACATAACCCCGTGAGCTTTGATGAGGCAAATATTTACAGTAACCTTGATTTTTAGTCGGATTGGAAGCTGTGAAATGTATGTTTATTTGGCATGCCCATATCTAAGCAAGTCAGTCTTTCGCTCTCAATAAATACATTCAGGTAGTCTCGCAAACATGTTTCTTCGTTCAAATTACCATCCGTGACTTGCAATTTCACTGTTGCAGAATTCTGATTGGATGGTCACCATTGCTATGGTCATCTTGAAGTGACCTGCTTGTCCTGCTGAATCTGCAGTCGTGTTTAAGAAGACATGTACTCAAAACACCCTTATGACAGACAGACAGACAGACAAATGTTTATTTATGTCTCACCACTGTAAAACAGATAACATACATATACAATAAAACACAATCATATAAAATGGTAAAAAAATATTACAGTGCCATTCTGGTAAAAGAATTATGAGAGACAATCATCCATATAAAATATTATGGCAGGTTCTGGTTGAAATGAATACTAAATCTGCATTATGTAAAATGGTGGCCATCATAAAATCATCGCTTAATTCAATAAAATGTGAAACCGTGGATTTACAATGAGATATAAGATTTTCACGCATCTCGTCATAGATGGGGCAATGCAAGGGACATGAGCTTCGTCTTCTACCTTATCTGGATATGTAAAACAGAAGCGTGAATCAGCAGGAATATTTTCATATCTTTCTGTCTCGATTTTTATAGGGGCGACTCCACACCGGAATTTGGCTAATGCTGATCTATGTGATTTCGGCATTTGTCTGGTTAAATATGGTTCGCCTTGGTATTCCGATTTAAACATCCTGTAAGTCCTGAGTTTGTTTCTTCCCTGTTAACCCCCTTCAGTGTGTAGTTTTGTTGTCCATTTCTCCAGGTATTCCTTCATTAACTGTTCAACATCGGCAATAAACTTCATTTGTTTATAAAATTACCAGCACGAGTACTGCCTTGAACTATCAACGACGTCCATTTGTTACGAACCCTAGAGTTCCAGTTCCTTGTTTTACCATTCGCCCAATTGAAGACCACTTTGTTTAACCGATCCGGCATATTATCAAATCGACAATATTGCCTTGCTACAGAGGACCATTGTCTTACATAAGGTGGTTTCCATCCCATGTCACCACTGATGGCAGTGTTCGGGGTATATTTACTTAGTCCCATATAAAATCGCAGTGCTCTATTTTGGACCGCATTTACGGCATGCAGATATGTCGTAAGTTCCCCAGATCGGAGCTCCATAGTTCAGAGTAGACCATACCATGGTATCATAAAGCTTACTAAAAGAACTGGCATTCCACCCATCGCTTTGGATTTTGATCAGCAATCCAAGGGCTCGTCCAGCTGACTTGGCAGCATTCTTACCCATAGCGTGGTAATCCAAGTGTTCTGTCATGCAGGAGAACGCCGAGATACATGTAGGATTGTACTTGCTCTATTGTATCATTTCCAATCATGAACTGTTGAGATATTTGAGTAGCCTGGTTCCTGAAGTGGACTATCTTTGATTTTCCCGGATTAACTGTTAATGAGTTCTTATTACACCACGCTCCGAGTGCGTCAAGAAGCAACTTGAGATCATTCTCAGTCTCAGCAGCTAGAGCTATATGTCATCAGCATATGCTAGGGCAGCAATACATGTGTCCCCAATCAGGGTTCCAACACCGAGACGGTTCAACATCTGAAGTAAGTCATTTATGTATAGGTTGAATAATAGAGGTGAAAGTAGGCAGCCTTGTTTTAAACCACGATTCAAGTTAAACCACGATGAGTACATTCAATTTACTCTTACACAGCATTTAACCTGGTTAAACAAGGATTTAACTGCCGACAGAATTTTTCCATGAATACCACTTTCGACCAGTCTATTCCACATTACACCCCCATCAATATAGTATCGTAAGCCTTTTTGAAGTCTATAAAAGGGACAAACGTGGATTTTCTTTTACCTTTGCGGGTTTCAATGCTAGATGTCAAAGTATGTATATGGTCAAGGGTAGACCGTTTTTTACGAAATCCGTTCTGTGAATCATGAAGAACATCGTTGCCCTCCGCCCAGTACAGTAGTCTACTGTTAATGACGTTGCAGTAATGATGATTCCCTTCGTCCATGTGTGAGGGATTCTACCGATATCAAAGCAGACATTGAACAACTTGTGTAAAACAGCCTTGACAGATCCACCTTTAAGCACCTCAACTTGGATGCCATCTACGCCTGATGCCGTCCCACTGTGAGCTTTAGAAATTGCAGTGTTTATTTCAAACATGGGAATTTTATCATCAAACAGGGGGAGATAATTGTTCCTAGGTACATTTACTTGTGGCACATCTGAACACGTAGCATCACCATTGAGTAATGTAGAGAAGTCATTTGACCATCGCCCATGCAAGAACGTCGTCAGGATCGTGTGATACACAGCCGTCTTCCATTACCACTGACATCGGTATGTTCTTCAGTCTTTCATTGCCAACGCCCACTTTGCCAACGTCTTTCCAGAATCCATGTTTATTTGAATCACACAGCGATTCAAGTCTTAATAGAGTCTCTTTAACATGATCTCTCTTCCTTACCTGAACTTTCATGACATCTTCACTATGATTTCAAGATTGGTCAATGTTTTTGATTTCCTCCTTTTTGGTAGACTTTATTGTAGTTAGGTATTTGAACCTATTCAGTGATAAAGTGACATGCAATAAATGAGTTATTGGAAATAACTTATGCCAAACCTGATGAATGGTGATGACTGTCACTGAACATATCATTTTAGTACTGCTATATTTATACAATAATGAGCTATGTCACTTTCACTTTCAAATAATTGCCTTAACTGCCGAATGTTTATTTCACTTATAAACAAAGAGTATTATTTGAGTTTATTATATATGAGGAAATCCTACATACATTTGCCCGCTTGTGGTTCTCATAACTCGACCTAGCAGGAGAGACCGGAAGACATCGTAACATTTATAATCAAAATATAATGTTCAAGTCGCGATCTTAAAGGAGCGCAAGAGTATGTTATTTGAGTCAAATATGTCCGCTCCTCAAATTTAAAGTATTAAACTTTTTTCTAACTTGTTTTTTCAAAGGATTAGTGTATTTGCTTGAAATATCTACTCCAAAAAATATGGGTTAGTGTGTTTTTTTCCTAGATATTTTAAGACAAAGATCCATATGTCAGTCAGAGTTTTAACATGGGAGTCTGTGGGGAAATGATGACCTTAATCAGTTCCTGTTTTAAACTTTTTTGATATGAAAACATGTTAGAGTTAAAATAATCTTCTTCCAGAAAAAAGTTAAAAATATGTATGGTACCGTGGGTTTTAGCCGCTACGGCACATCGTGTATTCAAACATTTCAATTAAATAATCAACATTCAAGCTATTTTTGGACTAAAAACATGCTTTCTCCAACTCATTATCTTAAAATATACCTGAACGCATTCATACAAATCATATTCATTCAACAACATCTACTTTCTAAGAAAAACAGATAATAGATCTTGCTCAAATAATAGTTACAATTAAAATTGCTGAGTCGGCAAAATTGTGAATTATTTCAAAATGAAAATACTACGTTTCTTTATGTAGGTGAATATTTAGTCAGAAATCATCAAAATTGAGAAATTGCCGCATCATTTTGGTCTAATTATATAAGAACATTATGATTTAAGGTTATTTGAATTTTGTAATTGTGACTGAGGAGCGAACATCCTTAACACTGATGTTATTTTATCGAGAATCAGTGGTTGTTTCTTAAAATCTCCACCTTAATGATTATCAGTTCAGCATATAGATGATAAAGAGGTTTAAGTTGTAATTTACGATCGAAAACCGGACAATGGCGCGCTCAAATGACTCAAACGTGATTATGGGATCTTATTTCCAGCAGATACAAAGCCAAATATGGGATTGTACTGTTCAGTAAGTCATGTAACTAATATTCATGTGAAATGGGTGTACAATTTCAACTTATTAACATCTATGTGGCCGTTTGTATAAAAACAAGAAAATATCCTTATTTGGGCGTGTGCCCGCTTTATTGAGAATAAACTGTGTCCTAAATACTATTGTTTACGTCTAAATAGGTTACAATTCTCTCGTATGTGAAATACTGACAATGAAACTCATATATTCTCAACTTTTCAACTTTCATTTATCAAGGCATGTTACTTACAAAGAACAATGTACGAGATGTTATGATTTAAATTTCTCTCTTTAAGTTTTATCTGACATGAGTTGGTATTACTTGCTTGATAACGCTGTTAGTACCTACATCGGAACGTCGCAATCCTGCAATAAAGAAGTTGAGAATCCATAGAATTTGTTCTCTTTTCATCTCATCAAACTCATAATGCCCCTAAAAGGATTGAAGTAATATGATAAAATGTTTGCACCATAGTTTGTTTTAATATTTGTTACTGGATGGTATTTTTTGAAATGACAATTATTTGAAGCATTCAGTTTCTAGTTTCAAGTCGATTCATGTGTAGTTGTATGCTTGTAGCTTTTGAACCGTTTTTATACTATGTAACTGTTGCCTTAAGGTATTGCATAAAGAATTAATACCATTACAACCTACCAATTAATTCTGATCAATTGTCCGATTGAAAGTTTGTTCTCTGATATGATGTAATATTAGGAAATTATTTTCTTTGTTGTATGTCAAGTTGAAATGACAATTATCATAAGGATGTGATCCCTTTGAAGGTAATTTTATGTCAAGAGGATTTTGTCTGCATTTGAAAGTTTTTTTTGCACTTTAAGCCTATCGCCTTTAAAGATTTAAAAATAAGTAATACATTTTCAAAATACTATAATCAAAACATGATAGATACCGTTAGTACCTTCAGATTTTCAGTTAAACTTGAATATTATAAAACGTAATAATGAAAGACATTAAAAGCTTTGCATCACGTATTTTCGCCCCTAAAATGGCCATTTTATAATATATTTTCTCACTTAAGCTGTGTATCGATGCAATAAAATACTTATTACTCTTAACAATTTACCTGCAATAAATAACGAAAACGTTAAGACGATTGAAGTCACTAACGTTTTACAAAATAATGATGCGTAATGTATACTAGTATTAAAAATTCAGGGTTAAAAATTGAGATAGTTATTATTATGATTATCCAACCAGTCGGAAGTTGTCCAAGTTTTGTATTGATACCATTTACAAAGTCAGACATATTCGAATCAAACAACATACTCCGTTTCCCTTCATAAATAAACACATTCAAGCTACAAAATCGTAAGTGTCGATTGCGTATAAATTAGGAAATTATGATAATTCATAGTATCTACATATGCTTATTTGTCCCAATATAATGATTAGTGGTTTGGGGAGTAGTACATTAAGTGACCTACTTCAACTCCGCGCAGCGATAGTAGGACGCCATTTTGAATGATTTTTAGTTGAAAAAGTGCTGTTGTAGAGTTTTATGACAATTTATCAGCATGTCTCAAAGAAAATTTTAAGTCTTCCTGTTTTGTGGTAGTGATTGAATCATTTTGCATAATATATGGGTTCCTGAAACGTTTCGAAAATAACAGGGGAATGAAGAGAAGACAAATATGACATCTTAACATGGGAAATAAGTAGAAAGCGAACCCGTTAGGACCAAGAAGAAGTTATAAACTGGTGATCATTCACGCGGACATTTCCAACATCTTGTGAGGTAAATAATAGGAAGTGAAAACTTAAGGCCTACAGGTGAAAAGGCCATTCATGCGAAACTTTCTTTCAAAAAGGGAACAGTAGATCATCGAAATGTTTATAGAGACACTAGAGTTCACGATCCCGGTGGATTTGTGCGACCTCTTTTCATCAATGAAGAGAGGACCACAATCAAATCTGGAATTCCCAGCCTCTGTGAACTCTTACGGCACAACACAAGATGCAAATATTCAGGTTGTGTTGAAATCAAATAAATTGACGTTCAAAGTGGACGGTGTATCGTCAAATTCAAGCATGATCTCAAAAAGTGAATGCAAAACATTAAAACTTTCAGTATTCGATGTGGACACCTCATTACCCGAATCAGACTCTCTCCCAGAACAGTCTGTTCATCAGTCACCATCTTTCATTAATCCTGCCAAAAGACCCAGTGACCGTCCAATTCAATCACGACCACCCCCAGCAAAAGCAAGCAGACCTTCATATTCAAACTCTTCACCCAAGTCTCAGAACATTCCGTCATCTTCAAGTGTAAAAGAAGAATCTGAACAAATAAATATCAAACAGGAGCCTGATTTGATAGAAATCGAGCCAGATCCGGACCCATATGAAGATAATTCAGCTCATTCAGATATGCATATGTCCCAAGCAGCTTTAGACAGACTTTCTCATCCTCGCTCATCAAATTCATCATCGTCCTCCTTCCATCAAAACGTTCCACATGTGCAAGACTACTCAGAACCCGGTCCCAGTCATCAGGGCGAAGACTATGTTGTGTATCAAGATACCGGTGATAATGACTATGATGATAACAATGACAGCAGCGCGGATTTCGGAAATGATCATGATGGTAATTGTTTCCCTTCTTTTTTTCTCTTCGGGAGTTTTGTGATTATTACCATGCGAGGGGAAATTGTGTCTTGGATGCATCAAACAAGAATATCAACTTGAGTTCAACGAAGGAAAATTATTAGCAATCAAATTGTTAGGAGGTTTGAATAAATAAACAAACATATTCGCAGTTAGCTTAAATTAGCAACAGTATACCGTGAAAACTATCACAAGATTCAATGTTCAGTTTAAGTGTTAATTTGTTGGAATTCAAACATTTTGTCTATGTGATAATGTCAAGTTGCATGAATTAGAATTGGTGGTTAAAAGAAATTGCAACCCCTCGAACAGCCTATTGATTTTTGCATATATTGATATATAGAAATTGACACATCTTGAAAATATAAATTTCTTTTGGGTCATTATGAAAAATTGGTGTGGAAATATGAGATAAAAAAAACTGAAAAAAACACTTGTAATAATGTAAACCTTAAGAAGGAATAATTTTCTTGAAAAAGGTCTAATGAAAGAATATCAATATTTAACAAATACTGTTTAACTAACATGACAACAGTAATTAACAAGATCGAAAAATTTCATTGCACCAAATCTAAGATGACTTGCCTCCAACCAATTTTCCTAAAGTTTGATGTATGATTTCATGCAACTCCTGACACAAATTATGAATGATGTGAAAATCAGATCTTTTCATCCAAACATTGAATTGAAACATCACCCATGAATTAATATCAAGGCTGTATCTCCCATTATTCACTGGTAATAATCACATTCTCCTCCTTGTAAAATGAACACATCATGTTTGAATAGGTAACACATGAAAATGAAATGTTGAAAATATCTATAGCTGTTAAAAGAACTTATATGATTTTGAACATATAACTATTTTATAATTCAATTAAACGACATGTCAAATACCTGTGATCATTTTGACCGGACTGACTTCAAATTAGAAGATTATAAGTTGATGTATATCCGAAGCAAACTACGTTGTGGCCTTTTGATTGTAGATTTTGAAAGAAATGTTGTTTTAAGTTTTATTTTGATATCTTTAAAGCATGATGTGTTCATTTGGTTAATTAATATTTTTCATTAAAAACATACTTGAACAACATCTTAAACAAAATTTTACTTCTAGAAGGAGAAGTTGTTAATTTGTCTTCATTTTGACATTTTCAAAGATATTATTTTTTAAGTTAATCAAGATATCAAGTAATGATATATCTGGTTGTTGTGAATTTCCTACTTTTTCATAGCATTAGTGATGTAAAAAATACTGAATCAAAATACATTCACATTGCATAAGACAAACATGAAGTCACATGATATATTATCTTTGAACTTCCAGCACAAGGCGAAAACCTTGTAAAAAATGAATATTTCATTTTGTTAATTATGCTTAAAAAATGTCACTCAACTGTTGAATTCTTGAACGATTGTCTGCCCTGTTTGATAGATGGAAGCTCTCCCTGAAAGAATAAATAGTCAATAAAACAATAATCGCGGGTTTAATATCTCCCTTCTTAGTATATGAGCACATGCAGGCGATCATAATCCTCATGCGCAGACGTCAATGCAATATTCATTATATAAAATTTACAATAATGATTTTTTCTTTGAATGCCCTCAAGATATATTGTTTTCGCATTGTGTTGGAAGGGGATTTTGTGATTGTAGTGATTGAAAATATTTTCTTGTAAATTACTTACAAATTTGTTGGAAATGACAAATTTGAGGGCTTTTGCATTTTCTCAATGAACTTTGACAACTACAGTAATCAATATGATTATTTGTGTGTACCTTGACATGAAAAAAAACAGTGCCAAATTTACATTTATCTATTTTGGAAATTATCTCCCATTGAAAAAATAAATATGCTGGAGTTGCCTCCCTTGCTTGCAAACCTCAATCTTGTCACTTGCCACATGTTTGAGTGTTTACACACCCAGACCACAGAAATTGCGGCGAGGGTGAAGTAGCTGACATCACAAGGTAGGTGCATGCACACCGGCTTCCTGACACTGGAACTGTGGTCTGGAGTAGGGACTCGTAAACAAATACAATCCAAAATATATCTTTTAAACATGCACCAACACTTTAAATTATCAACCTGGTTTTTAATCTCATTGCAGACTTGGTGTTCTTTTCCTCAAAGTGAATTTATGCATCATGTTATTATCGCTTATGGAGTGTTTTATCTTACACTTCTTGAAGAAGCGAGTCAACTTATGTATCGCTCTGCATCAAGCTTTAACAAACTCCAACAATGATTGAAACAGATAGGAGTTCATAAGATAAAGAATATGATTAAGATTATCATGCATTAAGGATACTACGTTGTTATCAAATACTGATATTACACTGTTATCAAATACTGATATTACACTGTGATCCAATACTGATATTACATGGTTATCAAATACTGATATTACATGGTTATCAAATACTGATATTACGTGGTTATCAAATACTGATATTACATGGTTATGGTTATCAATTACTGATATTACATGGTTATTAAATAGGAAACTGATATTACACTGTTATCCAATACTGTTATTACACTGTTATCCAATACTGGTATAACATATTTACCCAATTTTGATATTACATGATTATGAAATACTGATATTACATGGTTATGAAATACTGATGTTACACTATTATCCAGTACTGTTATTACATTGTTATCAAATACTGATATTACATGATTAATATTGATATTATACTGTGATCCAAAACTAATATTACAGTTATCCAATACTGTTACTACACTGTTATCCAATACTGATACTACACTGTTTTCCAATACTGATACTACACTGTGATCCAATACTGATACTACACTGTGGTCCAATATTGATATTATATTGTGATCCAATACTGATATTACAGTTATCCAATACTGATACTACACTGTTATCCAATACTGATACCACACTGCTATCAAATAGACTAATACTGATATCATATTTATCCAACTCTAATACTTTGTACTTAGCACTTTGTTGTCCAAAGTTGAAGTCATATCTTCACACCTGTTTACAGGGAAAGATTCATATTGTATCTACATCTAACAAATAACTGTTTTCTTGAAACTACAATTAAAGGCTCATTGAATTCTTTCCCAATCTGTCCTCACAACAGACTTTTAACTTGGGTTTAATTATTGCTTTATTATTTGGTTTCAACATTTTCAATCATACAGATAATATCAAGATTTGTAACGAAACTTTTCATAGAAAAAGGGTTTCTTGTCAGTGGCCTTTGTTGGCTTTGACCACCAGTTCAAACTTTGCTGTTTATGTGAGACCTGCATTCTCTGTTGAAATCACCACCCAGAAATTTTTTTTTGGATTTTCGGGTGTTTTTAAAAAACATTTTGTTTATTGGTTTTAAAATGAAAAGTAATTCTGAAACTATTGTTGTCATGAGGTTTTTACTGAGACTGATTCATCATATGACAGTGACAAATTAAATTCTGTACTCAACAACTTCTCTAAAGGTTTCATGGCCATGAGAGATTTACATGTAAAATTGCTGGCAATTGATACAGTTCATTAATGAAGTTATGAAGTCAGTGGAAGTTCGTGACCTCAAGTAACTACAAGTGTATAAAACAATTTCTGTTCAAGATAATCCATTATTGATGGCATATTGATTCATGTTACAATTCTATCCAAACACTTTTGTATCCTTGATGGGAATCTCCTTAAAGATACACTAGCAAAAACTGAGACTCCAGAAACACAAGCCCTAGAAAGCTGACAGTTGGTGCACTCTCCTGAGCTAATGGGGACAATAGATTCATTAAAAGGTAGATTTGTTGACTCTGTGGCCTCCTCAGGGGCCTTTCCCTAAGTCTGCTAATAAAAGCTGAAGTTTTGTGTGCAGATACCCAAGATTATGGCAATTAGAAGCACGTCTAACATTTTATCTTGAGTGTCAATTCTGTGGCCATTGATGATTGTTGGTTATATTTGTCAAACCTCTGTCTACTTCATGAATATGAAAACTGAAAGCCTGCATGATGTTGTGTCTTGAAGCGGAAGCTGACGCTCCTTTCTTGACCATGCTTCTTTTAGACAGATGTTCTAGCGCATCCTGAAAGAAAAAATGTTCCTTGAAAACTGAAAGCCTACGTTATGTTGCAGGTAAAAGAAGGATCATGGCTTCGTTAGCATCAGGTCTTTCTCCAGGAGATGCTCACAGTGAAAGTTTGATCCTACCCGCGAATCACTTTTATTCCTACAATAAACGCCACTTCTGTGATGTGTGCGGTAAAGGGTTTGAAAAAAGGTCAACCTTAAACCGACACAAGAAAACCATTCATTTCCCCAAGCAGTTCCACTGTGGGCAATGTGGGATCCTGTTCTCAAGGAATGATGTTCTGTTGCGTCATATGAGAAACAAACATCAACAGTCATAAGGCACCTTTCGCTGATTCTGTCATTTACTTTGAACCTTTTGAATCTTTTGATGGAAGAATGTTTTGGTGTTGTCATGGGATGGAAACATAAAGTCTTTCAACAGACATTTTTGCGGATTACCAATGGCAATGTTTTTTCATTGCTTCATATGAGATTCTTAATCATGAAATATTATGCGAGGAAGGAAGTTTTAGTATGCCTTGGAACAGAGACATGAAAAAGTTGTAGTTGTTTTCCTAAAGGTTTTGACAGACCTTTTAACTGATTCTCAGTGGCATATTTATTTCAGGGAAGAGCAATTTACTGCCTCAAACACTTCTTTCAACACTTACAATTTCCGTGTGACCACACAATCAAAAGTTTTTGAATGGAAGGAGTAGTAGAACTGAACTACAAGAAATGTTTTTAGACTCATTTCAACTTGATAATGCTGTTAGAGGAAGTTTCAGATGTTGAAGAAGATAATTTGAAATGTTGTTCAAACATTCAGAGGGTATCAGACCAATGTGCTTGTGATGTGATACTGTCGTAATTGCTGTCTTCATAGGATCTAATCACTCATTCAGTTTCATCCAATGACATACTACAAATTTCACTTCATCTTTAACCTAATGCTAGCTTATTTCAATGTGTATGCATGCCTTTTCTCTCTGATCTTTTGCAGTGTTTGTTTTAGGGCATTAAGTCATTCATCATTGCAGATTAATTTATCTGTGCCATCTATTGACATTGCATGAAGTGAGTTGAAATATGAACCAAAGATCTTATTCTTGGAGAAACATGAGGATACCTTTAGACCACCATGGCAAATGCAAGGAAGAACATTTTTGCAACAGAGATGAAAACTATCAGAGTTGTAAGACATGTGTACGTGTAGCAATTTCTTCGAGTGATTTTGAACTGAATAATCTCTTGGAAACTGAAAGCCTGCATTCTGTTGCAGGTGGCACTGGAAACCTGGCTTTCGCATCAGTTCTTTTGCAAAGAAGTGCCCACATTGAGAGCTCATTCCAATCCCAGAAGACTCTGTTGGATCCTTTGGTTAGACAGTTCTACTGTCTGGTTTGTGGCAAGGGCTTTGTGCACAAACAGACACTGAGCAGACATGAGAAGACCGCCCACTGTCCTGGTCAGTTCCACTGCGGTCAGTGTGGCGAGTGTTTCACAAGGAAGGACATTCTCTTACGTCATATCAGACGGAAACATGAACCAAAGCTTTGACTCAAGTGTAGCCGCGTTTTTGGAAATGATACCAAATGATAAACTCAAGGCCTCCCAGATTCTTGGAAACAACAACTGGTGGTTGAGTGGATACAGTGTTGGTTTGAATGGTGCTTGGGGTGTGTTTGAATCCTTAAAGGGACTTGTTCTCAAAGATAAGAATATTGCAGAAGGTGTCGTCCTAGATGAACTCAGTTCATAGCAACTTGGCAGGATGTGTTGAGAAAGTTTTTGGAAGTTTTGTACAAGTGAATTTCTGATTCTGATTGTAGTAGAGAGATGCACAATGCAATTTCTAATGAGAAGAAAACCTAATTAATGTAGTTTTAATCATATTAACAATGTTTTATGAGTAAATTTCGTGTGAGAGCCAGGTTTCCAAAACCAGAGTGAGTTTGAAAACAAAGTAAGATATGATGGATACATTTCCTAAACAGGAGATGTGAAATTGAGGAAAATCTAAAATAATCTGCAACAGAGACTTTGTAACAATTGTCACTGCGAATGAGAAGTCATATTTTATAACCCCACATAACCATGACAAAGTGTGATAATGCTATATGTATCATATAAAAATAACTGCCCCTGATATATTTCCCACCATGGATAATAGTTCACATAACATAGCTCTGGAGATACATAACTCAAGCTTGAATTCTACTTTATACTTGAAATTCTGTGTATCTTTCCTGTTGAGATGTTTGATGTTAGTATTTTTATATGTTCATGTTATCAAATATTCTTTACAATGATAAAGAGATTTATTTATGATGCTAATAGAGAAATAAATTTTACATCTTTCATATAAGTTTCTTTGTTTTCCGTTTTCTTTTTGCCAAAGAGAACATCATATATAATCAAACAAAAAGTCTGAAACAGAAACTGTTAATCGTAGCAGACATGTCAATTATTCATACAATACCGTAACATCATTATGATATTTTATGGGGTTTTAATTTATTAGCTCTTCACACAAACATTGATAACATGATAAAATCCCACAAAATATGATTAATCAAGAGAAAAAAATAACACACAAATAGATTGGGTGAGACTCACTGTATTGTAACATCATTATTTCAAGTGATCAGTTACAAGTCAAATCCTTTATCTGCTATGCAAACAACAAACAATCAACAATACTTTGTTTTGAAAACACATTGTCACTGTCAGCTTATCACAATAAGCAGCCTGGCAGATAAACCCCCCCCCCGAGCTTTCTGTTCATGTGAGAGCCCAAGCTTGTCACATTTGCACAGAAAATAAACCCTGTGAATCTGTAACCATGATATTTGGGCATATTAGGCCCCCAAAAAAATTGTCTTCATAGGATATAAATTTAAAAAATCAAGATACCATGCTTACCCTTTGCCTAAAGGTCCTAGATCGTTCTAGCATATACATTGCCATTAACCTGTTGCACATAATGGGTCTCTCTGTCTCTGTTGCTATGGAGGTATAATAACGTTGTTTAAGGATTTGTTGCATTAGCTTTACATTGCCATTAACCTGTTGCACATAATGGGTCTCTCTGTCTCTGTTGCTATGGAGACATAATGATGTTGGTTAAGGATTTGTTGCATTAGCTTTACATTGCCATTAACCTGTTGCACATAATGGGTCTCTCTGTCTCTGTTGCTATGGAGACATAATGATGTTGGTTAAGGATTTGTTGCATTAGCTTTACATTGCCATTAACCTGTTGCACATAATGGGTCTTTCTGTCTCTGTTGCTATGGAGATATAATGACGTTGGATAAGGATCTGTTGCATTAGCATCAAGATTGGCAAGGCTTTCATAGCATTTTCTAGTCATGAACATTGTCAAATTGAATTTAGCAGAATATATTAGAGGGAAATACTAAAAGAATAGAAGTTAAGTTGTTATTTTGATATTTTGAGTATGGATGAAAAGGGGGAGATCTCCAGTTCAGCTGGTAAACAAGTTGTGATTCTTGTAATGGGACCAATTTGAAAAGTTTTCTTCACACCAGTGATCTGGCACACACAGACATAGAAAATTACACAGCTTAAGCGCATTAGGAAAACTCTCTGAAATATCACCGAACAGGTAGTCAGTTATGACAAATCCTTGTTAAGGAAGAATAGCTTTCTGATTTGGAACAGTTCATAATCAGTAAGATTGTTGCAGGATGTTCCAAAAAATTAAGCCTCAAAACTAAAAATCATGAAGTTGCATAAATTAAGAAAGCTTTCCTTTTTTTTTTCCCATCAAGATAGTAAAGAAGCAAGAACTTTTTCATGTGCATTAATTGCATATTGGACCTTTCCTAATGACATCTATCATTTCTGTGTCAATAGTTTCTGAATCCTTTTTTCAAAAAGCCTTTTCAGGCATGTCTTTGATTTGGTCAACAAATTGAATTTTGAAGCAATTCTAGCAATTATTCCTGTCCTTTTCTGTCTATACACATTCTGAAGCAGATTTTTATTGAAGCCTTGTCAGATAAGTCTTTGATTTGGTCCTCAATTTGAAGATTGAAGCAATTCTAGCAATTATTTGTGTCTTATTCCGTCCCGACACTTTCTGAAGCTGATTCTTGTTCTTCAGCAGGAAAGCGAGTGCACAGTCGCGAGAAGCATCTCGAGAACTTGAAGGGCATCTGTCGAGTTTGCGGAAAAGATGCCCGTCTCATGGGCTCCCCGAAGCAGTCTTGTTTCCAGGAGCTCTACTGCCTGTTTAAGATCGACATCCGCAATGATCGGGTCGGCGTTCATCCCACCCGACTCTGCAAACCTCATAGGACGACCCTCTACCGCTTCAAGTGTGCTCTCAATAAAGGCAAGAATTATAAGACAAATGTGGTGCCGGTGGAGTTCAAACCTTTCGATCCAAAGGATACCAAATGTCCTGTCTGTTTTGGGAAAACCAAACGTCTTGTATGGACAAACAGTGCCCAGTGAGGAGAAATACAAAGCTAATGTCATTGTGGTTAAAATCTGTTGAAATTCAGACCTTTCGATCCAAAGGATACCAATTGTCCTGTCTGTTTTGGGAAGACCAAACGTCTGGTGTGGACAGACAGTGCCCAGTGAGAGCAAGAACTACATAGCTAATGTCATTGCGGTTGAGTTCTGTCGAAATTCAAACCTTTCGATCCAAAGGATACCAAATGTCCTGTCTTTAAGGAGGACCAAACGTTTTGTATGGACAGATATTGCCCAATGAGGCCAACATCTACAAGGATAATCTCATGCCTGTAGTAATTCAAACCTTTCGACCCAAAGGATACAAAATGTCGCGTCTGCTATGGAAAGGAAAGCTTCTGGTTGGAACAGATGGTTCTCGTTGAGAGCAATAACCACTAGACCTGCCTGTCAAATTCAAACCTTTCAATCCCTTAGATACCAAATGCATTGTCTGTTTTTGAAATCTCTTGTGTGTACTGAATCAATGCAGGGAAGTGAGTTGTCCTTCAAATATTTAAACACATGACCTTGAAAATCATTTGACCTTTCCATCTGAACAAATGTTTTGTTCTTTTTGGACACTGAGCATATTGTGTGGACAAGATAGTTCTTTCTTCTCAGAACATTAGATAGTTGACTGAAAAACATGACAAAGAATCTGGTGACTATGACAGTTGAGAAGTTCAGTTATGTCTCAGGAAGAGACTTGTGTGGGTGGTATAAGTTTGTGTTGGGAAAAGATTTTTTAGTTGTTTCTAGTGAGCTATTCCTTTGTGTGAGAGACACTTGAAAACCTAATATCAGGAAATGATATATTTTAAATTTTTGTTTGAGTTGAATGTTCGTTTTAGGATGGAAATTTTGTTCTTTGTTTGTTTTGGGAGTAGGTTTCTTCGTGCATATATATGTATATCTATTAAGAGATATTATTTATTTGATTGAAATGAGAAAATGATGTGTTGGAAATATGTGGTTTGTTGTTAAAATTAATGGGGTGATCCAGTAAAATTCTGAAGAGTTTTTGACATCCTTTAACATGGTGTTACTGTTATTTTTATATTGTTATTGTTATATTTCTGTTATTCTGTAGTGAATATATATTACATGTAAACTGAATAACTCATTTTGAGAAAAAAGTTTTTGTCACAGTAGAAGTCAATCATTTTTCTGTGGATAGGGCTTTTGAAACGAAACATTGTGCTATTTGGCAAGAAAAACAAGGAAGGACATATCACAAATGAATTCGGCACCTTCAATAAAGATTCCTGGATTTGGTGAACCATGTTGATTCTCATCACCAATTGTTTTTGTATCTTGGGGAATAAAACTTGTTGCTCTACTTAGCAGTAATAGTGTTTTATCTTAAATGATTACATAATCAATTTCTAAACCAAACAATTTATTGACCTCCCTTTCCTAAGGTTACCCATGTTCTACAAGAGTTTTCTGTAGATTCCTTGATTAATTCTTAGAGACATACGACATCTATGTCAGATGTAGAGATAGAGAGAATTAACCATGTTGCTCTTCTAATACAATGAATATTTCATGCAAATATCCAATTTATGCACAATTTCATGTCTAATTTCCTGAAAATGCACACAAGGGAGTTTTCTTTAGATTCCTTGACTTTGATAACCATTTCTCTCTTCATGACCTTTTGACTGTATCAGATGAAATTACCAAGCGGCTTTACATTAAAGTGATCAGCGTGAATAATTGTTAATTGAGACTGAGGATAGCTTTCTGTTTTCAGTGTTTGACAACCCCGGGGCTCAACAATCTGACTTCCTCGTGGGCTATAGCTCCACTCATGGTTACCATAGTAACTCGACCATGTTGTCTGCATCCTACGGCGCATCTTGGAGGCGCAAACCTTCAAAGGATGGTAAAATCTACACTTGTCCTCAGTGTGAGAAAATCTTCACAAACAGAACGGGGCTCTACTACCATAAGAAGGCCATACACGATAACGTAACGTACGAATGTGTCTGTGGAGATACTTTCAAGTACCGACCAAATATGGTGTCACACAGGAAGACTTGCAGAACCTACCAGTCTCATGGTAGTGGGACTGACCAAGGAATGTGATAAAAAAGTTTGTGTACATTTAGCTAAAATATGGAAAGGACTCTACAACCACAAGAAGGTGACGAGCAGAGAGAACTGACCTAATATGCTCTCTTAGCAAGACTTACGGAACGAACAAGGCATTTTTACGGGACTGATAAAGGAATATGGTGCAAACATGTCAAATATATTGTCTCAAAGAAACTTGTTTTTGGCACTTAAAAGGCTCTTGTGAACAGAAAAAACAGTTTTAAAAAAGTCATATTGATTGTGGAGAGCTGTGGTTAGTCGGACTGGTGCAAGAATTGTAAGCTCTGATTGAAAACATTTCAGATATCTCTGATATTCCTGACATTACATCTTTGATTTAGGTGCTTTTAAGTACATATCGTCTGAACATCATAAACATTAAATGAGGTATAACTGACAAAATTTGAAAACCTATAACTGAATAGATTATGGTGCATCTATAAATTCTCTTGGGTTTTTACGCTGTAGCACAAAACATAAGCGTTGTCGTTGAGTTTGCTGCTGGTTGTGTTGTCTGACACTGAGTCTGGGTTTGATGTAGTAAAATTTGTACAATTTGAGATAGTCTGATAAAAAATGTAACAAAGTTGCGTAAAATTCTGTTGTAATTTACTTCATGTCCTTTTAAAAGAATTGAAGTAAGGTGAAGAATATTTAAGTGCTATGTAATAATGCACAGACAAGACACGGTACTTCCTTCACTCGTACAAGAGTTTAATGTGTTAATTACTGTTAAGTTGTGATCAGAAGTTCCGACCAATAAGTTGTCAACCTAACAAAGGTCCTAGAAAAGTTGTGAGAAAGAAGTAAAGATGGACTTGTCCTCTATTACTACTCTGCTTCATTATGACTTTGAATAATTTTGTTTTGTGAAGTAACAGAGCTTTGTAGAGGTGATCCCTACTAAAAGGGATAAATCTTGGTTTTGCCAGTAGATAAAGCTTTGGTTATCCAGAGGATAACTGAACAGACTTGCATAAAACACGACAAAAATAATTTTATAATTTTATTGGCATGATTTGTCTTATGATACGTTCAGTATTTCATAACAATTTCAAATACTTAGAATGGTATATCAAGCAATTATGAAAACATTGTTGCATGTTATGAAAACCAATGTGCCATAGTGTCATGATGTGTGGTGTGGGATTTTCAGATTACAATCAAATACGTTGATGTCAAGCAAGATTTCATCTATTTTGAAGTACCCATTCCAGCTGACTGTTTTGTTGCTTTCAGGCAGTGATATGTCCGATCCATACATGCCCAGAATTCCCTACCAAGGGCATGGCTTTCCACAAACGGCCCAAAGGACCTTTGAACCTAGGTCGAATGTTCGAGGGAACACCATCCTCAGGGAACGATGTCCCGAGTGTGGAAAGATGTTTAGTGATGCATCAGGACTTTATTATCACAAACAGGCCGTGCATGACAATAAAACATTTCCTTGCATTTGTGGCAGGGTGTACAAGTATAGGCCAAGTCTCAACAGTCACCAGAAGAAGTGTGATGTCTTTTTGAGGGAGAAATACTCGAATTATTGAGCATTTGGCACTTCGAACAATTATAAAACACTATAATTTGAGAGTTGCTTATACATTTGACACACAGCTAATAGCTGAAATGTTGCCAAATCAGTGCTAAACAACAACTCACTCTCAATATGTTTTACCCCAGTATTGTTGACCTATGGTGACATAATGGCATAATTTAGAGAACCCACAATTGATGCAACTTTTTGCAAGTCCCTTGTAGTTGGAGCTTTAAAACTACTGTTTGTGGCTGAACAGAAATCAATTAATGGAGAAAAAACCAAGAAGTTATATCTGAACTTCAATTAAATGAAAAAAAGATGGAAAGAGAGAGAAGGTCAAGATATGTTGAGAAGAAAATTTGATATGCGAAAGAGGTCATATCTATGTGACAGAGTATGCAATATTTGGCAACATCTTAACCGTTACCTGTGGGCTAAGATAAGTGTACCATAGCCTGTCCAATATTGATTACCTTTGATTTCAGAAAGTTGGCCACTGATAATTGATGACAACTAATCTAAACAACAGTGAGGTCTTGCAATGATGATTTTTAAAGGATATCGACAAAATTCAATGATCACAATAATCTTTGCCATGGAAAGTGAATTGTCAAGTGCGTCAAATTATCTTAGGGAAAACAATTGGTTTTCTTCTTTTGAAAACCCACACAGGTGCCATCGCCTTTTCTCTCTCTCAATTGAACTTCCTTAGTTTTGTAACTAACCTGAAATCAGGCTTAAAAACTTTTTTGTTACTGGTTTATTAGGGATTAAAGGTGTAAAAACCAAGTGAACATACAAATTTTTTGTAGTTTGTTTGCTTTGCAAAATCATATTTTCCTCTTCATCTGTTTAACCCTGTTAATTCTCATTTCCACAGGCTACTTGGTAGTCCTAAAACCATCTACACATAAAAAACTGCGGATATTATTTATGGTTGGATAGTAGTGTCATTTTTAAATAAATCTGGATTTTCGCAATATGGATGAGATATATGACACTATGAAAAAAGCTAGTACAAGGCATATAACCCTGTTTCCCTGTTTGGAAATAATGTAACTGGATAAAGGTTTGAAAAAAACCTGAATATTGAGTAACAGGTATTAAATTTTAGTTTTTCATATCAAGATATCTACTTGGATGACGTTACAGACTCAAATTACATACTCTTTGTGATTTACGGAAATTGAAATTTTAGCTTTTATAGCTACTAAGATAGGATAACAGTTTCAAAGCTTAAATACTGAAACAACTTTTTCCTCCTTTCAGATTATTTCAAGTTTCCGGTCAGATTTGATCAGATTGGTGAAACCAGGCCAGGCGCCTTGTACATTTGCCAGAAATGTGGCCGGGGTTTTGCCAGTGCCGGGGCGAGACACAACCATGTGGCCTCAGTTCATGATAAGATACAGTTCACTTGTGTGTGTGGAAAACAGTATCAGTATAAACAGGGCTTGTTGCGGCACAAGAAAACCTGTCTGATCTTTATTGATTTCATGAACTCATCGTCAAACTCATGATACAGCTGCAACACATTTATGACACCTTCATGATACAATTGTGACACATTCACGATACAATTGTGACACATTCATGATACAATTGTGATACATTCATGATACAATTGTGACACATTCACGATACATTTATGACACCTTCATGATACAATTGTGACACATTCACGATACAATTGTGACACAATCATGATACAATATGATATGGTAGTGAAACATTAATGATACATTTGTGACACATTTTGTAAACAATTGTGACACAATCAATACAATTATGACATAATGAAGATATAATAGTATGACATTCATGATACAGTTATGATACAGTAGTGAAACATTGATACAAATGAGACACATTCATGATACAAATGTGACACATTCATGATATAATTGTGTTAAAATCATGTTCCTTATACTTTGGCTGCTGATTGTATTGACTCTAAACCTTTGAACAATTCATGGGAACGCCGAAGGTTAAAGCGTTAGCACTTAATAAGATACGATACACTTTGAAAGAAGTGACCTACAGTAAAGTATCTTTCTTGTCTACCTATAAATGATTCATCAGCAACTTGCCAAACTTATTGTGGAAAAATGGCTTTTATGAAATATTGTGCCTACAAATCTTGTGTTATTGCACAAAAAGACCTGTGGAAAATGTTTTGCCTACCAGCATGTGTTTCTGTACCAAAGGAGCCATTGCAATATCTTTTGCTAACTAAATTTGTTTTACAGCTCAGAGAAATGCCATTGCAAAATATTTTACTTACCAAGCATTTACACTGTACTAAAACTCTTTTGCATCTGATGATTTACCATTTGACATGTAGAGTTACAGAATGTTTCTGTCAGAAATCTTTGTAGATGTTTGCTCATAGTGAGCACCAAATTGTAGAAGACTGAACTTGTTCAAGTTCAAGGAGTTCAAAGATAATTCCTTGGAAAACTTGTGCAACATTTGAAGAATCAGTTATCTGGTTTCTTGAAGACTTATGACTATTTAGTGCTGGACTTTAACAAATTTAGTTTTTCTGGTTGTTATTATTGATGATATGTAAGACCTTGATTGAGTCTCAGTGTCATGTGTTCTTTCATACAAAATGTTTCAAAATATCTTCAGTTTTTCTTTCGATATCGATATTTAATTATGGTTGTCTATTGATACTGAATTCTTAATAACATATTAAGAGAAACAAATAACCTTGTTGGTTTTAGTGTCAATTTTGTTTTGTTTTCATTGTCCAGAATTCTTGGTGTTTAAAAGAATGAGAATTAAAACACTGTCTTGGTTGTTGAAAATTAGATGTGCCTGATGAAAAATAAAATTTCAGAAACTATATTTACTTTTTTCATTCATAAATGAGTTTTGACTTTAGACTCCTATAAGCAAATACGTAGGACTATGCTTGACACTAACTTCATACCTACCAAACTGTGGCAGGATTCATTGAGAAGCTTAGGATAAACATGCATCTTTACTTCAGCTATTTGGTTGTAAACTTTTGATGATTTATTGTATAAATGTTTTATTCAGTAGAGAGTTTTCAACAACGATTTTGTTTTTTTGCGCCCGAGCTTCATACTGCTGTGTACAGAATTTATTAATGAAGATTAAAAGTTGGTAGCTGAACAATTGCTTGAGCTAGATGGGGATGTTAGGAAAAATTGCGAAATTTCAAGCTTTGAGTTCCCTAAATTTAAAATAAAAATAACCTCCTTTGCTCCTTTTACACAACGTTTCCTCTGTCTCCCACTTGATGAAGCACTACAACATGATCAAGCAGATCCTGGAGCCCTAAAGCTAAATGTATAAATGGTTAGATTCACTTGAGAGTTTTAAAGGTTTTTTTGGGAGTTCAAGCTTCATTCTGCTGTGTAAGATTAAAAGTGGTGGCTGAACAATTCCTGGAACTAGAGACGGTCTTTTGTGAAAATTCCGAAATTTCCAGCTTTGTGTTCCCTAAATTTATGAGGTACTTTTACCAATGCAAGGGTCTTATCCAAATTGGTCAACATGACCTCCTTTTCTGATCATCTATGACACTATGTTTTCTATCTCTCCCATTTCATGAAGCACTCGAGTTGAATATTGTGTAGAGGCATGATATTAGGTACAGTTTCATGTCAAGTAAACATTTACATTGTAACCTAAATGATTGTCATGAAATCATTTGGTCCATTATAACCACAAATAATAGATAAGTATTCTCATTTAATTAACCAACAAACAAACAAAAATGAAAGAAATCAATGAGTACTGTTTGAAAATGCGTAACATTAGACTGATTCAAATGTTTAACAAACTACAACAACCTATCCACCATCTTGTTAACATCATCAGCATGTAAATTGAAAGCCATGTAATTGTAGCGTTAGTTCATATATATTCAATTCTTGAAATATCAAACAGAAAAGAAAAAAAGTCTTAGTGTCCTTTTCTTCCTTTCAGGACTGCCCAAACTTGGACTCGGTGGCCTTGTTCATCCTCTTTATTCTGGGAAAGATAGTCCAAGGCCTCCCAATAATTTCCTTCCTTGGTCGTCAATGGCAGCAGACTTTGATCCAAATGTTAGCAGTGTTACAGACGGACATGGGCCTCATCCATGTCCATATTGTGATAAATCTTTCGCCAGTAAAGGCTCGCGCTGGAACCATATCCGAGCGATACACAACCAAGTGGTGTACACGTGCAATTGTGGCAAGTCGTACCACTATAGTGGAGGATTAAAGAGACACTGGAAACTCTGTCCGTTGAAATCTGGCACAGACAGCCAGAATAATCAACCTTAGACTAATCCACTTTAAATGTATCTCTTTCGAACACTAAAAAACGTTAAAGACATCTCGTTTTGAATTTTGTTGACAAGATTTGGAGATGCTTGGAATTACTAAGGATAAGGACAATTTTTATGCATAAGCAACTTCTTTATTCTGTGGAAACAACGTTTCTACATAGATTCTTATGTTGTTGTCAAGCAAGGGAAATTGAATGTATTGAGAAATTGTTTCTGGATATCAGGTCATGTTGAAATGTTGTTTTTATTACCCAATGGTTGAACCTGGGTATGTATCCTATTGATTGAGGCTGGGAAAACCTAAAGGACATATCCTTAAGTAGTAAAGACTGAATCAAGACATGATATTCTTTAATGAAGGATAGAAATTAACTCAAAACATCTTGTAGCTTCAAGAGCTCCTGTTATCATTTCATACTCGCCGCACATGGTAAAACACATAAAATCTAAGTATGAACAAATCTATAAACAAAAGAATGAATAAAAACAGTAATAATATTGTTCCTCTTTTTTCTTTTATTTGCACGTAACAACCTAGTAAGAGAAATAAGCATCGATGCATCGGAGGTACTCAATTTCAATAGCCCACAAGAAGTGTTTTAAGTACTTTTTACTAGCCTCAGGGCTAAGTTTTTTCAAACTGTTTCTATCAGATTTTAGTTGAAATCTGTCAGTTATTCTTCCTCAGAGAGTTTATCTTTTATGAATATTTATAGTCTTAAGGAAAATTGTGAAATCTGGAATGAATCCTGTGTACTGAGGCAGAAAGAGATTAGCAAAGAATGTTGTTAATGATATCTTCTGGAATATCCTAAACAGAACATTTCACAGATGTGGAATCTTGGTTTGCAAATTGAACTGATATGGTTCTTTAAATAGTGAAACAGAAGGAGAGAGTGTTTCAATTCTCTCAATACTGGTAGTGCTTCTCTATAGTTTGAGACAACCAAAGAGATTCAGCAAGTCAAAGTAATGACAGTCAAGACACCACAGGTTCCAGTAACAAAGATCTGAAGAGCTTATCTATGAGTCCTTTAGTCTTAACATTGTCTTTTGTTTACATTGGTTTGGTATTTGCAAAATGATTTTGCAAATGTTTCTTTGGCCTCGTTTTTAAGTCTGACAAAATGGTTTTTGTGTTGAATTTTGAAAGTTACTTTTTCTTTAAAATAAGTTGTTTAGAAGCAAGTTTTTGTCATTTCTGTTATAATCCTGTCATCCACAGTGCACTAGTTCCAACTTTTTAGTCATGTCCGTTATTATATTGAGATGACTATCCTTCTATTCCCATCATGTTTTGTTGATATTTCAATAGTGAATTTCTTCCAAGATTCCACATGGACTAGAACCGATTTTTCTTGTTTCAGGTTTGGGGTCTCGTGGCAGGTCTAGTCAAGTTGCTCAGCAGTTTCATTATGAAGGCCAATCTTATCTGAGAAAACGTGCAACCGCAAAGCTTGGTGTTCCCAATTTCAGGATACCAAATCCTGGATCTAGTCCATTTTCTGAATCAGTTTTTGGCAAATCTTTTTCTGGTTTAGACTTTCAAGGGAGTGTCAGACCTTTATTTAGCTCTAGATCAGTTCCCGGATGGTCAAAATCTGACATTTTCCAAGGCAACTCCAGGTCGTATTCTTCTGGATCAAGGTCTAGTTCTGATTCCGCACAGATGTATCCATGTTCTGAATGTGGCAAGATGTTTGCCAGCACAGGGGCAAGATGTAACCATGTGGCCGCTGTTCATAACAGGAAGAGCTACAACTGTCCTTGTGGCAAGTCCTATACCTACAATACTGGACTCATTGCTCACAGGAGGACCTGCACCTTTGTAGCCAATTCTTGATGAATTTCAAATATGACATTTCTTAAGGAACAAAATGTGTTCAGGGTTCTGCGCTAAAAAAGCCAAAAGGCTTAGATAAGACTAATCCAACACCTTTTAATTTTGTCTGTGGTAATTGTGCTTTGTAAATTAAATCCAGAATGACCATGATGACACTGACACCATTCAAGAACTTTGTTAAGTGTTTCTCTCAAGTAACTGTCAGTTTAAGTTTGAACATCAGAAACTGATAAGAACTAGGCAAAACCAAAACCTGTAGGCCTTAATGGTTCTGATGGCATAAACAACATCATGAGTGATCTTTAGCTCATGGGCAAGGTTTTCAAATTTGACATTTCCTAAGGAACTAAATGTGTACAGGGTTGAACCCCAAAACATTCATAAGGCTGAATGGCCTTGATAAGTCTGATCCGACCCCTTTTGATTTTGTTTGTGGTAATTGTATGTTTGTAATTGAAATCCAGAATGAGTGGTTCTCCTAGTGTTAACCCTTTTTGTATCAGACTCTAAATGAAGATGATAACCGTACAAGGACTTTGTTAAATGTTTTTCTCAAGTAGGTATTAGTTGAAGCTTGAGCATCAGCTGATAAAAGTTACAAAACCAAAACCTGAAGGCCTCAAAATGTTCTGATGGCATAAACGACATCATGAATATCTGTAACTCATGTGCAAGACAATATGTGTGTGCTAGTGTGAACAGTTGTTCTGTTAAACAAGGACACTACATAATGTATAAAAGGTTAATGGACAAAAGCATCCATCTTGGTGCCATTGTCCTGATTTTCCTGATAAACACAGTTGAATTTGGTAAAAGATAACAACTTAGGTCTGATCTCTGTTGTATAGAGCTTTATGGCTATATGTTAGTCAGTGGCCAATACTCTAACTTCAATATGACTTTGTGTTGATGTTTTAAAATGCATTTCAAGTGTGAAGAGTCAGGTGCATACTTTACTTCCGTATATCTATATCTGCCAGAAGATAGGTAAAAATTCATTATTGATTGTTCGTTTGTTGCCCCAAGTGAAGTCACATATTGATAACCTAGACGATAGACAAGTGATGTTTTTAAATGCATTTACCTAAAAACTGCTGATATTACTTACTCCTTTTGTGCATCATGCTTCTAAATGCACCAATGATATACAACATGGTAACACTTTCAACTTCATTTGTTCAGTAAGACTGCTGATGTTTCCTAAGTTCTTGGTTCTTGTAAGGTTTGCTATTTGGCAATTTCTCCATGAAAATATTTTATTAGATTATATGTAAAACATGTTAATTCATTTTATTGAGAAACCTGATATGAAAGGTGTTTTTATATCCAATTTGTAATAAACAAACTTTTCCATAACAAGTGTTTTTTGTAATTAGGAGATAAATCCCTTCTGTTTTTTATTTTGGGGTTGTATATCGTGCATTTTTCACCCCTAAATTTAATTTCAAACCGAGCTTGCGAGGTTTGAAATGTTAATTTAGGGGTGAAAAATGCACGATATACAACCCCAAAATAAAAAACAGAAGGGATTTATCTCCATTCTAACATGACTAATTAGAAATCATATGAGGAACTAATTCGCCTTGCGCAACAACAATGTGATTAGGTCGAACCAGTACAGACCGGTTCCACTTGCTTTCGAACTACGGTACAGTTCATTTTCAAAGAACACGCCTCAATGATAAAAAAAATATATCAAAGCATAAACCAACAGGTTTTAAATAAAAACCCTTAAGTATATATTTCATTGAGGATAAATCAACAAAAGACAGATTTTTTTATCCCATCAGAGTTACGTTTTTCACGTAAATACATAGGACACCTACCACCCCTACAATACCGACAAGGACTGACCAAATCAAGGGACGTTACTCTAAAAGCTGTTGTTTACTGCTAGCGGTAACTTCTCACGCAAGATGTGAACTGATTGAATAAACTATCAAGAAAGCTTTATAGTTTGTCATGGTTGAATACACTGTCTGGAAATGTGGTCACTTATGAATGAGAGGGGGGAAAAGGAAGGAAAGTTGAGGAATGACGTACGTCCCCTCTGTTCACTTGACGAATCGCTATTACCGCGCGTTACGGTAAGAAGCGAGCTCGGTTTGAAATTAAAATTTAGTGATAACAAAATAAACTTCTTCGACAAAAATTATACCACAGGATGGATTTATCTTCTTTATTTCATTAAAAATACGGTATTCTCAATGTCTGTAAAGAATAGATTTAAAATTCATTTTGCTGTTGTCTAAGGCGATGAAAACTAATTAAGTTCAGCGAATGGAGTTTGTAAACGTGCGCGTATGAATGTGAATCGGTCGTAAATATTTAGAGGTGATTATCGGCGAAATAATCACTCCAAAATTGATTTTGGTAACCAATCAGAAAGCAGTATTTTCATTCTAGTTTTCGTGTCATGTTAGAATTGGCTATTTGATAGCCTTAGTGACAATCGTTCACAAGCTTGTGACAGTTTGATACCCACAATGCATCAGTGTCAAAAGCTAAAAAGATTTTGACTACCATACTACTATCCTGGTTTTGGGAAAGACAGTCACACCAGCTCAAAATGAAGTTTATTGCTAGATATGCAGATACTGAAATGTTTAAATTCCAAAATGTATGAAATAAGGTATTAAGTCAATAGAGATCCAGTGTCACAAAAAATGTTTCTGTGTGATGAAAGCAATAAGATGTTTTTCATTTTCAAATGCATAGCTGTTTATCTAAATAGATAATTCTCATTTTAACGGGGAGTTCATTTTTTTTAAATATTGTCAACACATTATGCAACAAGAAGTTACTAAGGAGTAATGCAAAGCTACTGAAAAAAACCAATATCAAACGTCAACTATTATAGCTCGTTAGAAAAAGATGATAATTTAGTCATTCAAAGCAGAAAGATTGATTCAATTAGTCAACACAGATGCTTAAGATTGTAACAAAACCTTAAAACTAGATGGAAAACTTCAAATCCAACCTTCCCTCCTTTCAGATTTGAGAACTGTCAGAGATTTCCCCTGTGGTTCATTCCTCGGAGCAGGACAGCATTTTGGCAGTCAACCTTTTAGTTTTGCTGACAAGTTCCCAAGTCCAAAAGGAGCAGAGAGGGGATTTGGAAATTACTGGCCTTGTGATATATGTGAAAAAGTGTTCACTCATTCGCATTCTCGTAGAGTTCACCAGGAATCGGTGCATTTTAAGATCCGATACTGTTGTGAGTGCGGGAAAGTCTACAAACTCAGAAGGGGTTTTCAGCATCATCAGAAAATTTGTCAAGTGCATTTGTTGTCTCAAAATTCTGCTAGGGAACATGCAAATCCTTGAGTTGTGCAGATTTTAAAGGACTCTGTGTTAAGTTTAGTATAGGGATTCATTGTGCACGATATCGGAGTACCCACGATCCAACTGGTTGATTTTATGGGGAACGGTGCAATAGAAGTCATCAAACCTGTTTGGCCTAAGGGGTTTTAGATAAATGATGATATACATTGCTTGGCCAGTCCAAATTTGAGAAGGGGTGTTGGATTTTTCAAACTACAAGCCCCAGTGCTTGTAAAGTTTCAGTAGAATCTCTTCGCCGAAGGTACTGATGGATGATTCCTTGTAGATTCTATCCAGCTTTAAAAGCTTTTCAAATCCTGCAAAATTACAACTCCAATTTTCCCTCCTTTCAGATTTGAGAATGGTCCAAGATTTGGGCCGACACTCCTTCATGGATGTTGGACCTAACTTAGTTTCGACTGACCAGAACACGAGTCGGAAAGGTCTGGAGGGAGGATATGGGAATTACTGGCCTTGTGATTTTTGTGGAAAAGTGTTCACCCATTCCAATTCTCGCAAACTCCATCGAGAATCAGTCCATCTGAACGTGAGATACAACTGTGTGTGTGGCAAAGTCTACAGGTTTAAGAAAACTCTGCAGCACCACCAGAAAGTCTGTCCCGTGCATTTGTCAGCAGATGGATGATCTTGATTTTAGACTTTTTTTACCTTTTATGCTTTTATGTCAATATGTTTTAAGACAAAGAGAGTATCTGGTGACTGACAAACCTATCAATAATGGAAGATTGTTTATAAAGTATGACAAGGTTCCTGATTTTGCCGAAGATATTTATTATCAACCCTACAAAGGTGGAGCCTTGAAGTTTTAAAGGGGTTTGGAGGAAGAGTGAGAGCTGACAAGGCTAATTTGTCCATTTTGGGTAGACATGTTAGAAAAATTTACTTTAATGTGTCCTTAGAGTATTTCAAAAAAGGGAGGGAGGTTTCAAACTCCCGTAACCCCATCCTGAATCTTTCACTGTCTTATTATGTTGTAATCAGAGATTAAATTAGGTTATTATTTTATGGACAAATACGTGAGCGGAATCAAGGATTGTGAAAGATAAGGACTTGTGAAGCAACATCTTTGTCTCTGATCTTATTACTTGCTAAAACATAGTGGTTTCCTCTCAGAGGGCCATCAAGCTCAAACCTCCATTTGTTATGCTTACATCTTGGTACAGTTGTTTAAAATTTCTTCTTGTCTACCATCAAACTTTGTTCACTATCAACATTGCCAAGTGTGAAGTCTGTTTGCCTTCCATGTGATCTATGTTGTAACTTTTAAGCCAGAGCTATCTGGACGCAACTTCAGTTTCAACAGTTAAAGATTTACCTAGTAAATACAGTCTTCCATTAACTGTTTGTATGTTGATCAAAGGGATTCTTCTTTGGCAATAAATGACTTAATTGATACCTTGCTGAAATTGTGTGTTCAGTTTTGCTGACCAGGTGCAAAAGGAGCGGAGAGGGGATTTTGGCATTTCTGGTCTGTGATATTGGAGAAAAAGTATTCACTCATTTACTTTCTTGCAAACTTCACCAGGACTCTTTGTTAATATCTGATATCTGAACTTTGTGTGTGTCTACAAGCTCTTCAAGCATCATTAAAAAACTTCGTCCTGGTATTTGTTGTCTGAACAGGTTCATGCTTTCTATGAGCAAATCCTTGAGATGAAGTCGTCTTTTTAGATGAAGTCGTCTTTTACAGTTAATTTATCGATGCAAATCAATGTTGAAAATGTTGCCTGGCTTCCATTTCTGGTGAGGAAAGCAAGTGTGTTCGACATTCAAAATTTAAGATATACTGAAATTGCATGGATGACAAAGCTTGAGAAGGCCTGATTCATTTTTTGAACAGATGGCTCTTTGCTAGTAGAGATTCAGAAGTATTTTGTTCACTGGTACATATGATTAATTTGAAGATGTAATCCAACTTTATAAGCAAGTCAAATAAGAAAACCTACATCTCCAACTTTCCATCCTTTCAGATCTGAGAGCAGTCCCAGATTTTGCCAGTCATTCTTTCATGGGAGATGGACCAAACTTTATTTCCACTGACCAGTACACGAATTTGAAAGGACTGGAAGAAGGATATGGGAATTACTGGCCATGTGACTTTTGTGGAAAAGTGTTCACTAGATCAAATTGTCGTAAACTTCACCGAGAATCAGTCCATCTGAACGTGAGATACAACTGTGTGTGCGGCAAAGTCTACAGGTTTAAGAAAACTCTGCAGCACCACCAGAGAGTCTGTACCGTGCATTTGTCAGCAGATGAAAGTTCTTGATTTAATACTTGACAGTGATGGCTACTTGAGTTCTCGAAGGGATTGTTGGCTGTTGTTCTCTGGCTCGGTTACAGATCACCTAAAAACATTTACTTCAGCTTGTCTTTTGTGATTTTTAAAGGAGGCTGGTGTTTGCTGCTAAATCAGTGTACATGAATCTGCTGAGCTCCTTCCAAATACCCTGATCTCTTTTGGGCAAATACCTTGTATGGCTGGCGGCTAAATATTTGGGGCTTGCTCACCTGTTATCTTTTCAGCCAGTGAAATGTTGATATGAAAGGAGCTTGAAGCTACTATATTGAACAGATTTTCTCATCTAGGTTGTGCTGCTGTTGCTGAAAGCGAGTCGTCTCATTGGCTGGTTAGATAGCTAGCGATACGAGGCTTTTGGCCTGAAGAAGATTAGGGTATTTGTAGCAGGATGGCTGCCTTTCTGAATCTGAAGTGTTATTAATCTGAGGTACAGTTGGAATATCAAAACAAATAAGCAATAGTAAGAAGGGTGAAAGATATGATGGCTCACTGAAGCAAAGGCTTGACACATGTCTGTTAACATGTTTAGAGGAATGGATTTCATTTTGTTTGAATGGAAAGTTTTTTGCTTAAAATCTTTAAGATTTTTACCAGAGGTTTTTCAAGCTTTATCTTCAAATTGTTTTGCCTCCATCTCTTATCGTGTTTTATTGTCTGCCTTCATATATTATTGTTTATCAAAATTGGGCACTTTGCAATGTATCTATATTGGAACTCTTCCTGTCTGGGGGTTTTCTTTTCAGAGAAAACCCATTAGGGTATAATGTTTAAGATTCTTAATCAAAGAGCTTGTGCTTTGGCAAAATATTACTTAATAAATGAATGCTATGCTGGAAATGTGTTTTCATTCCTCAGAAACATCACTAAGAAACTTGCTTTCATAGTTGATAAATTGTAACACTGCTATGAATTCAATGAAGAATAGACTTATTCAAATAAAGAACTCCACTACCAAATGTTAGATTGAAATATGTCATATTGGGAAAAAGTATCATGCAGTAGATTTAGACTTGCAAGAAGTTGGTCATAACAAAACAAGATTGTTACCATTAGGTTTATAATTGAAGGATTCAGTCTGTGATCTTTGATAGGTTTTTGACTTTCTTACACCAAAATAGATTGTATTCATTTAATCATCTCCACCGCTAATGGCTGAAATAATGGCAGAAATAACGCCAAAGCGGTGTTAAACAATCACTCACTCACTTTGAGCACTCCCCTTTTCATCCAGGCGCGGGATAGCGCAGTGGTTAGCACATTCGGCTTTTGATAATAAGGTTTGTGGTTCGAATCCCGCCAGGGGCTCGGCAACTTTGTCTGCAGTAGAGAACTGTTCTACACGCGGTTAGGTTTGGGTGCAATGCTATACTGAAATAAAGCGCAGTACCACTCAAGGTTCTCTAGTTCCAGCCGATGCTCGCAGGTTTCACCACAATGCATAGCCACAATGGTGTTGCGGGCTTTCTCCCTGCAATAATACTAGCAGCCGTGATATAAGTTAAATGATCTTGAAAGAGGCGTTAAACACCAACTCACCTCACCTTTTTAATCCAGGACTGACAAATACATGACAATCATCAGTTTCTGATGGAAAGAATCAACACCCTTCAGTGTGATTAAGCTGAAATCACATATTATAAACATGTTACTAGTAAAATGACCTTGCGAACACTCAAAATCTTAATTTCATCCGATTTAGAACAGTTTTTAGAATTGAAGTAACATTGGCCGTTTTTCTATCTTTACTCTATAACATTATATTTTCACTCTACAGAACCAATTCACATTATAATTGTACTTTTAGTCAACATTCAGTACTTCTCAATAAAATGACACCATTCATTGGCAAATGTGACTCAAACAACTTACGAAATGTCTCAGAAGGTTTTTGTCAGGTATTTCCATCAACATTGCATAAGTGTGTAGTTTTAGCACAATTAACGTCCCGCCATCAGAAAGCAGAGAGAAAGTCACCAAGATTATTGTCCTGAGCTTGTGCTCAGTGTTAGGTATTGACTCTAGTTTATGTGATCTCTGTTGGCAAAAGTTATTAAATGAGAAGGTTTAGGAGATTTTGACCTTTTGATGATACTTATCTTATTTTTTTATATGTCCATTGAAAGGCTTCCAACATTCTTTTGTGAATTTGACTTTCTTTTCTTTTTTCCACCATTGTGATCTTGAGTGATCATGAAGTTGATATATTTATATAGAAAATAAGTGATCCCATTTTAGGTGTGTGATCTTAAGTAAAATCTCTCCATCCTTTTTTTCACTGATAGCAAATAGAGAAATTATTACATGTTAAGATTATTTCGAAAATTAAAAACAGTCGACCAACCTGTCTAGAAGTCATCCTATAAATAGATTTGTTATATGCATATTCTGTTTTCTGTTTTATTTTCATTTTATATTTATTCAACTCAACTGCAAATAAAGCATTAGGTAAGATAAAGATATGGACTAAAAATATTCAAAATGGCCGACCAGCCCGTCTGCCCTGTCTGAAACATGGACTTTTTGTTACTTTCAGATAACAGAAGTCCAGAAGGTTTCATTCAGGGCACGGTGGGTCGGTCAAAGAAGATAGCTGATGTCTATCGAAACCCTCTCTTCCTCTTTGGTCAGGGCTCAGCATCTGACGTTGACTTCGGAACTTACCTTGGAAGTGTTAGAGTCGGAGGATGTGTTTGTAAGGATTGTGGGAAACATTTTGCAAGCTCGAGTTCACTGGCGGACCACAAAGCTGCCATTCACGATAAGGTTTCTTACATATGTGTCTGCGGTAAAAGCTACAAGTATCGGCCAGGCCTCAGTGTGCATAAGAAGAGGTGTCCCGAGTATCTGGCTCAGCAGATGAAGCTGCAAGTTGACAAGGAGGAGGAAGAGAATAAAACTTGAATAATGTTCGAAACTACTATTGAAGAGATGTAATAACAAAAAACTGAGGCTATTCTGGAAAAATTTTTTTTGTATGAAATGGTCATGGGGAGTGAATTGAATTTTTCATTTATTAATTTGTTGGGCTGATTTGAAGAGATATAATCCATGCTGGAACAAAAACAAATTTTCTGGTTTCTGTTTTGGGAAAATGAGTTTGTGTGAAAGGAGTCCTGATTCAAGTCTCTTTCAAGATCATTCACAAGTCCTTGGGTTGATTCTGTCTTAACCCTAGTAGACATATGATCTTTTTGCTTATAGGTCTGTTTGCAATGGAACATACCCTTCTGAATTCAGTCAACATTGTTGAGATTGTTTTGAGATGTTGACTAAAATAGTCATGCTGTTGATATTTCTTTTACCCAACAAAATAAATACAAAAAAGATCTGGTAAGATCTGAAGACAATCTAGTCATGACGACTCTCAGTTGCCAATGGACTTTTCTGATGAACTTAGTTCACTTTAGTCCAGGAAAGGTCCGATTTGTGTCCTGACCTGGAAATGCAAGTTTTCCCAAGAATTGAAATGAGTGTGAAATATGAGAGTTACCGATCTGAAATGGTACTCCATGACCAAAGATCATTGAGCCAATGAACATGATCCAGATAGGTGTGAAATACGAGAGTTACTGATCTGAAATGGTCAAAGGTCAATGAGTCAATGAACATGATCCAGATAGGTGTGAAATACAAGAGTAACCAATCTGAAATGGCCAAAGGTCAATGAGTCAATGAACATGATCCAGATAGGTGTGAAATACGAGAATTACTGATCTGAAATGGTCAAAGGTCAATGAGTCAATGAACATGATCCAGATAGGTGTGGAATACAAGAGTTACTGATCTGAAATGGTACTTCATGACCAAAGAACAATGAGCCAATGAACATGATCCAGATAGGTGTGAAATACGAGAATTACTGATCTGAAATGGTCAAAGGTCAATGAGCCAATGAACATGATCCAGATAGGTGTGGAATACAAGAGTTACTGATCTGAAATGGTCAAAGGTCAATGAGTCAATGAACATGATCCAGATAGGTGTGGAATACAAGAGTTACTGATCTGAAATGGTACTTCATGACCAAAGAACAATGAGCCAATGAACATGATCCAGATAGGTGTGAAATACGAGAATTACTGATCTGAAATGGTCAAAGGTCAATGAGCCAATGAACATGATCCAGATAGGTGTGGAATACAAGAGTTACTGATCTGAAATGGTACTCCATGATCAAAGAACAATGAGCCAATGAACATGATCCAGAAGTACTCTTCTACTTCTATATCTTTATCTGTTTTTTCGTGAAATAAGAGTTTTTCAGAGAAGATCTCTTCTTTTATGTTAGACACAACAATCAAGTGATGTTTATCTATTGTAATGAGAATTGTCTGTGACTGTGTTAATGATACTGTTGATTATATTTGAATTACCGTAGATATAATTGTTCGTATGTTTGTAGTTGATCTTTGGAAGGATTCTAAAAGATTGTTAGCCTTTTTAAATCAAATCTAAAATTCAGATAGAGAAATTCATTTGGATTACCATCGTGATCTTACAACATCAATTTTCAATTTTATGATTTTTTTAAAGTAACGTTTGAATGGGTCAAGATCACTTAATGCTTGTGGAATAAATTGGCTTAACATCCTGAAATATGATTTGTTCAAGGCCAAAGTATTATTGTTTTAAACCACATGTTGTGTAGCTGATGAAAAACTACATGGGTAGTTTATAAATTTTTAAAACATTCCAGTATGTATTTTACAAAAGGAATAAATATCAAAGTTCATACGAGTATCATTTCTGTGTGTTCTGTTGCAGGAAGTGGTCAACATCAAATAGGTAAATAATCAAAAACAAGTAAACGAAAATTCAAAAGAAGGACTTACTTGAAGGTAAACTTGGTTTTGCGATAGGCTGGTGAAATAATGAACAGAATCTCAAAGACATATTGGTTCAAAACAACAAATTAACAAAAGATAACAAATATCTAGTGTAGTCGCATTTTGAAAAATTCTTCAGCATGTATTTGGAGACAGATTGAAACTCGAATGAACTTTTTGTTACTTTCAGATGAAACAAGTTCACTCGGGTTTTCACTGTCTCAGAATACAACAAGACTGAGGACCAAGCGATATTCTGAACCCTTCCTCCAACAGACAGCAATGCAAATGGACCCTGAGCTGTGTGTAACATTCCCTGTGACACAGAGACTAATGGCAGGAAGACCACCAGGAGTTCCCTGCCCGGACTGTGGCAAGGTCTTCTCTGTCCAGAGTTCCATGATGGACCACAAGGCAGCTGTCCATGACAATGTGTCCTACATCTGCGTGTGTGGGAAGAGTTACAAGTACAAGCCAGGCCTTAGGAGACATGTTAGAGGCTGTGCTCTTGCTCGGAACAAGAATCTCGGGGACAATCAGGCCTCTTTTTCTGATGGGATGTCGTAACATTATGAAATGTCAGTAAAGGGCATATTTCTGAAAAAAGTTATCATACATACCCTTGTAGCTTTGTGGTGCCTATACAACAGCTCAGAGGCTTGTTATAAGCAGAACCGCCTGAGTGCCTTGCCCCGACTGTAGGAAGATGTTTACTGTCCAGAGATGAATGATGGATCACAAGGTGGCAGTCCATGACTATATGTCATTCATCTCTGCCTGATGGAAAGTACAAGTCAGACCTTAAGAGATATGTCAGAGGCTGTGCTCTTGATCGGAACAAGAATCCTTCCACCCACTTTCTCAGATGGCATGAAGTAACATTGTAAGTTAGTTCATAATGTCATGGCTCAAGACAATCTTGGGGACCACAAGGCTTGTAGATTATTTAAAGATGAATACTGTTACTTCATGTTTCATGAAACATCATCATTAAGAGAATTTGTAAGGTTTGAACAATCCCTGAGAGACATGAATCTTCGGGACAATAAACCTTCTTCTTCTGATTGTATGACATTACATTGTGTTGGAAATAAGGAATCCTGGGGACCATCATGCCACCCTTTCTGGGTATGACATGTGGCTTGGCTTGGATGGGCTCAGAACAAGTGTCCTTCATACAAAACACACTCTGAAAACATCAGTCTTATGGAACAACATTACTTTTCAGAACTTGTATTTGTGAGTTTGAACAGTTAGTACAGATGTCAGGACACGATTCTGTTAAAATTTGGTTAACGGAAACCCAGGATATATAGTATTCACACTTGTGATGTGCCTTGACCTGGGAAAAGGTTCTTGTGGACAATCAGGCCAGACAAAACGTGATCTTGCTCAGAACAAAATTCTTAGGTGCCATCAGTCATCGTTTTCTGACAATGCTGAAATAATGTTGTGCTCTTGAACAAGAATGTTTCAGACATTCAGGCCTGCTTTTCAGATGACAGACATAACATTGTTATCTTGCTCAGAACAAAATCTTAGATACAATCAGGCATCTTTTTGTGATGCTTTCAATTGATGCTGTGTGCCTGCTCAGAACAAGAATCAAGAATCGGATGATGTTTTATAATGTTGGATTATGATAATATCTTTAATGATTTGTATTATTTTCAACTGGCAGAATGCCAATGCAGAGTGATTGGCTTGATAACAGTTTTTAACTAAGATGTCAAATGGCAAGACTGGAAAAAGCATAAATTACTAGTAAATGATCATGTGTATGCTGTAATTTCCATGGCAGGGTGTATGTGAAATGTCGGGGCTTGCTAACAAGGATTTTTTTTCCCTTTTCAAGGAAATGAGGAATTTTTATTTAAATTTTATTCACATATTTAAACTTCTTTACACTTTTCATGCATGATGTCTTGTTTGGCAACACTTATGAATAAGATACGAGATGCCTCAACAAATAGATACAACTGCAAACAAAAGACCTAACCTTTCTTTTTTATAGGACATTATCTAATGATGGATGAAACATTTCAGTTACATTGTTTAGTGTCTCCATGGCAAATGTAATTTGGTTTTTCCTCGGCTGGCTTTGAGTCTTGCAGATCGGTGTCCTTCTTTCAAACCAAATTCTAAAATATACTCCTCTTAAAAGTTACTTGGATTGTGAAGTGCAAAACTTTCACAAACTCCTGCTTACACTTTCATACCTTTTGTCTGATTTCGCTCAAGATGAGTACCATGGTGTTTGCGTATAAATGGTGATATTGTAGTAACCAGTCAAATTAGATGAGCTTGAAGTAAGTCCTAAGGTCACATATGTATAAATGATTGCAAAAGTCATGTATGTAAGCAACAGCATTTTATTAAATGTGGTTTTAAGTTGTGTTAAGTTAAGGCAAATTTCAGATAGTTTTGTAAGAAGGAATTGATGGATAGTATCAAACATTGGTAACTAGAAGAATTATAGGGATTCTGAAAGTCGTTAGAATTTGTTGACCTCTACAAGGTCATAAAATCAATTTTATTTACTTTTTGTTTATACTCTAAGGTTTAAAAAGACCTCTCAAAACTAGTAATGATGCAACTTATTTGTATCATTATGGATTTAAATGTACATTTTGTATAATAAACTTCTGACATCTTGGAGTGTCTTCATTGTCAACTTGGTTGTGTCCAAAACACATTCTACAACCTACAAGAACACACGTTATTTATAGAGATAGTTCAACTTTCAATTTATTATTTGTTTGGTTGAAATTGCATACAGTCAGACCTCGATAATCCAAACACTTCCGGTTTAATCAAAAACGTTTGAATAGTGAAACGTTCGGACTACTGAAATGAACCAAATCTACAGACAAACGACAACATATTTAGAATATCAAATGAGTTTTATTTCATATACACATAACAACTGGGATACGTATATTAATAAAACAGTCATTGCACAAAATATTTCTGGACATACATGCACAAAACATGTCAAAACATTTCAATTTATTACAATTCACAAACTCCTGATACACAAAGTGAGACATCTCAATATATTACAATCACAAATCAACCAGTGTGGTGCTCGCTTGTCTAGGGGATAACCGAACGCTTTGATGAACCGTTGGATTAATGAAGCAGATATAGCTGTAATTAACTAATCCGTTACAACCAATTAGCGTTCAGATTCAGAGACTGAATCAACGGATTAATGAAACAACATTTAAAGAGTTTTTAAGAGATTAGTTTGGTTACAGCTTGCTACCATTCGGACACTGCGAGATTATCAGTGGCCGGACTATTGCTAGTTGACTGTATATGACATTTTCCATATAACTGGGATTGAGTATGTGTTTAAATTAACCAGTGAAATCTCTGGCTCAGTAAATTATGATTTGTTAATTCTTAAAAGGAAAGATTGACAAAATCCACATGATCATAACTAACACTGGCTGATGATGTGTCTGAGCAACAACAAAGAAGACATACTTTATGAGTTCTCAACAAAATATTTTAAAAAATATCTTACAAAAATTATCCTCATGTAGCCATCCTAAGTGCCTACCAGACAGTTGCTGGTGAAACTTTGCCGTGGCAGTCTGAAATAAACCAGCAAACCCTTTGGCTTACTGCGTTATAAGAAACTTTTGGGAGGGTCTAGTTGGTTTTCTAACAAAAGATATGGATATTTTGTACACAAAAGCCCTGTTGCAAATAAAGACAATGAAACTATTCTGTACGCATTGTAAACATTTCTGACTGAACCATTTTGTTCCTTTCAGGGTCAGGAGGTTCAGTCAGAAAAGTTCAGTCCCACCAAGGTACTTCAGCAGGGTATTTCACCCCTGGAGCTGGGGCTGGGTTCAGTAGTGAGTTCTCCCCACCTAGGACATCACTCAACACATTGCCTTCCTCTCTCACTTGGTATTCTGGACAAGTTACAGAAGGTTATCCATGCCCGGAGTGTGGCAAAAAATTCACAGCTTACAGGTCGATGTTAGATCACAAAGAGGCTGCCCACGACAACATATCACATCAGTGTGTCTGTGGGAAGGTGTATAGATATAGACAAAGTCTTCGCAAGCATCAGAGATTATGTCCCGAGTTCAGTCGTGTGTAGTCGAGCTTTCCATTATGTTATAGGCACATGGCATTCAGATGAATCCTTTAGTTTAGGGTTTGTCTTGAGGACTTTCTCAAGAAAATATTGCAGCAGTGGGATGGTGTGAAGATGGAGACAGGGTCTGCAAACATCAGAGAGTGAGTCCCGAGTTTGTCAGATGTAGGTGGGGGTCTTGACTTCAAAACCAAATATACAGGAGACTAGAGATTGTTAGAAGGTGTGTGCCCTGGGAATATACAATTCCAGGAATTAAAGTACAGAATATATTGACAAACATCAGATATATTGTCACCTGAGTTTGATTAAACCAATTTTCAAATCTCAAGAACAATATGCATACGTGTATTAGTGTCTGTGGATTAATGTACCAATATTGAGCTGACAGAGATTGGGACCTAAATTCAGTCAGTTCGTGACCTAAATTCATTGAGACTTCCCATGAGGATATCATGTGAATTTGAATTTGTTAAATAATCTCTCAAATGCCAATCTGCTGTAAATTGAAATTTAATGTCTGTATGTCCCCATATAAACTTTATCATCATTATTGATTTGTGAATGGACCGATGGCATACAGAGTGAATAAAAGCTTTGTCTTACTTCTTTATCTATATTGAATTTAGCTGACTTGTAGACTGGCTATATCATTGTGTTGTGAAAATGATGGTGAGATCGAGATATCTTCCTGAAGGGATTCCAACAATAATAAATGATAATCAATTTTTACAGCGCCGAGTTTCAGCTGGGCTGTTCACAGGCGCTTTACATTTGCATTATTACCCTGGTCTAACCAAAGCTGTGAGTTACAGCGCTAAAAGGTCACCTCCAACACTATCTTCACCAGGTACCCAATTAATACTGCTGGGTGAACAGAGACACAATTTGAATAAAGTCTCTTGCCTTTTCACTTGTGTCTCAGTGCGGGCCAGGGAATAACCCTTCAAACTCTCAGTTAATACAGCTATGATCGGGTAACCCACCCATCCAGCGAGTCACACCAGATGTTGCTGAACTTCATTGATAGCAGTCTACTGAGCAATGCACAGGACCACGTGCCACCAATGAGCACTAACCTAATACTGCATGATTGCTTTACTTTACTTCCAGTATTCACTAGGACTCCATGACAGCTTTTAAGACCTTTGTTGAAGGAACATTTGTACCATAATAATTTTCAAAATAATTTGTTAAAGATTTTATAGATACAGTGTTGTTCCTATGGGGAGTCCAGGGGCGAAAATATGCCTACCTTTTTTGCCTGGTGTCCCTTGAAAATCTGATAAGTAGGATACCTTTATCATTGAGAGGTGTCCCACCTACTCAGAATAGGCCAAAATGATCCCCTAATCTAATAAACTAGGAACAACCATGATGGATGTTTTTGTTCCTCCAACCCTAAAACCTTCCAACAGTAAGCAGCCAGACACAGTCGAATCAGAGACACTAAAGAATTCGAAACAAATCAGGATTCCAAACATTGTTTTGTTAACAGGAAAGAGGACAAACTATTTATACACCATTCACAAAATTTATTGTCAAGCAAATTATGTCAGAAATAACGACCGCCAATTTCAAGTTCGTTACTTGCCACTAATGGCTGAAATATTGCCCAAGCAAACAATAACTCACCCACTCAAGTTCATTACAAATTATCACATTTTTTCAAACCTGCATAAGAAGCACCGTCTTTAGTGTGATCAAATATAGAACAAAAATCAATGACAGCGATGTGATAAATTGTAAATACGTCATTCTATCAATTTTCAATAACCATTCATTGTTAGATTTGATTAAATGCACAGGTTTTTATATGACACTTGAATATGAAGTACCCTAAATAAAAAATTCTGACTCATCTATTGGACTGAAAATTGCCATACTTAGTTTTCAAAACTCTCAATATCCTATCCCTTATCTCAAATTGTTATTTTTAGTTGTACACATCTGTACATTGGCAATTCAGAATGTTTTTTCAATGATTTAAAACTATAATAAAAAGAATAATTATTAATAATGAGGATTGCAAATAAATCTAGAAAATATTTCTATTAGCAGTCATCATTTCTTTCTTTTAGTGATCAGGATGAAAAATCAAGAATAAAGTTGTAGACACAACGTAAAACATGGATATTTTCTGTGTATTGATTTTGTTCCAAGCTATCTTACTCAATTTATCTCTGAGATTAGCATGTCATCCATGCGAAGACCTTCATCAATGTAAGTTGAGTACAAGGTCAAACATAATGTCAATTTACGACAAATTGTCAGTCTCATTTTTGAAAGCTCTAAAAATATTCCATCAATCTGCCTTTGGGTTAAAATCGGTCAATAACGATGGAGCAAATTTGAATTCTCTGTTAAACAGAAGGAATGTGCCTTGTTAATTTCAATATATGTACATTTGGAATATGCTTTTAACAGCCAATTTTGATGACCTTGATGGTTTTATTAAGATTAGGGTAAGGGTAATTACGTTACTCATAGCATAAGGAATCATCGATATTTAAAAAAAAAAGCTTCTCCCCCACTACGATGTCTGAACAGTCGCAATCTTTTGATTTGATCATTTATTTTAAAGCCCAATGAACTACAAAACCAAGGGATGTATTTTACATGGTATTCAAGTATAACTGAGGCCTCTACATTGGAGAGGAATTAAGATACGTAACATTTCAGCAAATGAAAGAAGCCAAATTTACATGAATCAGCTTATCAAACACGTAAAAACAAATACCAAGAGTAACGATAGTTAAAAGTGGATTTAGTAGAGGAAGCCATTAACATTGGATAATAGCTAAGTCATAAATAAGACTGTCAAATCTGTCGATTTGTTTAGGAGAACATCATACATTGTAGTTTTTATTTCTTTCAGATGGAACTCCATATGGGTTTAATCAGTCTAACGCTCGGTCAAGAATATCACATCCCAGTTGGTTTCCGGAATCAGAGGAATCATCCAATGAGTCGCTGCAGACGGTCAAATACATTGCCTGTCCACAGTGTGGCAAGATGTTTGCCAGCAGACGCGCTTTCTTGTATCACAAGAGTGCCGTCCACGATAAAGTGACTCACGTCTGTGCCTGTGGGAAGACTTACTTGTACCCCTCTGGTCTGAAATATCATAAACTCAGATGTCCAATGGGCTCCCAATAAGGAATATGCCAGAAAACATGGTCTCCTATGGTTGTTATTAGAATTATCAACATTGATTCCCCATCAGGAGCCCTAATAGTAGAGGGGGCGGTATAGCACAGTGGTTGGCGCGTTCGGCTTTAAATCATAAGGTCGATTGTTCGAATCCCGACAGCGGCTTGGCAACTTTGTAGTAGAGAACTGTTCTGCACGCAGTAAGGTTTGGAGGGAATGCTACACTGAATTTCAGCGCAGTACCACCCATGGTTTGCTTGTTCAAGCTGATGCTCGCAGGTTTCCCCACAATGCAGAGCCAAAATGGTGTTGCGCATTCTCCCTGCAATAATACTAGCAGCCGCGATATAAGTGAAATACTCTTGAAAGTGGCGTTAAACCCAAAATCAACTCACCTCACCTTTATAGAAGATTTTCTGGTGCCACACTGAAGCGTAATTTATTTTACAAATAGTAAAAATTTCGGAGTCATTGGTATCATAAATCATATGTCCATTTGGCCCAAACATGATATTGTCCTCAGTTACCATGCTTCTTTACAAGGAACAGTTTAATGCCATAAATAAAATTATTATTTTCTTAAATATATGATTTTCTTACTTACATTGATACTTCGTATGTAATAGGTTGATACCACAAGACAGGTTTCAAGAGGAATATTTCTCATTGAAAACATTTCTATACAATAAATGTTTATTATGGTTTCACAAATAAGACATGCTCTTTATGTAGTAATGCTACCTCACAGGAAATACTTCAATGCCATAAATCTGATGTCCAAGTTGCTCCAAAGAGGGTTCGATATCACAAATCAGATAGATAAATAGATATTTGGTGTGTTACTGCAAGTGGTGTTTCTCAAGTGTCAAAATGCTAGTAGTTAATAGTATAAGATCATTACTGTCTGTTTAGATAATCAAGGTCAAATCTGAGAATATGAGGATCCATGTAGCTGTTTCTATAGGGTCGATCAGGTCAACATTTTATGTCAATGGAAACAGTTTATTTACAATACAAAAAGCATTAAATAGTTAATTTTAAGAAACAATGGTCAATTTACTATATTGAAATGATCATTGACAGATGACTGCTGTGTTGTGAATGGTAAAACAAGATAATATAAGGAGAGTTGCCAGAGGTCAATATCAGAAATCAGAGGATTTTCCTCGAACAGGGATAACTGGCTGTGAAGGTGCTTTCAGAATAGTTGGATGTTTTGCAATAAATAACAATTGATGTTCTTTCATATTCTGTCACTGAAATGTTCAAAGAAGCTTGATAATACTAACCCAAAACAAAGTTTCTTTCTATGATTTTGCAAAATATCCTTGCTATGGGAATACGGTATCATCTTCTCTTTTGTCATTATATTCTTATAGTTAAGAATTACAAGGTAACTCTCATTTTACAAAAGTTTTGGTGCCTTGGCGTTGATGTTTCATTCAAGATTCCTTTTCTTCATTATGTTTCTTCAAAACTACATATTGTCTTCACAAGATCTACAAGGTAATTCTTATTTTACAAGAGTTTTGGTGCCTTGGTGTTGAACTTTTATTCAAGATGGACTGAACTAAGATTGAACCTTTTGCTACTTTCAGGTGCGGGAAGTTCAATCGCTTTCAGTCCATCACGCACCGCGATGATAAAACAGGAGAGTCAAACTAGCTTCAGTTATGGAAACCATTACACAGATAAGATATTCAAAAATCATTACACTCAAAAAGGTATAAATCTCAACTTTTCTTGTGACCCAGCCTCAAGTGTGCCGCAAGGGAGGGCAGCTGCGGGTCAGAGTTCAAAGTCTGACCTTGACCTCAGTGGGAACTTGTACCAAGTCCCGGAAGTTTGGTTCCCTGACTGTCAGACAACTGAAAAGTTTCCATGTCCGCAATGTGAAAAGATATTTCTCAGTTCAAGAGCGATGCAAAACCATTTTGCTACCATCCACGATAACGTGACCTTCAACTGCAAGTGTGGAAGGTCATACAGGTCTCGTAATGGTCTCTGGGTTCATCGCAAGAAGTGTCCAGTTTATTTGAGCGACAATTTTGGTAGTTGAAGGTTCATTTGATAAAAGCAAGAAATCTGAAGAAGTGCAACAACCATTCACGATAACGTGACCTTCAACTGCAAGTGAGGAACATACTACAAGTCTTTTAATGGCCATTCCATTGACTAACTGAAGAACCACTTAGCAGCCATCGTGTGGATCCACGAATGTAGATTGTACCAATGGCCTATAAAATACCTTTCTTTATTATGTTAAGTATAACATTTTGGTAATAAAGGGGGAATGTCCGAGTTATTTCATCATTTATTTTGAATCTTTTTTTCTTTATTGATGAAATCTTGAGGTAATTACATTCAAACGGATTCACGATTATTGCTAAACATGTGTTTTCAACCTGTTTTGTTATCCATTTGAAAATCAAATCAAGCGCAAAGAATTTAGCAACAAATCTCAAATCTTTTGAAAGGTGTGAACTATGCTACTCAGTAACCTTGTTTATTCACACTGAAACCCTTAATCATGGATCTCATTAAATTTAGATCAAACCTGTCACTCAAACCTCTGTAATTCTGAACTGAGAACAGTTTCTTTGTGGTCAGGTGATCTTTGCATTCTGGCCAATCGGCTATAACGTTAGACAGGCGTTGGCATAGTTTAATATTTTAACAGGTCTGATTGTTCGACAAGCTCATCTTACACGACCCCTGTGAGGGTTAGGTTTGCCCTGATCTCAATGACATTTATCGAAAGAGTGCATAATTGTTCATGATGGAAAAAAAATTCTTCGGACTAAGTGGTAATTGGTTACGGTTTGAAATATTTTTTGATTTTAATTTCAAGAACTTATAATGGAGCTATGGAAATGGTAGGACTCCTTTATAAGTTTTATTTTGTCAAGATAATTGTTCTCAAGTAATATTTATATTACTTCTTCATTTTGTAAAGAAAATTTAAATCTGATCTGTTTTATATTTCAAATAATTTTTCTTTTATTATACAATACAAAAATTGTATGTATTGAATGAAAACTTTTGTAAAAAATGTCAGCAAAGAAACTGTCTTGTATAAAGATTTATGGAAAAGATGTTATTAAACTGATTATAATGTAATCTTGTCTTGTTCTTGAGGAGCTATTCTTCCTGATTGCAGTGAACATTTACAATCATAAGAAAGAAACAGCTGGAGAATAGATGAAAGTATTAGAAATTTTAAAAATCTAGCAAATTTCGAGAACACCCATCCAACTTTTTTATTTGAAAATGGCATTGAAACAAGATTTCCAGAAGCTCCTATACACCGTGCAATATTTCACCATACTTTTTTTCTCTCTGATTTTGAAACTGTTGAAGTACTTCTTTAAAGCAGCTGTCGGGGCGGAATAGCGCAGTGGTTAGCGCGTTCGGCTTCGGATCAAGAGGTCCGTAGTTTGAATCCTGCCAGGGGCTCGGCAACTTTGTCTGAAGTAGAGAACTGTTCTGCACTCGGTTAGGTTTGGATGCAATGCTACACCGAATATAAGCACAACACCACCCATGGTTCGCTAGTTCCAGCCGATGCTCGCAGGTTTCACCGCAATGCATAGCCACGATGGTGTTGCGGGCTTCTCCATGCAATAATACTAGCAGCCGCAACATAAGTGAAATACTCTTGAAAGCGGCGTTAAACCCCAACTCACTTCACCTCACCTATAGCAACACCGTTTTCTACATGCAGTAAGGTTTAGGTGCATTGCTACACTGAATTTCAGAGGTGAAGAACCTATGGTTTGCTAGTTCCAGTGGATCCTCGCAGGATTCAAAATGTCCAGCGACAATAGTGTTGCGTTTTTTTGTTTTCTGTCTGAGTTTGATATTTAGTTTTAAGGACTTCTTGCTGTTAAAAGCCAAAATACCACTTTTTGACTTACTACTTTTTAAGCTGGTTTTAGATATAGAATTAAGCAATTAGAGAGAGAGTGATGTTTGCTTTTGGTCTGTGATTTTCTTTTGTCATTACATGAAAATCTAACAACATTACTAATCTAACAACATTACTAATCTAACAACATTACTAATCTAACAACATTACTAATCTAACAACAAAATAAAGATTGTGTTAATGGCACATCCACAGACCCACAAATAATTAATAAGACTAATTGGCAATGTCTGGTCTTGCTATAGCAAGGTTTTCCACTTTCATTGTGTTGAGGGTTGGTTGGCTATATTTCTCAATGTTTTTTTGGAGTGTATTTCCGCTTTTCTTAATGAAATTCTAAAACCTAAACCAACATAAGACATCTGCTTCAAATGATTTAATAGTGATTGTGCATTCATGAAAAATATGTATAATTAAGCATGTCCCCTCAATTCTATAAAAAAAACCTAGACAGGGCAATCATATAAAAGTGACAGAAAATGTCTTTTAAGAGGATGAAGCATGCGAGGAGGCTTGGAAGGAAGAGGACGCAATGCTCTGAACACGTACACAACTCAATCTGTTAGTTATTCCAACTCAAACATACCATCTTCCGGAAAATGTATCATCCAAAATACTTGTCTATTTGAAGCTAAGTAAACTTGTCCACGAGCCAGATGCTGTTCGTTGATTCGGCACCATCAAAATAAATCCTGAGAGAAAGAGAAATTAAAAGAATTTGAGTCATGTAGTAAATTGGATTTACATAGGAGTATTTATCTGATTTCTTAATGTTACAGTTGTAGACCCGTGTATCTGTATATCATTTCTCTCACATTTTCCCTGCATATTAACATAATTTATGAAAGATTTTCAAAAACAAAATTGTGGAAACCTCCCTGATTCATTTCTTCTTGTTTTCAGGAAGTTCCCTTGGTTCCCTGCCTCTGACCTTCATGCCAAGTGTGTCAAGGTCAAGTCAAGTTTGGCCCAATCAGGGACCTCGACACATCAGTTACAATTCAAATTCAACCAATCAGGGAGCAGAACCCATCAGTTATGATTCAAACATGTTCTATTCCACAGATATACCAAGAAAGAAGTTATCTTGTTCGTTCTGTGACAAATCATTCAATGCCCCAAGTGCTTTGAAGTACCACACAGACTCTGTACACAAAGGAACGATCCATGCTTGCGCGTGTGGGAAGACTTATAAATACGCCCCAGGGTTGATCAATCATAAGAAAATTTGTCCTGTAGTTGCAAGTCTTAATACCTAACATTCTCTCACCCAGCTTGTGACCTGTTAACTTTTTCCCTGGACATTTGAGAACATTCTTTACCCCTAGTGTATGAGCAAAGCTTGTCTGACAGCATGTGACATTTTAACTTCTCCAGAATTTTAATTTTCAAAAAACTTCTAAGATTTTATATTGATGAGGTACAATTTTGGAGAGATTAATTTCAGCATCAGTTCACGCAATTCTCAAACACATCTCTGAAAAAAAGTTGTTTTTTTAAGTTTTCAGTATCAGTACACATATTTCTCTTCAAGTGGGTTTGTTGAATACATTCTGTCGAGATCAGTTTAGGCGACTAGTACCTCTATAGTCATGAATTATCACTTGTCAACTGTTAGCAGTTTTTTTCCTCCAGCAGATTCAATGATGTGGTTCCATAAATTAAATCCCAAACCCTGATATTCTTTCTAAAAATGTTTGATAAATTGAACGTGAAAATTAAGACCCCCCCCCCCCCCCCCCCCCCCTTTGGATCTTCCACTGCCTACCCATATTTATTGTGAAGGTTTTTTTGAGGGGGTCATTAATATTTCAAAATTATTCATAGCTCTTCATCTTCTTCCTCACAGAACCTAATTGGTGTCTCACTTGTTGCTTCTGTATTGTGGCTGTCTACCTTTGGGAGGACACCTGACTAAGATTTCAGGATAGTTGTGATTTATCATGTCATAATTGATTGAAGGGACAAAGATATTGTTTTATTTTTATGATATGTGGAAAACTCTTTGATATTGATCAGTCTTCTATTTTCATAATAATAACATTTATATGTCTTTATGTCTTTATATATACCTTATTTTCTTATTTGTTGGTTTAAAGTCTTCTATGATGACATTTTTCTAATAATTCCAATTAGATTCAGGAAAAATATTGTTTAATTTGAATTATAATAGTTTGATTTAATTGAGGGCAACTGTGAAAATGACCAATGTTTTATTTCCTGCTCTTCATTTCCTAGCAAAGGTCATAACTGTTTCATGATTTGGAGATCAAAGGTCACTTCGATTGATTAGTAAAATATATATCATCATTGTCACTCATTCTATTATTGTAATGTTTAAAATTGTCGTACAACTCATAGATAATAAAAATAAGTTCATATCCTTTCCTTTTATTTTTATTTGTGGGTATTTGTGTAATAATTTGGAATGTGAAAAGTTGCCTTATCACACCAACAAATTCTACAATTCCATCATTCTTATAATACGCTCAGAATGTAAGGTTACTAATTCGAATTAATAGACAGTATAAAGTGAGTCACACTGAATAAGCTAGCAAAATATATGGACAAAAGTCCTTTGTTAACACAGTAGCTCCCCCGTATCTGTGTGATCTCCTAACATCATACACACCAGCTCGTACCCTCAGATCCAGAACCAACACCTGCTGAAACCCCCATCTTTCAGACTCACACCATTTGGTGCCCGCTCTTATGCCTCAATTTCAACCAAGCTATGGAACTCACTTCCTATAGACCTGCGTACTGCCCCATCTCTTCAAGTGTTCAAGCGCGACCTCAAAACCTTTGTGTTCAAACGCTACAAAAACTGACTTCTAAAGTTTTCTCATTTTGACAAGTTTCCCCTTATTTTACTTTAATTTACTAAGCTCACGTCTACATTTTAGATGTATGTATGCACATTGAGCATACCCCTTTGTGGTATAGAGGACTGCGCGGTAGAAGTACCCTCATTATTATTATTATTGTAGTTGAAAGATTTGATGGAGTCCTGAAAGTGCCTGATAGATAAATGTGATATATGTAATGTATTCCAAAGATGAAAAGCAATGACACAGCAAATACTCACAAAAATCAAACACATGAAGCAGAATCCTTCTTTCGTCTTCAGCCAGTCTTACATAGATTAGTTTTCCTCTTTAGATTGAATAAGAACTCAAAGCAGTAAAGATCTATCTTGGGTATTCAAGAAACTGATGAAAGTTCTAGAATCAACTAGGTTACATAACCAATATTACTGAGCATGCATAAGTGAGTGGGCGTTTTGCTATACCAGTGACATTAATATCATCATCCAAGTGTGAGATTGACAGATTAGCAAGATTATTCTATGTCCAAATATAAAATTTACATACATTATCAACGATTTCATACGATTGAATAACAAAATTGTGGACACTCAAATATTTGGTATAGATGTATAATATGGATCTTATCTCAAAGTATTTATGACTTCCTCGTTAAGAATAGTGGTCCTTAACTATTTTGGTTGAGTATATTGAAGGGAGATTACCAAGACCTGTATGTTACCAAGAGGTTTACAAAAGATTTTTCTTTGTTGTGATATAAAATGCATTATGGAAATTAAGCAGTTTTTTAATAGTGAGAGGAGGGGGGGTGGGTTCACCCATTTTACGGGCATTATTATTTCATTTCATAGACGGGGAATTGAAATGGGGTTCAATACCCAAAACCCCATCCCCCTGGATTGGACACCAGAATTTGTCCAAGATGGATCCTTGATTTGGTTTCCTCACATTTTTACAGACAATAAAAGGACCAATGAATTTAGTTGTTAAGGTATACCATAGATACACCCAATCTAGGAAGTAAAGGATAATAACAATCAGATGTCAAATTACTACGTACCCATAATGCATGATGACAGACAAGCTCTAGATACAGGTACCCGGAAAGAAAGTTCATTCCTTCGGTTTTCAACATCGATGTCTGTGTAACAATTATTATCCTCTGCCATAAAATGGAAGGAACAGTTTAAGCTCAGTCCATCGGAGTTAAAGGGTTACAGCTTATCCAGGTGAAAGATCTGTTACTTTCTGCCCAAGTCCCTTGACTTAATGTAAACAAAACTACTGTGAGTCCATGACTCATCGATTCTGAAAATATTTTTAAACTTCTGTTTTCCCAGAAACCTTTTTTAGTTATGACAACCCGATTCAGTGTGTGACCTCAGGTTATCAATACCATGGCAGAGTTTCAAAATGAGAAGACCAGGTTTTTTTATTGAGTTATTGACCATGTTCTGTTTTTTTACTCTGATACGGGGTATATATGAAAGGTAGTGACTTATACTGAGAACCAATCTGGTGTGGAACCTTCAGATGTGAGTGTTTACCTGTGCCGTAGAAAGAATATTTAGTGATTGATGATACCCAGAGTAATTTCTGGTTTATATTTTCATATGCAAATTCTTCAAGTAAGTTAACAATAAAAACTTCTTGTTTCTGTGCAGGTTCAGATGTCTACCCTGGGTCATATTTTGCATATGCAAATTTGCCAGAAACAATGCAAGGATTTCTGTATGAAGATGAGTCGTCAAGAAAGCGTCATGTCTGTCCGTCCTGTGGGTTGTCTTATTCAACTGTGTCCAACTTGAACCAGCACATGCGTTTGAAACATGAATCAAAAGCAAATTTCCGTTGTGAGATCTGTGGCAGGTCCTTCATCCATAAACATCACTACACCGCTCACATGAACAGTCACAACAACATCAAGGGCTTTAAATGTGACGTCTGCTCCAGGGAATTTTCCTATGAGATAAGTCTGAAAACACACTACAAGAAGATGCATTCCTCCGACTCATAAACTTGAAGATCCTACCTTTGTGATGATGATTTTAAACAAAAAGAGAAAATTTAAAATGAGACGTTTGAAAATGAACACCTTTTAAGGAGATAAAAGGTTTTATATACCTTGTTGTTTGCAAGAAAGAATATTAGACTTCAGCAATATTCTAAAATCTAACTGAATTTCAGCGCAGTACCACCCATGGTTTGCCAGTTCCAGCCAATGCTTACAGGTTTTACTGCAATGCATAGTCACAATGGTTTTGCAGGATGTCTCCTTACAACAATAATAGCTGCCATGATATAAGTGAAATACTCTTGAAAGTGGCGTTAAACCCCAAATCACCTCACTTCACCTCACAACCTTGTGGGTAGTTTTACCTAAATCTAAAATTGGACTGTTTGAACACACCTGATGGGAAGAGATGTTTCAGGTTGCTAGAAAGACTACAAAGACCTTCTCACAAACACTTTGTCCAAAAACATACATGAAAGATACTGCTTTTGAGTCATCTTTTGATTTATGTGTCATCTGTTTCAAAACAGATTTTAACAAGAAGATAATAGATGTTCTTCAAGAATGAAAATCAGTGACCTCACATGCATAAACAATGACCAAGAACATCTTTTATCAGATACTGCTTTAGGATATTGATAAATATGACATTTGCTTCAAAGGATTCTCTTCAAGATGGGTTCTTCATGTTGTTTCAAAGTAATTCAATCAGGTTTTTTTAATGTTAACAAAGGGTTAAGTGTATAGGGTCCTCAGAAATCAAGATCATTCTAAAAAATGATTACATATTTCATACAGGCTTCTTCAGGTTCATAATGGTACAAGGTTTTCAAAAGGATTTTACCTTGATAATTTGGTGGTGTCAGATGTGACTCTTCATATTAATTCTTAATGGTATATGACTGAAAAATGTCCCTGTTCGAAATTCATAAACATTCTGGTTTTGCTCATAATACATCACATTGGGAATCTTAGTGTATTTCACACAAACAATTAATAAATAAGCAGCAAAAATGATTAAAGTTTTTTTTAGCATGTGATGGGAGGGGATATAACAATCCTTTCGATCACACAAAAATGTAAAATGTACCTCCATCTCATCATCAGTACCACTGTGTAATATTCTACGATACATCATGTTTGTCATTAGGAAATAAGGTCTGTTGGTCCTGTGAGTCACATTTTGCTTCCTGACAGTAACTCTAAACTGGTTGAAAAAGTGACAAAGATTATGTTTCATTATGTTGTATGTGGCATTAAATAGATCTCAAACACCATATGTCATTAGTTGAGTTTGATTCACATGTTTGAAAACGTCAACCCATGGTAATCGTAATAGGTTTATGTTTTACTGATTGCATTGCCAAACATTTATTTTTTCAGAGGATCTTAACTTACCCCTGTTTCTAAAAACTAAGATTTGAGTCTCATCTAAATTGACTTCAAGACCCCATTTGATACTAAACTGTGCCAAAACATCTATCATTCTTATCAGACACCTAACATCAGCATGAAATAATGATAAAATATCAAGAAAATCTTGACTGACAAAATTAATGTACCTCAAATGTTCGATTCCTGCAACATTGTATCCAACTCAACAACAAAGAGAGATAAAAGCAAAGGACTCAATCTTCACCCCTGTTTAACGCCACTTAATTTATCAAAATAATGAGATATGGAACTATTTGAAGTTTTAACAGAAGATTTAACCTTTCAATACATGTTCAACAATACTGTAAATACTTTGCCATGAATGCCTTTCTTTAACATTAACACTTAAAACCATAATAACTTATGATTAATAGAATCAAATGGCTTTCTGAAATCAACAAATAAACACTAAACATGACTTTTTGATTTGGATACATATTTTTTATGTTGACATTGAAGGGTTTTCATTGTCACTTTACAAAACTGATAATCATTTAGATATTAATTTCAAAAAATTCTTCTTGATCATTACAACTTTCACAAAGTTCGACATATTTGATCCCAACAACATACTCTGTGCCCCTTTAACAACAGTTAGTTGTATATAAAGTAACCAGTGCCTATTATCAGTTAGAAATTCCGAAAATTTTCTTTATACTTATTTTAAAAGGAGAGCATAGAAAAATGAGATAAGCATAATATGATCACATTTCATTTTAAAATTTTTGGCTAAGTATAGTCAGAATTTGAACAATTTTGTTTTTTGTAGAAACCTAGTTGTTGATGTCGTCACCATGGGTTGTTTACTTGCTCATGTTTAAAATGATCATTGAAGAAACTGTCTCAGTCATTGATGTAGAATATTAAGGTTGGATATGAATTTGGATAATTACTTGTAAATTATATTGATCGAAAGAGAACTTTATGTGTGATGTTTATGAAATATGATTCTTAGCAAGTAGTGATCTACCTAGTAAAAATCAGAATTTTAACCATTTCGATGACTATGTTTGCTTTTAGGTTGTCACAATTTGGAATTTTCCTTGCATTTTAGTCCTATTCAGAAAAAGTAATGACTGCAAGTTTATTGACCAAAATTGGTCTTCATGCTGCAACCAATACACAATTGATAGATCAAGACCAACATATATCTTTACATATCGTCACTCATGATTACATTTTTGCATTCATTTCTTTTGTATATAAAGCTTGATATTAAATACTATTTTTAAGAAACATATGAGGTCACAAGTCAGCTAGAGTTATTAATTAATAATGTCTGTTGTTTTTGTTCTAGGTGCATTTGTGTGCGAAGAATGCGGCAAGAGCTATCGCTTGAAAACCTCCTACTATCAGCATGTCAAGCGATATCATCGAGACCCGGCCTTCTACTGTCGATACTGCAAGAAAAAATTCTACAGTAAATATGACCTTAACAGACACGAGGTCATTCATAGTGGCATCAAGGCTTTTACATGTGAATTATGCGGGGCCCAGTTTTACACAGTCAGCACAATGAAAATACACATCAAGAGAATTCATGTCATATCTTTTAACTATTATTGCAAACATTGTGGAAAAGGTTTTAATGACAGGTGCTTGCTGTGGGAACATGAAAACAGCCACTCTACTCATGCTGATGAAATTGGTTCAGGGGAGGTAACTCCTAATGAACAAGGGGAGTTAACTCCTGGAGACTCAGAGGAAATAACTGCTGGTGGTTCAGGTGATTTAGTTTTTGGAGATTCGGGGGAAATAACTGCTGGTGGAGGAAAAGATGTACTTCGAAACTTAAAAAAGGAAGATTCCGATGGCTGATACCAAACATTGTGCTGAAAAGTGTCATTAAAACTTTCCATTTGTTTTCATAAACATAGATATGATCTAAAAATTATGTTGCATTATAAAAAATAAATATTTTTGTTTACATTCATAAAAAGTTTGAAATCAGCTTAACTCATGTTATTGCTTAAGAGAATATGTTTTCAATTAAGGTTATACACAAATATTTGATCTAAACTTTGAATACTGCATAGTGCAAAGACAAATAAAACCTATGATAAGTTACCACAGGTTTACATCATCCTCTACATCCTCTTTTAGGGTCATTTAAACTCATGAATATGCTAGCCGTAACCCTTTTATGGGCTAACCGATTGATTTCTCAAACTGAAATATTGTCAAATAACATCACTTCAAAGGATAAATTGCAAACTTAAAGTGTTGTAATCATTCTCATCAGTGTCGATGACTTCTCAATCTCATTTAAATCAGTTTAAACTATCACTCATACCTAGCTAAGTTTGTGATCTAAGAACTGGTCCATATTGTTTAGAGGGGTTCTCAGATCAAGAAAAGCAGCAAGGTACCAGTGATGAATTGAATGATTGCTGGCTTCACTGAATCTCTCAAACTGATGTTCTACATGAATATGAGTGAAAGCAAGAGTTACCTCCCTTGGTCCATACTATCCAGACCTTGACAGTCTTCATTATCATCTACCTTGGAACAGTTTTGCAAGCTCCTTTGCTTCAGCAAAACTGCATTCATGCTTTCACTGTACTTCTTAAATATTCAACAAATGTGATTCAAAGCAGTGTCCTTTTATCATGTATTTTCATGAAAGTGAAGATAGATTGCATGTGTCAGCTTTACTGCCAATGAACAGACTTGAATATACTCTTCCTTGAAGATGAGCGTTAATTGTCATGTAATTGTTTGTCAAGTAAACTCTCTAAGATCGTTTGAGAATCATGATGCTTAGAGATCTTATGTGTGTTTTTCATGTGAATATGTAAATAAACAATCATTTTTCATCTCTTCTTGTCTAATCATCATTTAATTAAAGAAAGAGAGAATCTGTCAGGGGTTCAAAGTCGTGCCCATGTTCACAGTATAGCACAACCTCACCAGCAAGTCATATCTGGTGCCAGTTCTAATCAATGCCTGATTTAACCCTTGCAGCATTTCTCTGTTTTTCTGTCACCTGTCTAGCCAAATGCAGCTGAACTGATAGTTTTATCAGAACACTTATGCAAAAGGGCAGCACTAAAACTTCAAATCATAGCATTAGGCAGTATAAAGTAAGGCTTCAATTGGCTTGTGAAAGAGACTGGCTAAAGCTATGTGTTGCAGCAAGTCATATCTGGTTCCAGTTCTAATAAATGCCTGATTTAACCCTTGCAGCATTTCTCTGTTTTTCTGTCACCTCTCTAGCCAAATGCAGCTTTACCTGAAAATGAAAGTTCTATCAGAAGTCATGTGCAGGTAGCAATTTATTTCACAAAAGGGGAGCACTAAAACCACCAATTTTGGCAGTAAGGCTTTAATTAGCTTGTGAAGGAGACTGGCTCAAGTTATATGTTGCAGGGGAAGTTGATTCAGTTATTGAGTTAAAGCAAAGAAAAACAAGATTTTCTGGATAGGCTTCAATCATATTCCTCAAAGACTACAGATCTAGACCCTTTTTCATAAGATTGCGTTCCACTAATCAAGATTTGTTTAGCTGGTGTGTGATAACAGACGGAAAGTGAAGAAGGTCCCATTGAATAAACTTCCTTTCCTTCAACTCTCTAAAACCTCTTCTTAAAATGCAAGATATAGTGTATATCAAACCATATAAAACATCTAAGTCCCAACCTTTCTTCATGGGGCGGGATAGTGCAGTGGTTAGCACCTTTGGCTTCTGATCCGTGCTTTGAATCCCGCCAGGTGCTCAGCAACTTTGTCTGCAGTAGATAACTGTTCTACACACAGTACAGTTTGGTTCCAATGCTACACTGAATTTCAGCGCAGTACTACAAATGGTTCCCAAGTTCCAGCAAATGGTTCACAAGTTCCAGACGATGCTCGCAGGTTTCACCACAATGCTGGCTTTCTCCCTGCAATAATACTAGCAGCCCTGATAAAAGTGAAATACTTTTGAAGACAGTGTTAAACCCAAAATCTCACATAATGACGCACGCATTAAAAGGGGCAGTAGCAAGTTTGTTTTGTCTCTCAAAAACGAAAATAAATGTTTATTGCAGGGTAACCAATTTTAATAGAAATCCATTTAACGCACTAGTGCACACCAATATTTCGTTAACACAACGAATGCACAGATACGGCATATCTCTCGATATTACTCACGACCCACACTCACGTAATCTACCTCGTAAGTTATCTAACAAATATTTACGTATTCAGATAGTAAAGTTGATTTTTAAAGACCGGAAGAATGTACTGCAACGTAACTTTAAATCCGCATGAACTAAGATATCGGAAATATTAAAATTTTGCTTACAAACAGAAAAGCGAAAACGGCAGCCGCTTTGGTCAATCTAATAACAATGCTGATGCTGTGTTATTAAATCGGGTTATTCACAACATCGCTTTCATAAACCATATTTCATTCTTTGTTCTCAGTTCAGAGTTTTATTCAATAGCTGCACATAATACTAGTTCAGCCGCGTTCAACTGTCCATAATTTATCCGTTTTGTGCACAGCTAACCATAGATTTTTTATATGTCCAAGCCGACAGCGGCTGTCTAAACTTTGTCATTGTTGATTGCAGGTCAACTGTGAAGAATTTTAAGTATTTCTTTGCATCGATAGAAAGCTTAAGTGAATGCATAAGTCCCCTTAAACCTTAAAATGGCCAATTTAAACCGTAAGCGTGCACTAGTGCCTTTAAACTATGTGTATTAACAATTATTTGAAAGATTATTTAGCTTTTTGAGAACACGGACACGAAAATGACAACAGCTATGTTGCCCGATCTAGAAATTACTTACACATCAACATTATGTATGTGTTATATCGAGGAGGCATATCGAGGTATATCATGGCACCGACCCTGTTCTGGCTCTAACTTTACGTCCAAAAAAATTAAATACAAGTTTAGTTAAATATATACGTAATCAAAAGATACTTTCAAATACGTTACCAACAGTTAAAATTGGACAATAACTCACGTTTGACATTATAATTAGCGATATTTTAATTAGAGAAATAATCTTTGCACCAAAAGAATCTAAAGTCTGAAAGGTGTGTATTCAATATCCGCGCCATTGTGTTCCATCAAAATTGTAACTATTGTGAAACCATGCTATATGGAATTGTTTGAGTGGCAGGTTGTTCGTATAAGCAAGATGACGATGTTTTTTATGCAAATAATGGATGTACAACGTCTCTATTTTCACAATAGCGACGTTTCGGTTTCAATTCTTATACCGTTCTCCTTGCTATATCTCTTTGTTGTGACGTGAGTAAATCACTGCGATGTTTATTTTAGAAAATACTTTAAGATAACCTAAGTGCAATGATAATTATGAAATGACCATTAGGTTATTCAGGCACGTGGCAACGTTTCTGTTACGTTTGGTGACGTAGGTTACTTGTTTCATTTGGTGACGTATCTGTTGCCTATTTCTACTACCTATTCAATCAAATTTACCGTAACTATTTTCTTTCAGGATGAAAGGTATTAAAGTTTCCTTTTATATAAAAATTAATACTTTCTAGAGTCAGAATGTGATTTTCTTATAATAATGACATAACCCAATTTTACTGATGTCATGGTGAACATATTTAAATTGAAGTTCTATTCGTTAGAGATTTGTTGTTGAATTTAAAAACAAAAATATATTCGTTTGAAATTCACTGGATTTTTTTTCATTTCATAATGTTGAACTTCTTTAAGAAACTTTAGTAGTTTTTGGAAAATATCTTAATATATATATTCCTTTTAGAGAGACTTTTTTGTTATTTCACTAAATGATGCCAGAACAAACGTCCCATACCGTGAATCATGGAAATAATTTTTCAATTCCAATTTTTATTAACATAATCGGCGCTGACCAAAAATTAAGAAAAAGACACCATCGTTGACAGATAAATAAAGGTAAATCTACCTACACAAATTTGATGTATATTCATTAGATTTTACAAATAAAAGTTGTTTATCAGTGAAACTATTTGAATGGCTTACAGTGATTTCGTAGACAAAACCATTTCGTAGACACGGGAATTTCGTAGACGAAACAATTTCGTAGACAGTGATTTCGTAGACAGTATTAAATTTGTATTTCTAAGTCACTGTTGACTATTATTTGTAATTATCATTATCTTTTATAGTAGTTCATATCTTGTTGCATGAATATTGATTATGAGAATGTTGTTAGCGTTACGTAGAATGTTATAAGCTTTACATGCAAGTGGATTAAAATTAATTGTTTGACTCAATATATTTGTAAACAATTTGTAAAAACATGACAGTTATGTTGTCGGCGGATTAGCCGCGCTATTTGTTTTTATTGTCAGTGACTTTTATTGTCTTCCCGGATGTTTTCTCGTCTCTATGCTGGTGTTGATTGTGTAGTTTTTTAAAATAAATTTAATCATACTTACCTTAATTTATTTTATTAAAAGATCAAACAAGAACTGAAAGAATTGAAAACAACACATACATATTGGATTACTTTAATAGTTTCAAAACACAACAAAATTGACTATTTATATCTTTTATTCACTTTATTTCTTTCATCGAACCAAATAGTGTTCGCACCTTGAGTTTGATAAACAAAAGTTTGCTATTATTACTTCTAATCCTATATTAAAACCTGTCTACGAATTCACTGCTCGGTTTGTCTACGAGTTCACCGGATTTCGTGTCTACGAAATGGTTTTGTCTACGAAATCACCGCATCCCATTTGAATCAACAAACAAATCCCTTGGTGAATTAAATCGATACCGCTGACGGCTTCGTTAGGCCTTCTGCACTAACAATATGTCGTCGGCAAGTAGTATCAAAGACGCGACTCGAAGCTCACAACACCGTTATCATGTCTGTGTCGCTGTAAGGAAAATGGCTCCGGAAGTATTCCTAAACAGGTGCTCTTTTACCCAGTAAGAAATAAGAAGAAATGCAGAAAATGCGGTAAAATGGCAATTTCTACATTCGAATTTTCCTTTCCACGGTCATTTTTAGTGAAAGCATATCAAAAGCGATTTAGCCCAAACGTGATTGAATATTCTGCATCGTACATAACCTCGGAATATGAATGGAAGCGATGTGCTTTGACAACAATAAATCCCGATCGACTGTCAAAACAAAATCAGCTGCACTGTCAACTTCAGATACCGTACGAAAGCGAAGCACATTCCAAGGAGGGTAAGATATGTATTCAGCTGAGAAATCTGTCCGTAGATATCGTAAATTCAGAAATCCATTTGAACCTGCATGATTTGAGTGATACTCCTTATAGAGAAGACGATGCCTCCTTAAAACAAACGCCAAACATTGATGAGCTTAACTTTGCATTACCATTCTCATGCATCGAGAAGATTGTCAGAAATAGAGGTGGGTCGATCTACAGATCGGAGGCATGGTACCTTGGACTCAGTGGGGTAGTTCTACCCTGCATGTTGAACGCCACCGAAATGCTAACAGACAATGGTGAAGAAAGACTACAGCTAGTGTTTGAGGGACTAATATTGAGCAATAGCATTTCTCCATTTACTTTGAAATTCATGGCTGCAAGTGCAAATCGCCCCAAACAACATCCGTCATCAACCATATCTATGCCAGTAATTGTTTCAAATTCAGCACCGACGGTACCATGTTCAACAAACACATTGCAACAAGTCCATCCTATAACCATCAGAGTACCTCCCCCATCTATTGGATTCAATCTAACCACAAATCCCATGATTCCAACAATACCAATGATGCCAGCAATGCAAGCATTTTCTATATCTCAAGTCATACCCACCCAAAACAACCCTCATATCACTGTCACCGCTGGTTCCATTCTCCAGGTCACGACCTCTGGTACTGTTATTGATAGAAGTATTACTTCTACATCAAGTGCTGGACCAACTGAAACACAATCTGACGAAAGCTACAGGTCTCTCGTACATATTGAAGAAATAATTGCCAAAGACTTTTCGCCAAAAGATGACTCGGATGTATGTGAACCTATTAACTTGACCAAAAATCGAGAAGAAAGTCCTGATCTTCTCGGTAAGATTATTGAAGAGACAATTTTGAAAGACACTGATAGTGATAATTCTTTGGATAGAATCTTGGCAGGTAATCCAACCTTCTCAGAAAGAGATATAATCAAAACTGGTAATGATGTAGAGACAGCTGTAATGCAGTCCATGGCCTCTGACGGCACGTCTATGATGGATGCACCTTGTGTTGAGATTTCTCAAGGATCCCATTACGTCAACTCGGGAGGGATCGTCAGTGAAGCTTTCATCATGGCAAATTCAATGGTAGACTCAGACGATGAACCATTAATCACGCAGAAGGTCAGCAAAACTGAAACAAAGTCAAAGAGTGCACGGAGAAATACATCAAGCCCCAGATCCAAAAATCCAAAGAAACAATCTGGCAAGTCCACAAAACATTCTGGAAAAGAAAGGAGAGATTCATCTGTGAAAGTTAAAGAAAAGCATAACACATTGGGAAGTGGTCATTTTAATGAAGGTATTGAACTTCTCACTCAAAGTGAAAAGGATAAGTATTCATATTTGGCCGATGTACGCGAAAAGACATTTATTCAAAGTATAGAAAATGACAACACTCTGTCAATGGTAAACAGTTCCACTATAAATACTCCAAAGCCAAAAACTGATATTGGAAAGTTCAAAGCAAAGTCCAGCCCAAAGTTCAGAAAAATTCGACCAAGAAGTCCTTTCATAGAGATTCCAAGTGAAGCAACTTTTGTAGGGGTAGGAGAGTGTGTCAAACAAGGTGATCAAGAAGAGAAAAAACATCTTGAGCCAACAGCTATTGGAAGACTGAAGGCAAAGTCTGGCTTGAAGTCAATGATGATTAGATCAAACAGTCCATTTATAGAAATCCCGAGTGAAGCCTCTTTTGTTGGAATCAGTGAAAGTGCCAAACCCATGATACAAGAAGAGAAGAAAACAATTGAAGAATCTGATTATGGTACTGACTCAGATGAAGTTAGAGGCTGTCAGTTGGAATCGGAGCCCGACGAAAGAAGAAATCCCAGAGAAAAATTGAATGAGGATCAGCGATCAAGTCCCTCAAGAGATGATCATTCAGTTTTACCCTCGAAATCTGAAGAAATGACAAAAAAGGTCAGATCATCAAATCTTAGGACAGAAAAATCAAGGAAAGATAACTCATCTGTAGAAGAACAAGAACTGCAGATAGAACATGATAGATCCAGAGATGAGGAAGAAAGAGCTGCAGATATTACTCGACTGGAGAAGGAAGAATCTCAAAGGTCAACAGACGTTGATAGAACACAAAAAGCACAAAAAGAAGGTCATAGACATCAAATTGCCAGTAATGAGAAATTGAATTTAAAAATGAAAAAGGTTCAGCCTACCAGACAAAGGAATGAGGAACCTTTGTCAGAAGAGCCACCTCAAAAACCTGAAGTCATCGATGAAGTCACCATGAAGGAAGACAAATATGAACAGGAAGTCAATGGTACTGCTTCTAATCCATATGATAATGAAGTCACAAGATTTGATGAAGAAGACAAGGATGAAGACGAAGGGGCTATATCAAGGGATGAAGTTACTGGCAGAATATCAAAGAAAAAAGGACGTAAAAGTAAAGTGGACTTGAAAAATACTTTAGGAAGAAGCAATGCTGATGAAAATATAAGGGAAGAATCTGGAAATGGTGCTGGTGAAAAGGATGACGTTGAGAAAAAGGATAGAAAATATTCACATCAGCAATTAAAAGGTTCGCGTTCCAAAAGTCCACGATCAAAGTGGTTTCGAAATCAATCGGAAGAGGCTATTCATCCTAAGTCAATAGTGCAAACAGGTGAGGAAGTGGAGGAGAAGAAAGAATCTTCTGAATCTGGTGACACAGAACCTACAGAAGAAACAGTGATGGGAAATACAGAGACTCTAGAAGGAATGGACACAGAACCTTCTGCAGAGGTCCTTGAGGAAAAGGATGCCCTGTCAGCTGTCGGAGAATCGTACAACTCATATTCACGATCAACAGGTCAAAGGGGTAGAAGGGGGAGAAAAAGAAAAACTACCAAAGGCCTAAGTCAGGAAGAATCTCAACAGAACACTTCTGCCTCGGATAATGAAACTCCTCCAGATGATAAGAATGAAAATTATGAAAAAGCAGGATCTGGCAGTATTGACGAGGGTGTTGTTGAAGATGGTAACAACATTCAAACTCAGAAAGAGGATGCTGTAGAAAACAATTACAAGGACCTCAAAGTAGTAATTGAATTCATGGATACAGAAAAGTTTCAACCATTACAGGAAAGAGATGGATTAGGCAGTAAAAAAACAGGAGGTCTAAGATTAAAGATATCAAGAGTTAAGAAGAAACATGTTTCTTCCTTGTGTGATGAAGGGGAAGCAGAAGGGGAGACATCATTGTCCCAGTCCTCAGATGACGAACCTCTCGTAAAAAAGATCAAAAGTTCAAACAAATCAGAAGAAAAGGAAATATCAAATGAAAGAAATGAAGACGGAGGTAACCTTGAAGTCAAATCGAATGAAGACATTGAACACCAAACAACTGAAGTGTCAGAATCAGAATCTCAGAAGTCAGCTGCTGTTGAAGAATATGTAAGTCCAACAAAACGAAAAGGAAGACCTCCAAAGTCAAAATGCAGCAAGGAAAAGATCAAACAAGATACATTAACTAAGAAAAATGTAGACAATGAAAATGCAGGAGATTACAGAGAACATACTGAAGATGTTGCTGTTGAAGAAAATGAAAAAGAAATTCCTTCAAAACGCAAAGGAAGACACCCGAAGTCAAAGAGCAGTCAGGAAAAGGGAAAAACAGATACAGTTTCTAAGGATGAAGAAGATAAAGAAGCTGACATGAATCAAGATGAGAATGTTATCGAGGATAATGAAAATCAAACTCCTACAAAACGTAAAGGAAGACCTTTGATATCAAAATGCAATCAGGATAAAGGGAAGCAAGATGCAGTTTCCAAGGATGAAGAAGATGGAGAAGCTGGCAAGAACCAAGATGAGGATAATCAAAATCAAACTGCTACAAAACGCAAAGGAAGACCCCCAAAGTCAAAATGCAGTCAGGAAAAAGGAAAACGAGATACAGTTTCTAAGGATGAAAAAAATGAAGAAGCTGGCAAGAACCAAGATGAGGATGAAGATGTTGTTGAAGAGGATCAAAATCAAACTCCAACAAAACGTAAAGGCAGACCTCCAAAGTCAAAAGACAGAGAGGCTAAGAGAACACAAAAAGAAATATCTCAGGAAAGAGAAAACAAAGAACCTGCCACAGACGAAAATGTTGTTGAAGAAGATGAATCAAAAACTCCTACTAAGCGAAAAGGGAGACCCCCGAAGTCAACAGGCAGCGAAGCAAAGACTACTCAAGATGATGGTTCAAAGGACACTGAAGAGGATAACACAGACTTGAGTGAAAACCAAGAGATGGTTGCTGTTGAGGTAGATGAAAATTCAACTCCTAAAAAACGTAAAGGGAGACCCCAGAAGCCTGATGGCGACCAGGCTAAGACTGCACAAAAAAAGGACATTGAAGAGAAAGAAGACAAAGAACAAGATGAACTTGTTGCTGAAGATGAAAATTTTACTCCTACAAAGCGTAAAGGAAGACCCCTTAAGTCAAAAAGCAGCCTGGATAAGCAAAATACAATTTCCAAGGTTGCAGAATATACAGAATCCGGAAAAGAACAAGATGAGAATGTTCCTGTTGAAGAAGATGAAAATCAAAGTCCTACAAAACGGAGAGGAAGACCTCCAAAGTCAAAAAGCCATTCAAATTCCAAGGATAAGGAAGAGGTCAGCTCAAATGTCCCTGAAGATAACAAAGAAGGTTCATTGAAAGAAACTAGAGATGATGTCACTTCTAACAGAGCTGAAACTGAAACCAGAGATCCTGATGGGCAGCAAATAATGGAAGTCTTGGATCCCAAAACTGGTCTTCTTAAAACGGTAGCAGTTCCTGAAAGTGATAAGGAAGATCAAAATGAAAAGAAAGATGAAGTTTCACATGAAAAGTCAAAAAGTCTGAGAGGTCGGAAATCAAAACAAGGCAGAGGAAACAGATTCCGACCAAAGGGAAAAGAATCTGAGGAAGATAAAAGTGGTACGGGAAAGGAAGACCAGCCAACTGTGGACAATGAAGCAGGTTTTGCCCAGGCTTGTCCAGAAGAAGATTCTGAGGAGATTGATAAGGATAAATCCGAAAAGAAAGATGTTCAAAAGGATAAGAATGTTCCTGAAAAGAACCAAAGGGCATCAGATGAAGCTGAAAATGCTCTTCAGGATAAGTCCAATAACAAAGAAGAGGACTTGCAAGTTGAAGAACCTGACCCTAACAGTAAGGCCCCTGAAGATGACTTTGATCTTAACAATATCGTTGAGAGCATCAAGAAATCTCTGAGCGAACGAAAAAGCCCTGCTAAGGACATCACAACAACTTTGAAGACTTGGCCGTCCTTGGGTATGAAAGGTCGTGCTTTTGGTGAGTAGCTTTTTGACTGTTCTTTAGTGTATGAAATAAGACTTGTCTGTTGATGTTTTGAATTTAGGCTAAAAGATATAGTATTTCACAAGTATGAATTCAAGGTAAAAGTCACCTAGAAACTCCTTTAACTTTTGCTCTTGGCTCAGACTTCGTGGTGACATATTTCCTTCTGACTCTACTTCAAATTTATTGGATGCAAGGATGATGCCTTTTTCTATTTCTTTAAGTCTTTCATATAATCTACTGCAGGTTTTCCTCCATCAAGCTGTGATCAAAATTAACCATACAAAAGCGCTACCCTTTCAGACCTCTGTATTTCTTAAAGAACTAGTCCAGACCAATTCCTGCTAGCCAAATGCATCTCAATGATCATAAGATCTAAATTTTGAACTAGTCCTTCGGACGTAAGCGGTGTAACCTCATTGTTGTTCCTACTTTACCAGTTATTACACTTTACCATTTTCTATTTAATAGTCCACGGGCTACAGGACTAATGCTAATTTCAAAACCCGTCATTTTTTTCTCAGTTTGTATTTTATTACTTTAAATTTCATGTAAATTTTGGCTTATTCATTGCAATGTTTGACATTATTTTCCATATAGTATGTTATCTGTTAAATCATTTATGAATATGAGTTCTGAAAATTATTAACTTGAAGGCGATTGAACTGTAAATTACAATGTTTGGAAAATTAGATTAGAATGAATAAACTCATATTTATTTTTATCTTTAAAGCTGTTAAATAGCACTTAACTTGGTAAAATTGTTATTGTTACTCCAAAAAAAACCTTGATACATTTTATACAGTAACAATTTTTTAGATCTTATTCTTGGTCAGATGAATGCAAAGAATCCATCAAATATCTTGTTACCACTTTCTATATGATACTCAAGTCGCCCCTGTAAGATAATACGTTGCCTCTTGTATTTCACACCCTATCAGATTTCAAATAGCAAAGACTCCCAGTTACAATCAATATTTTATCATGAATTCTTAATCATCAAGTGGCTGGGATCCTTTTGTTCTATTTTTTTGGCAAAATGTTTTCAGATATGTCGACGACCTCCTCAGTGGGAAGTTTTGACCCCGAGTGGAGGGCGATGTTCCCATGGATTTATTACCATGAGGAGAACAAGGCCGTATTCTGCAAGGTAGGTTTGTATTCAGATGTACAGAAATGCTGTTTATCCTTTATAATGGATAGATCTTGAGCATGGTAATAGCTTATAGAAAGTATTATTAATTATTGTGCCTGTTTTGGGATTTATGGTATATATGTTCCTTTCATCTAAACTTGAAACGATAAATATGAAAAATTATCATGAAAGTCTGTTGGGTTTTTTTCTATCAATATGTTATCAATTTTTCATTTTTATTACAATTATAGTTTCTACATTGTATATACTTTATACTGTCTTGATGACCTATTATGAAATTATTACGAATATCTCCAGGTATGCACTATGGGGGAGATGAAGAATATATACACGAGCGGTTCACACTTCTTGAGCCTCGATCCTCTCCTCTCTCACACCGAGTCAGACGACCACGTCACAGCCGTCACCTCCAACAAGGGCCCGTCACTCTGTGAGTAAAGCTTTATTTTATTCTTTTGTGCATCACTTGCCAGTTGAAGACGTTGCTATGAAATAAATTCAATATTTTAAAAACACTTTTTATTATCATGTTGTGTTTTGTTGATGACCTGACATCGTAATTGTCATGTTTGATAATGTCAGTTGATCAGAGGCAATGAAGTATATTTTACTTTCATGTAAACGTCATATCAGTAAAGTTCTTAAAGATGGGTTGATTTAAAGCTGCAAATTATTTTTTTAAAATAAAACCAGGTGCTTTTGAAATAGACTTTTTGAGAATGAATTTGTTATCTAACTTGCTTTTGCATATTCAATACCTTATACCTTTATTCAATACCTAGTACGCTCTCTACTTTGCGAAGGATTTTGAATCAGTGTTTGGACTATGTGTTGAATGTGTCCCCAGTGCCGGCAGACGACTCCCTGGAGTGGCAAGAGAAGCTCCAGCAGCGTCTGAGTGAGATGTTCGCGGGGAACAGATTGAAGAGATTCAACTTTGACTGGCTCAACAAGTTCAAATGGCTGGTGTATGACGAAGACCAGGCCAAGATGTTCTGCAAGGTAAGTTTTGATTAATGATAATAAATAGAGAATCTCACCCAAGTGCCTTCTGATGTCATATATATCAACAATCAATATCTGAGGCTTGCATGATCAAAACTAAGAATTGTCTACCATTTTATAATGCACAATCTTTTTAAAACTAAGGCTTGTTTATGATGAGGACAAAGGCAAGATGTTTGTTATGAGGAGGATTAGTCTGTCCTCAACTCCTTTTTAGAACTAATTATCAATCATTTTTTGTACCCGATCCTGTTTGTGTAGAGGGTTGTGTATGATTTGAAGAAAGGTATTCATTGTTCATCCAGCAGTTCTAGTTTTGTAAAAAAGCCTGAGTATCACAAAGGAATTAACATTGGCCGTGTTCCTTCAAATTCAATGTCACTGGCGTGGTTCTTCCATTTACTCAAAATACAAAGCTACAAAATCAACCTAGATTAGAGCTTCTCTTAAGATTATGAGTTATCATTCTTGAGATTTTTTTTTATCAATTACTGGTATATCTATTTACTTTTTACTGGCAACTTGCAACTTTATAAGTTTATAAGTATATACTAAAATAGTGAGATTGCTATGTCCTTAAGGCCTTTTTGATTTCATTTATAAGCCTTGTATTATATTCCAGCTGTGTTCTTTTATCTGAGGTTGATGTGGCTTAAAAATGTTCCTTTTCATTGATACGCTTCATCTCACATTCCAGTACTGCCGGAAGCTGGACACGACTAACATGTTCAAGCAGGGCACGAGAAACTTCGCCAAGAAGCATCTTATAAATCACTCAAAGAGCAAGAACCACCATGAAGCAATGTCCGCGGAAACAGCTCCCGCAAAAAGTGAGTTGTGAATAAAGCTTTATTGTATGCTGAGCAGCGAGGGATGGAGTTTCTCAGTTTCTGTTTTACAGTTTAATATCACTTTCTACTCGCAGTGAAACATGTACTATGGTATGACTTCACTTTCACTTATGTTGCAAAGTTATTACTCTTGTTAAGTGATGATGTAGCATATTTGTCAAATTTGTTCATCTCTCAATGTAACCCTGCCATTTGATTGGGAGAAAAAGAGTATTTTGCACTAATGTTTTTCACCACCACACATAGCTTCAGATAGATACATATATGATTTGTTCAAAATATATTTGATCTGAAGAAAAGTAAGGATGCAAAAAACTATAAATGACTATTTGTTTTGTTGCAGAAACAAACAACACTGAGGATATGAATCAACTGGACACATCGGACATCTTCTTCAGCGTTGACACGGACGAAACCATTGAAGCAGAACCGTTACGCTGGAACAGAATCGCAGACTCGGTCAACCATAGTGGCAGTGACACTGACTCCTCATTCACTCCGAAAAAGGTCAAGCGAGTCCCGACATACATGTCACCGGTTGTCAGACTTCAGGACGTGTCAAAGAGTCCCTTCATCAAGTCTGGTCGAGTAGATATCAAGTCGGTGGCAGATGGAATTGAAAATCTTGTTCCTAGAAAACATAATCCACCAATATCGAAATCCTCAGAGAAGCAGAAGAAGAAAGCGATGAGTTTTCAGAGTCAATTTGAGATGAATATTGCCAACTTGTCAGCTGCTGTGGATGACATGGCTGAAAGGAATGTGAGGATTTCTTCTGTAGCAGAGTCGGAAAGCAGCAGCTCGGATGAAGTATTTCTGGTTCAATATTTAGACCATGATAAAACAGCCGCCAAACCTAAATCCAGTGAGAAACTTACTGACAAAGACATTGATTCAGATTTACTAGGCATGATACCATTAGTCCTGGAGGATTCCATGGACATGGGCTGTTCTTCTCCTGAACTCTCTCCCAGGCCTTCAACAAGTCGACTTCCAAAAGACCATTCATCCCCTTGGATTCCAGAGCCAGTGGCAAGTAGAAATCAGACTTCAAAAAGCTTGTTTAAAAGTGAAGAACTTTTGGCTGAATACCTGTCAAATTCAGGAAGAGACTCGCCAAAGTTGAAAATATCTGCATTGAAGCCAGTTGTGGTATTGTCTGCTATTGGAAAAGAGAATTTTGGGAAGAAGGCATCTGTCATAGAGCAAAACACATTGGAAGAAACATTGAGGAAACAAAAAACTGAAGATGACAGTGAAGTCTCTGATAAGGAATCTGCTCCAACAAAGTCCTCAAAACATCAGAAAGATCCTGCTTGGATAAGTTCAAAACAAAGTTCATCAATGGAAAAACCAGAAATTCTTCCAAAGAAACTAAATTCTGGGAAAAACAAGGACACTGAAGATGAAGTCCTAACCTTCTCTACATCACTGGGATACAGCAGTGATGATGGTGATGACTTTGTGGATCTGCCAGATATTGGTGATGATGATGCAGGAGAAACCAAAAGTTTCCAGAGAGGTGAGGATGAATCTGCCGCAGAGCCTGTGGAAGGTTTTGCTGCCAATACAGAAATGGAAAAAGAAAAGGAAGAGGAAGATGAACAGCCAATTCAAAAAGTTGAAACTAAGAGAAGGGGCAGACCTCCTAAAAAATCTATATCAACATTAAGTTCTGATGCTCAGCCTGAGAATGCTTGTACAGGTACAAAGGACACTGATGAAGAAGAGGAATCAACACGCGGGAAACAGGAAGCTTCTGCTGAACCTGCCAAGGATGATCAGAGTGTTGAAGTGACTGATGCTAAAACTAAGAAAAGAGGAAGACCGTCTAAAAAATCAAAAACAAAATCAAGCTCTGATGCTCAGCGCGAGAAAGCTTGTGTAGATCCAGAAGCTCTGCCCAAGAGTACTGATGAAGATGAGGAATCGACAAAACCTGAAACATCTGCTGAAACTCAAAAAGATGTTCAGAGTTTTGAAAGGACTGACACTGAAACCAAGAAAAGAGGAAGACCGTCTAAAAAGTCAAAAACAAAATCCAGCTCTGATGCTCAGCGCGAGAGAGATCTGCCTGAGAGATCTATTGAAGATGAGGAATCAACATCTGGAAATCCTGAAACTTCTGCTGAAACTCCAAAAGATGTTAAAGAGACTGATGCTGGTGCAGGTGCTGGTGCTGGTGCTGATGCTGATGTTGATGCTGGTGCTGATGTTGATGTTGATGCTGGTGATAAAAGTGATCAGACTTCAGAACCTGTTTCTCTTGATAAACCTGCGGAAGATTCCAATAAAACAATCAATGTTGCTAGGAAAAGACGCGGCAGACCACCAAAGCAGCAGGTAACAGATACTGTTCCAGAGGAGTCTGGGCCAAAGAAGACTAGAAAGAATTCATCTTCTCCAAAGTCTACCTCAAGACTAGATGTCAATAATGTTGATGAGGCTAATAAGACTGAAACAAAAGGAAATGATATTGAAAAGTCCAGTGCAGATGACTTTGATGCTTATAAGACAGACAAAGATTCAACATCTGCAAGAAAACCTCAGGAGAACTTAGGAACTGCAAAGGATTCCGATAATGTTGAAACCCAAAATGACGTTGAAGAGAGTATAGCTTCTGAGGAAACTCTCTCCAAGGATGTCAACAAATCTAAGATGGAGGAAGCTGCAAAAGAACCTGTAGTTAATGAAGAGACAAGAGCAAACAATAAACCAGTTGCAAAGGGAAAGAAAAGAAGAGGCAGACCTCCAAAGAATGCCAAGTCAGCTTTTCCGAGCAATGATGAGGAAACTCCAGAATCTTCACCCAATAAGTTGCGAAAGAAGTCGCCATCTCCGGCTCCAAACAATTCAGCCAATGACAGTGATGTATGTGACTTAATGGATCTCCCTGATGTCACACCTACTTCAAGATCAGATGACAAAATGGACTTGGGTACAGATGAAGTTTCTGAAATTTTGGAAACTCCTGAGAAGGTACCAGAGACTGCTTCAACTCCAGGTAAGGTGTCAGAATCTCAAGCTGATGTAACAGAGATTGTACCTTCTGGCACGACACCTGAAGCCTCTGCAAGAGATTCAGAGGCCCAACAGGACTCAGAGCTGGTTGAGACATTAGAAACATTTGCACAAGACGCACTACAGACGTCTGCGGATACAGATGGTAGAAGGAAAGTTGGGCGTAAACCCAAAGGTAAGAAAGGCCGAGGCAGACCTTCCAAAATTACCAAGACTGTGAGTGTGGTCCCCAGTGACATTGAAACTGATTCAACAGTTGAGAACATCCCAGGACCACAAGCTGAAGACAAGAACGGTCCTCAGGATTATAGCTCTGAGGACAGGCAGACAAATATAGAGGACCAGCCAAGACTGGGTAGTGAATCGGTTTGGGACACTGTAAAATCTCTTAAGCACAATTCAGGCAGCAAATCAGATGAAAGCGCGGTTAGTTTAACTAAACCTGACTTTGAAACCATTTCTGGTGACTTAGCCATAAGTGAACAAACTTTAGAAATATGTGGTTCTACAAAGACTCAGGAAAAGTCAAACAAGAGAAAAAGTCCCAAAATTGGCCCCAAGTGTTCAAAGAAGTTTCTTTGCAAGCAGGGAGAAACTGATTCTCAACAAGAACATGAATCCAGTGACTCCCAGTGTGTAGCCATTGAGCCAGTACTCAAGAAATCGCCGAAAGTAAGATTAGGACCAAAGTCTGTGAAAGAGAGATTACAAAGAGAGGATTTGGAGAACAATGTTCCCAGGAACAGTGAACCATCACCCAGTGAGATAGACTTGGACGACCTTCTCAATAACCTTGACCTCACTGAGATGATGATGTGTTACATATCGTTGAAACCATTGAAGTCACAATAGCTTCAGTTAGTCCCTTGTCATCATCAAGTCACAGTAGCCTTGTATCCTAGGCCAGATCTCACTTCGCCGATCAAGCATCATTTCTCATTGGTAACCTGTTCTGACTACCGCAGACTCTTGGGTCAATGCTAATTATCCCTATATATGTTACCTTAGTAGTAAGATGGTTGGGTAAAGTGTGAAATGCTTTGTAATTTAGATTTCCCTGTAGATATGGTTCTTAGAAGTAAAAAGACTGGCCATTTTGATGGCCTGAACCGTGATAAAGCTTGCTTCGTGCTGGACATTTCTTAAATTAGCTTCCCCTTAAATTGAAAAAGTTAGAATTCCCTGTAGATATTGGTTCTTAAAGTAAAAAGACTGGCCCCTTCGATGGCCTTAAACCTGATAAGGCTTGCTACATGCTGGAATCTTTCAAAAAGTTAGTTTCCCCTTGATTGGAAAAATAGCACTGTTGCTGGCTATTATTCAAGCACTTTTTATTCATACACTTGTGTAGAGCTAAATTCCTTGTGGTAGTGATGCAGACACTTCTAGATATAATAATGATTATCAAGGATATTGATGTACCAGTAAAATATTTCCTTGCCTTATGTACAGTATCCGCACTAGAGATGTACTCTAGCAGGTTCCTTCTTTAAGATATTCAAGCCTCCCCCTATGTTTTACTGTTAGGGACCCATGACATTAACATCGCCATGATTGACCTGAGAGCCTGTATTTCGCTTGGTTTTCACAATTATATATCATTGCCTAAGATTGGTAACATGCCTTTAATATTGGGTTATTTGGCCAACATATTTGACATGTTTGACTTGAATCTAATTAAGAGATGACTAATATAATTACATAAGACAGTAAAGATTTCTCAATGATGTTTTCAATATTGTGAAGATATGCAATGTTCAGAGTATACACTTACTCCTTCAACTGGAAACTTCGTGTAATTTCACGATAAGGGATAAAACATTCTTGCCTTTCTTAAATATTCCATTCCTATAGTCCCTTCAAAACACACATTCAGTACTGCAAATTTTAAATATTATTCCAATAATTCAGGCAGTATTAACAGTTTTGATTTCACATGTAGATGTTACATAGTTGTTTGAGCCTAATAATCAATATCAATTCAACTGCAATGAAATGTGATTGTGAGATTCCACTAGCTATCAAGTCATATTGTTAACATTATGAGTCATCAGGTCTCTTGTAGAAGTCATAAGTGTTGTGAAGCAAGTCATGTCTACCTAAATTAGGACGAATAGATTCATATTTCTATCAAGTCGACCAATGTTTGTTGTCAAGTATGGACCCGTTACTGGCTTGAGAGGATATCAGTACTTAACTCAAGAGCAGAGTTATAACTGATTTTGAAGTATTGCCACAACATGTCACAGTTCCAACTTCTCCCAGTTTTCCAAACAGGTTTTAGGTCATTAGCGTCCTACAGCATTTTATTTAAGTAATTTATCATAGCATGATAATATTACACAAGGTACATTTTTAAATTCTTCCCATACCATGTTGGTATTTTTAACCCGTTGTTGTTGTTGTTGTTGTTGACATTGTTTTATTGCTACTTAAGAAACTTTATGTGACAGTATTATAGTGAACATAGTAGCCAAAATGTTTCAGTTGTAGTATGTTGTACAGTTAACGGTATACCCTTGTTATAAAGTCACAATTGGATAAAGAATTCCCCAAACTAAAATCTGCAAGATATCACATTTCAGAGATGTTCATCACAAATTTTAAAAATGGCAAAATGTCCAGGTTGATATTAGACGAGAATATACCGTAATTTCAGTATTTAGCATTTGATTTAAACACATTTTACATAGTTATTAGGCTATAAAGTATACTATAATATAAACATGAATAAATTATATAAAGTCATGGTAAAGGAATAAACCATATTATCATAGAGTAAAATCATCATGTCATTAGATCAACCAGTATGTATTCATTTTCTGATTAAGATCCTGAAAATGCTTCCTATTACACTTTGTTTAATCATCAAGTGCTATTTTTGTGGATGATATTTTATAAACATTTTTTTGTGTTATTTATTCGGTGAGCCGTTGTGTTATATGGTTTTTATGTGTTCACAGTATCTCAAAATCCAAATATCCTTTTCCAATGTCTCATGACCTGTTTAAAAGTCTAAAAATGATCTATTGTAGTAGATTGTGCCCATGACACTTGTAAAAGAGTCCATGCTGTTGATAGAGAATTGGCAGTTACCTTTTCCTGTTAATGCTGCTTTGATTCAAAGAGATTCCTTAGATATTTCAAGAATTATGAAAATGAGTGGAAACATCTTCAAATTCTATATCTATCTTTTTGTCTATCTATGTTCCTGTTAATTCTGCTTTGAATCAAAGAGATTCCTTAGATCAAGATTTAAAGAATTATGAAAAAGAGTTGAAACATCTTCAAATTTTATATAGATCTATGTATGTTTTGTTGACTTCTAATTTTCCATGACAGGTTGGTCTGTCACATTTTGAATATTCTTATTATCAATTCTCACATTTTTAAAAATTTCTCCTCGATGGTTTCAAATAATGGTTAGCCATAAGTAGACATACTCGACAAAATAAGTTACGGACCACCCTGATTTTCAAGACTGAGATATTGAACAGTTTATATAATTATTCATATGATGCTCAAACATTTATCACAGAAAATTGGGGTGGTGCTTAACTTTTGTTGTTGAGCATACATAACTTCTACTTTATCTGTACCACTCTATTGGTCTATGAAAGGACGTACGTGCAATATCGTTATAGGCCAGAGGTATTTTACATGGACTGGATTACCAGAACCTTTTCAAAATATGTCTTACATTATTGTTTTCTTTTTCTGTAATTGTACTTTTCAATGGAGGGAGGTAACTCTTAAGAAGATGAAATTTTATTATCCTAATTTGTGATGAGTTATATTTTTAAGACTTGTAATCAAATATGATAACGTACTGCTTTGGTTTCCTGCTTCATCTAAATTAGTATAAATCAAGGGAGATAACTCTTCATGTGCAATTTTTGGAGAACTCTTGTTTTTCCATTTAAAAAATCATTTTATCAGCCAAAACCATTCTTCTAAAAAATATGCCCTCAGTAACCAATTTACCAAAAACTTCGAGCTATTTTTATGATGATTTTCCACTGTCTTTATGTATGTACCTATAAGTTCATCATGGCAGGGTGCCCATTATTGAAGCTGCTTCACATTGCCAAGAAAAATTGGACAAATACCTAAAAGGATTATTTTTTATGACAATCATTCTTTTCCATTCTGCTGGTTGGAACTGTTTTCCAAAAATACATTTTTGGATTTTTAATGCATTTTATTTTATTCTAGTCACTAGTAAACGTGACATTTTAGTTTGAGATGTTAACTTCAGTGCTTGAACATAGCTGCTTGTGTCAAATGATTTAGATATCATGATATCATTTGCTTCTTGACAGACAGTAGAAGTCTTTCATATGTTATAGAATTTACAACGTTGATTTTTTTAGAATATCATTTGACATTAATTTTTATCTTGCCATTTTTTACAAACTGGATCTCAAAATATGTTGCATTTTATTGTTTCTATTTTTTTTCATCTATAGAATGTTATCTCTCTTTAATTTGGTAGTTTTCCTATGGAAAATTTTGTTTTTGACAAATAAGTATTTTATAACAAATTGGAGACTTTAATGTTTGTAAGGAAAGTTTAAGGTAAAAAAATAAATTCTGTGCTTATCAATTGATTGTGAGACACACCCTTTGTTTTTTTGTTTCTAATAATTGAAATGTGAATCAGGGTTAGTTTATTTAAAAATATTTGAATAATAATTTTATTTTAGTGGCTGTTTTTTTATGCTTAGTGTCAACTTCAAATTATTTGTCACAAGATATATGTGACAGCACCCATAAAATGAAGAAATACAAAAGTATTAAAGAAGTTCAATAATTTCAAAATATTTGTAGGTTCATGTTACCTTTTTAAAATCACTCTCCTAGTGTTTAAGAATTTTGTGTGTGAAATTTTTTATCAATATTTGAGTGATTTCTTATTTGTCATTTTAGTCTTAAAGAGAATTTCTCACATCCGTGTCAAGTTGTTAGATGTTACAAACAATTGTGTTCAGGTCAAAGTTAAGAAATCTGTTCCTTTGCCAAAATAATCAACAAATCAAAAGTTTTGTTTCAATATGCATGCATATTTCACAAATCCATTTTCATTGAAAGCTCTGAAACTCAAAGCAACTGTCAGTTTTCCCAAATTGTTCCATCTTATGTATGATGAGAAGACAAGTACACATTTGACAAGATATTCCACTCAAGTTAGGGGCGGGATAGCACAGTGGTTAGCGTGTTCGGCTTCGGATCAAGAGGTCCGTGGTTGGAATCCTGCCAGGGGCTCAGCAACTTTGTCTGCAGTAGAGAACTGTTCTACACGCAGTCAGGCTTGGGTGCAATGCTACACTGAATTTCAGCGTAGTACCACCCATGGTTCGCTAGTTCCAGCCGATGCTCACAGGTTTCACCACAATGCATAGCCACAATAGTGTTGCGGGCTTTCTCCCTGCAATAATACTAGCAACCGCCATACAAGTGAAATAATCTTGAAAGTGGCGTTTAACACCAACTCAACCTTAGTCTGTTACGATACCATTAAAATTCCAGAAGTGTATAGGACAAAAAATATCAAAAGTAAATGAGGACTCCCACAAGATGGTTAAACTGACAGAGCTTAGTGTCAATCTGAATGTTCATTTTCATAATGTTGAATTGCACATATTATGTTGTTAGGGAAGTGTCGTATTATCCTCGTCTTCATACGATGTAGTTGTTCGTTGTGTTGTTAAGTTATTTCATCATACCAGTATCAGTTGTCATCAAAATGACTCATATTAAATAAAGTTTTAAATATATATCGTGTTGCTTGTTAATAAATCTAGATTTTAAGGTACCGTATTCGACTTAATAACCGCCCACTCCCCTATAAGCGCCCACCCACCACGTTTTTGACTGAACAATATGCGTCCTGATTTAGCGCCCACCTCTCAACATTGCTTACCTTGCATGCTGATTCATTGAAGAAGGTTTTTTCAGTCTTTCAATAAGTCTTTTACTTCCAATAAAGTGAAGAATACAGGGTATTTCAAGACCCCCAGCCACCATAAAAATGATAAAAGTTACAAAACCATATTTCAAAGACATGTGTATCGTAAGAAAACACTTTGAAGACTAAACTTAAGGACAATTTTTATCCTTTTAATAAGCGCCCCCTTTTACCAATTTTTTAAGCGCCCCGGGCGCTTATCACGTCGAATACGGTATTTGAAATACTGAGATAAAGAAAAGTATCAACTGTATCCTCTTAATCTTTAATCCTTGCATGGTTGGTTAGCTGTTGGAATGATCAGAGAGGCGGTGTTACTGGACTTGAATATTAAATATTTGAAATACTGACTAAAAGAAAATTACCAACAAAATCTATTCAACCATTAAGCTCGACAGGTAAGCTGTCAGTACGATCTCGGAGAGTATGAGTTTGAATTTAGTAATTTGACCTGTAAATGATGCATCGTAATATTTAGGATCTGAAATAATACAAATTCTTGTACTTTTCTTGTCACTTTCTGGTTTTTTTTTAGGGGTTTCAACAGACACTTTCAAATTGGGAGTTACACTGCTAGCATTGACTAAACCAGCAGCTACGCAACTCACCAATCTCGACATTAAACCCATGAACAAACCAGAATTTGTAATATTCCAGATTGTTTTATTTAAACTTTGTTGATTCACCTCCCCCTAAAATATACATCAGTTCAGAAGAGAATATGAAAATGTTTAAAGTTGGAGGATGGAATAATCTATAATTTGGAATACAAATTTTCTCAACTGAAATCCAATGTTTTACTTAAAGTATTGAATCTTAAAAAAGGGGACAGGGAAAATATTGAAACTTTGTGTATTTTAGTGATGAGTATTTCTTTATTTCTTGAAAGGGTTATTTTCATGTGTTTTAGACCCTCAACCAAAGTTATCCTTAAACAATGAGGGACTTGAAAAAACATACTTATGACATGTTTATTCAATTTCATACATGACATACAAAATGACAAAGGGGGTACAAGATAATATTCATCAAAGAATCTTTTGATGTTGATTAGATTTGTACAGTTCTGAATTTGAAACTTATGTTGCTTGTGGCCATTTCACTAGAAGAAACTCTGCATGCTTTTCTGGTGACGCCACTGTCAGCTCTAAAGACACTGACGTAAACAGAGTTGAAGTCACTGTCATATGCTGTGCTGTAACAATGCAGACACCATGTTTCACAGGTCACTATTGCTAATATCTTTTTCAGTTTTAAATTGATAAGGGATCAATGAAATTTTCAGTTATTTCATGCCCAATACAGATGCTACAATGAAAGTTAAGTCACTGAACGTGATACTGTTAGTGATGCCAATATTCACTTACTATTCAAGTAACTTCCGCTGAGTGTTTGTCAGTTCAAGGCTATTTCCATTTGAAATAATGAGGTCACTGGACATGGTGCACTTGCTGTGCCTCATGTAACTGCTACAATTGACGTTTAAGTCACGAAATCAACAAGCATTTCAGCAGCCTTAAACTTATTTGGGATGCTTCATTTCACTTTTATTGCCTCTATTCACTGCTGATCAGATGGTCACCACTCATAAGAACATCTTCTAAATGCCCTTCAAAGACTTTATGTCTGGACATATATCTACAAGCATCAACAGCCATTCCACTTCAATGTCTCTTAACTGAAAAAACTGATGCTGTTGATGAAGTCACTGAACAAGCTATTGTTACTGACGTTGACTCAAACTCCACCTGCTGAAGATTCAACATGTCTAAACTGATGCTGTTGAAGTCACTGAACAAGGTATTGTTACTGAGGTTGACTCAAGCTCCACCTGCTGAGGACTCAACATGTCTATAAGCATCACATTTCCAACCTATGTCTAAGTCACTGAACACACTGATGTTGAAGATGTTGATGTCACTGATAATGCCACTTTGGATGCTTTTCTCACAAATGAATTTGCTGATGTTGTTGAGGACGTCCTTGAACATCCTGATTCTGTTGCTAATATTGACATTGAAGTCAGTTAACATGCTGATGCCACTTTTCTTTCACGATATTTTTAATTTCAATAATGATTTTTCCGATGATAAAGACATTCTTGAACACACTGATGTTGATGTTGAAATCAGTTAACAAGCTAATGCCACGTTTCTCTTACAATATTTGCTTGCACTGATAATTTTTCTGATGATGATATCCCAGAAGTGATGTTGATATTGAAGTCAGTTAACAAGCTAATGCCACGTTTCTCTTAAAATATTTTACTTGCACTGATAATTTTTCTGATGATGATGATGATATCCGAGAAGTGATGTTGATATTGAAGTCAGTTAACAAGCTAATGCCACGTTTCTCTTACAATACTTTCTTGCACTGATAATTTCAATTAACAGAAGTGATGTTGCTATTGGAGTCAGTTAACAAGCTTTGCTTTCTGATGCTTCCTATCACTGATGATGTTGATGTAGAAGTCACTGGACGTGCTGTTGCTGATGCTGGGCCTGAGCAGACGACGGGTCCTGAGCGCCTTGAGCCTCCGAGGGAGGTCTGCCAAGTGAAAAAAGACGACCAGTCAGCTACTGTGGTAAAGAGAGAGACAGAGGCATGCACACAGAGGGGATTAATCAACACCATGTTCATCATTCCATTTATATATTACACAGAGGACAATTATCATGTTTATCTCATCGAGTGAGGTAAAAAGTTTATATCATCATGAGTGGCATAGAGTAATTGTAAAGAAAAGACAAATCTTTTATTCATTTTATGATTCAATCATTGTATTTTTACAAAAAGCGAAGCCAATAGATCCTGGAATTTCTACAGAAATCATAGGATACAACCCTTTTAACTTGGGATAAGGGTCGTTTCTTTGTGGACAAATGCATGCACAAAGAGGATGTTTACATCCATATTCATTATACCATACAAAACATCCCCTTGGGATAGAGAGTGTTAAGATAGGCCTACCTTTAATTATAATCTCAAATTAAACAATGTTTATGCTGTCCTTTTACTACAGCAATATACTATACCAATCAATACAATAACAAAATTATACATTGCCCATAACTTACAGTATTTTTGGTAAGTTTTAAGGGGTTTATGAATGAGCCCTCTGATTGTGATTGTGAAAATATCGTAAACAGTGGGTTTTCTTTTATCATACCAAATAATCTATGCATATCAGAAATATTAATTGTAGGAATGATAAGCTATTCTACCATGACATTCCTTAATAATCGATGTCCATGTCCATGTCTACTACATTACGTAAGACTGAAAATGGGTGAACACCCTTGAGTTAAAGATATGAATTAATTTGGAGACAATACCTGGAAGGGTTGACTTTGGGTTTAGGCATCTTGGCCAGAACAGCAGGAATTTCTTTCTTCTCGTCGTATTTCTTCCACATCTCATAGAGAGCTAGAATCTGCCGTGTCACCTCCAGTATCTATCAAGAATTAAAACAGTTTTGGGTATATTCATCTTCATGTATTTTTGGGGAGAGGCCTTTCTCACGATTTTAAACCACACCTCAAGATCTTGGTTTAATTGCCAGCACTAGCACTGTCTGTATCACCTGCATTATCCACTCACCCACCGAAACTTTGACACCTGGAAGTCAGGGGTGGTTTTTCAAAATCCCCAAGGAAATTGTCTCAATATAACAAATAGCCCTGAAAAGTAGCCAGCCCTTACGTGTTATCATATCAATTAAAAAGCAAAATTAAAAGAAAAAACGTACACAGTTTTCACTCCAGACCAAGAGTTATCACATAACATTCTTTCATATAAATCTTATGTAATTCACTGTCAAATGACAGAGTAAAGACTTAACAAACTTTTTCATATTACAATTTCCATCAATGCTATCTTCTTGACGACCCAGTAAGGACTCACTTTATCCATATCCACGGAGAGCTCCGCAAACCACTGTTTGATGTCCTTCTGTTTAATCACACACGCCATATGTAGACACGCTGAGGAGAAAGTGGAAAAATTGAGAATTTGATTAAGTAAGGACAACTAACAGTTAAATAAAACTTCAGGTTGTGATTTTTTACCCAGTGCCATATGCAAGCATGCTTTCCAGAAATGGAGAAACACTCACTTAAAGAAATAGATTTCAAAATGACGATTAACAGTTGAAAGAAAAAGGAATTTGTGCTACATCAATCAGGTTTTGTTCTCCCAGAAAAGATCATGGTTTCTTTTCACAGAACTGGGTAGCAATCACTTAAAAACAAGAAAGAGAGCTAAATTTCTTCCAAAGATATAATCATGACAAGTCTTCATGGATTTAAAACTCCTTATTACAGTAAAGATAGTAAAGAAGTAGAATGTACATCTTAAATAAATTAATTAATAATTATGTTGCAGGATCATACTGAAAACAAGATAAAAATAATACAATACCTTTCTTTCAAATGACTTGTCACAAGTCAAAATCCATTTAATTAAATAATTATTTGTTTATACAATTAATAACCAATGACCCTTGCTCTTAAAATAGAAGTAAGAATGCTTGCCCTTGGGTCCACAGTCTTTAGACATTCTCACAGGCAAACATCCTTAAATCTTATAAAGCCTGTAGGTCATCTTTTATCCATCATAATTTATGAAATATTTCAATCGTATCTCACACACCTAAAGCTATGATGTAAGGAGGGAATGTCAGTGGTACGTCGGTCCTCAGACTGTCGTTTACGATACGCCTGAAACAGATACACAAAATCAGTCATTAGAAAATCCCAAAGATTTCAGTACAAGATGAACATTCATTTCAGTTGAGAGATAGATGTTGACAGGAATTATCCTGCCCATATACAAAAACATTTGTTCACTATGGCAACACCTTGGTGAGGTGAGGTGATTTGGGGTTTAACGCCGCTTTCAAGAGTATTTCACTTATATCGCGACCGCTAGTATAATTACAGGGAGAAAGTAAAAAACAACATTGTGGCTATGCATTGCGGTGAAACCTGCGAGCAATGGCTGGAACTAGAGAACCATGGGTGGTACTGCACTGAATTTCAGTTCATTGCACCCAAACCTAACTGCGTGTAGAACAGTTCTCTACTGCAGACAGGCGGGATTCGAACCACGGACGTCTTAAACCAAAACCGAAGGCGCTATCAACTGCCCTATTCCGCCCCGGCAAACACTCGAGTTGGAGAGCTACTGATGTGGTCAATGCTGGCGACCTTTCTATACTCTGAGGGCATTTGTTTGAATCCCACAAGGGACACAAGGAAAAAGTAAAACAATTTGTGTCATCCCAAACTAACAAATTAAAGTTCTAAGAAATACCTATGATTATGATAATAGCCTTATGATGAAATTGAAGTCAAGTTTTTCAGGTCTATTAATACCATGCAATCCTACTTTATTCTTTATTTAATACGGAAGTAAAATTCAAAATTAATCGACAGTAAGGAAAGATACTCTTGTTTGATTGTTCAAGACAGCAAGCAAATAATGCAATTTAAGAAAAAGTATGACATCAAGAACCCGTTTTATGTAATAAAATTATTTTTTTTTTAACTCTAGTAATCAGTCTTAAACCCAGACTCAGTGTGAGGTCAATATCTTTTATCGGCCAACCACCATGTCACAAGCTTTCAAATATACTTCAATCTTAATCTTACTTCAATATGCTTTATCTGCCAACCACCATGTCACAAGCTTTCAAATATACTTCAATCTTAATCTTACTTCAATATACTTTATCTGCCAACCACCATGTCACAAGCTTTCAAATATACTGAAACAATGCTTTATTAGAATTATTTGTTACCATGCCAACGGAAGAAGATCGTTTTCCATGCCGAGGTCACCACAGTACTGCACAAGCGGACGGTACGCATGATAGAGGATCAGACAACAGTCCTGAAATAGAAAATATCGTCATTATCACCCCAGTGTTATTACTTGGTGATCAGTCGAGCGGGTCATTTCAGCATAATCTGAGGAGATCCCATGCAGTGGTATCTTACCTCTCAAATTTTCAATGAACACTGAGCTTAAAGTGTGGGAAAATTTTCTGTGGTCAACACATACATCCTATACATTTCTAGACATATAATAAAAAACTAATTTTTCATGACGTCAAAGATTAGATTTTTTTTGGATCTTGAAACAAGAATTGTTCAGCAAAATTGATACGTGCAAGTATTATCAACATGTCAGTGCTTATGTTTAACAATATAGGCAATGATGCCTTGTTGATAAATTCTATATCTCGTTAAAAGAATCTTCAAATCAAATGTAACGCATGTGCCGATGCATAATAATCCTTGACCTAGAGTGCCGAAATCTCTTGGCACTCGGATAGTCCTAAGGTACCGTAAACAACATTTGCTTACGACTCTTCATGCTTAGATGTTAAGAACTAGAAGAGAAGTGTTCGGTCAATAGAAGGGGAGAGAAACTTACCATCATCTCAAGAAGATAGAACTCACACTCCAAGACATTTTGTATCCTGTATGGGTACTCTTGGTTAAACGCATAGGCAAATTTACTCTTAACTGAAACAGACAAAGTGAATCAGACATTATTAATTACTTTCGTTATGGAAATTTCGTGGCAATAACATTGACTAAAAATTTTCAGATAACCAAAAATCAATTTTGAAAGTAATAATGTTCACCTTCTTTTTTTCAAGTTACTCATAAATATATATTTACATGGATATATTTGCAACTTTTTTTCATGAAAAGTGCCTTGATTTTCCTAATTTGTCAAAATTCTCGTAGGATATCTGATAAAACATTAGACAAAGTGAGGGCCATGTTGAGTATCTCTGATAAACATCCTGCTTGTTTAGTTCATGCATATATATAAGCTAACCAGGAGTAAAGACTGAATTTGTTTACTTTTTTCTTTTCAATACTTTGTACCCACCTATATTCTGACAAGTACTAATCAACCTGCTGTTTGATATAACTCCAGATTCCTGCAACAAACAATAAATTAAATATTTCACAAACTCCCAATACATCTGAGCATGCAACCATTAAAAGACAGGCTACATATGTATATAGAGGATACTAAACGACTTCCCCCCTAATTAACATTTTTATGAAATGAGTGAATGGTTTGATATTTAACGAGTGATAGCAAGTTAGATACCGATACTATTCACGAGTTTCATAAAAATGCTATTAAACGGGACTGAGTTTAGTATTTTATTCATTACTCACAGATTTAATAAAAAGTATGAAAATCGCCGAGATTATATCCCACTAGCTAAAGCCATCTTTGCTTTGACCTCAACATACAAGCCCTCAACAAATCGACTCCCACTTCATGAGCTTTATGAGTTATGAAGCACCTCAGTTGATCTTTCTCAGGGTGAATTGAACCCCAGCCCATGTTAAGTCCCAAATCTAACAAAATTATATCAAGATTCAAACCCAAGACCTTCAGGTGAAAGACAGACATTCCAGCGATTGAGCTAAAGGGACAACCTACACAGCCAGTAGGAATGCTTTCGCCCTCACTGTCCCAGTGTAACAAAAAATTAAAAGGGAAGACAAAAATTTACTCGCCTCCACTTTAGCTGCTAGAAATATACAGGTCGGTGCCATAAGCCACGGGTCTATAGACTTCAGAGAGTTCCTAGAACAAACAGTTACATGTGGAGATTATTAAATGAGCAACTGTGTCATATGATTTACAGGAATCAAGTGTGAATTATTTAAATACCAAAGCAGATTAAAGGTTTAAATGATCTTTAAAGTGACACAGAGTGTTTTTCATGATGTTTAATTTGAAATAATAAGCATCATTAGCATCATAGACACAACTTTCAACTGTCTGTCTCCTTCTCTCTCACCTATCAACATAATACAACCATTAACATGAACATAATAACATACTTTTATTAAAATCTTGAAATGTAAGAATATATGCAAACAATATATACTTTACAGCAAAGGCTTACAACCCTTTACAGTTATAATCTTACCTTGCATAGAACCTTTTAAAGTAGATTGTTGCGGTTGCAATGACTTGCTGTCTTAACTTTAGTTGTTCACCCAGGGCCTGTATAACTGTTGATCAATGTTTAAAGTTAATAAACTTTAGATAATGATGAACAATACTCTATGACCAATACAATCATAAGAAGGATAAATAGAGAGAGAAAAAAAACCATTCATATAACTCAAAATAAACTTAACCCAACAAAATAAAGTAAAAGATCAATTTCATAATCCCTTTGTAAGCATTACACTATCAAATCTATTTTTTCAAGTTAAAAGCATGATCCAGAAAAAAAATATCATCAAACTCATCAAAATAAAGTAAAAGATCAATTTCAGACTTCCTAAATGGATTAAAAGGCACAAGTTAACCACTTGTTCAAATGTAATTACATTTCATCCTTGTGCCATTTGACATCAATTTAATCGAAATGAATAACTTTATCATAAACTATATCTTAATGTAATCTTCATTTATTAGTGCATATATTTTAGTTTGTGGCTGCACTATTCCTTGAAAAACAGCACCTTGATATATCTCTGGGTTAGGATACTTCTATATAAGTTAAGAAGAAAAAATCAACTCACAATTGGCAAAAAATATAAGAATCTTCTGATATTCTTCTTCGGAAACAATTTTCAGATCTTGCTGGCGTTCTCTCATTAGATCTTGCTTGTCCAGCAGCCATTGCTGGCTGAAAAATGAAATAAAACATGTGACAGTATCACCTTTATAGATATAAATCAAAAGACAAAGCTTGAAGAAACATTCTCTTTAATTAATAATCGCAGAGAAAAATAAAATCAAGAGTCAAGTTTCATGTCATCAAATATTAAAGTTATTGAATTCATTGCTACCCCCTGCTTTTTGGACAAATTAACAGACAAAAATTGGTTAGGGGATAGCGATGAATTCATTCAATGTTGCTGAATGTATAAATGAACCTTTTAAGGTGAGACAGAAGTTGGATATAGCATACACCAAATAATCTATGTGTTGATTAAAAGCAGATTTAAACAGCTGCACATAAAATAAGCTTCATACCCTTATGGGTCAAATACAGATAACCCTACGCTTTTTGAAAAACTATTGAAAATTATAATTAATAATATTGGTTTGTTCTTTTTTGTAATGACATCCTTATTCCACTGCAACTGTCATTTTATAACATAGATGTATCTATTTCTGTCAAAATGTACCATCCAGAACCATGTATTTCTTTTCCAAGACTGTGTAAAAATTTATGTCTGATTTCCAAACTTTTAGTGTCCATTCATCTGACATAAACTAAGGTTCAGATCATTTGAAATATTTCTCAAAAACTACAAATGAAAGACATACATGCAATTTTTTTACCTTGACAGATGAAAAATGAAATTAATCATTTAAAGATATAAATCTAAAGACAAAGAATGAAAAATAGATTCTTTTTGAATAATAATCATAAAGAAAAATCAATTCAAGAGTCAAGTTTATAAAATACTTTTGTCATCAAGAATTAGTCACTGAATTCATTGCTACCCACTCCCTTATGTTAAAATTTTCAGATACCTAAGAGAAAGTTATAAATTCAATCAATGTCTCTGAATTCAAACAAAATTTTCTAGGGTAAGACAGCAGTTTGGATACAGTCAGCGTTTGAAACGGTTGGGCCCATCGGTTGGGTAAAATTATGCCTAATCAAATCTTTCATTAGAAATACTTTGAATGTTCTCAGTGAAGTTACGCACAAGTTAAGGGTACTCGTTTATAACTTTTACAAAACATTAGGAGTGTTGCATTTACAAATGAAGAGCATATGCTACATTCAAACAGTTTTAACTTTCCATATCTATGCCATAGGCTATTTGCATAAATGAATGATTTCGAACAAAACTGAAAAATCAATGTTTGTAACTCCTTTTATTGTATGACTTCTGTTTTATCAATGAAACAGTATTCATAATCAAATTAGAATTTCATAATAGTTAGATAAACATTGGAGTTTAGTGGGCAGGAAGGTTTCGGTCAGGACTGGCAAGTTTTTTTTATCTAGCCAGCCCTGTGGTCTGGCCTAAATCCTTTGGAGTTTCATACCCTGATACAGTATAAATCAAAATGTTTATCTTTCCATGCATGTGTCGATTGAAGGCAGATTTTTCGTTTTTATCAATTTCAAAGGCACAGATTGTAAGTAAACCACCACACTTATTTGGGTGTTCATTTATCAGATGTAAACCAAAGTTCAAATTACCTGAAATATTTTCCTAAAAGCTTTCAATGTTTGCGGGGTTTTTTGTCTTTATTAACATAGCCCTATCTACAAATGAGCACATACATGCTTGTTTTTTACCTTGACAGATGACTTGATCTTACTCAAAATCACTATATAATTTCGAAATATTGACTTTAAATTTATTTCCTATCCACACAGGGTTCACAGGCTTTTAAGCATATTGACAAGTGAACCAAAAGGTAAAACAAAATCATCTGAGTGAGCCGAGTCACAATCTTGAGTAGCCAGTAGGACAAAAGCACTCGCAATTGTTTCGCAATATAACATAACTAAGAAATCGTATTGTTCAAGGTCTGTCACGTACTAATCAAATACACCCAAAACTTACTAGTGAGAGCTTTGCCAAAAATTCCCTGCCATTTTTTTTTACTAAATCGGCATTTCAATCATTATTAACAACTTGCAACGCATGCGCCAAATATTGACATCATTCATTGTTTTGTTTTGTTTTTAGACTTCTTAAAATATTAAGCGTTAATCGTTTACTATGATAACATTATATATTATTAACCTATAGTTTTTAAAAATTAAAATGATTATAATCGTTTGTCTTTTTATTTAATGTTTGATCCTTAATCAGCATATTTAAGTCAAACCAAAATGATTGCTCCCCAGGCAATTTCACTATCGCTCCTCCGCTACGAAAGAGTTAGGTTTCACACGTGAGGCTTGTTTACATTTTTATATAAGTCTGACAGTTATATAATTATGATAAGCAGATTTTTCCAGAGCCGAACCCTGAAGTCCCAATGCAGGTAGGTTGAACAGAAGTCTTTCGTTTTATCATTTCATTTCAAAACCGAAGACATTTTAGATATATATGCATTGTTTTGGTTTTGAATTTGTTTATGAAACAAAAGTAACTGTTTATGAAAGTAAAGTAATCACTTAAAATTCGAAGAAATGTCAAATATTCGTATTTGTCATTGTATGTCTAGTTAAAGCAATTTCATTAGGATTGACTGTTTACATTATCTAATCTAATTTTCTTTTGATTTTGGAAGTCAAACATGTTAACTTACAATATAGGCCTATGTAACTTCATAAGGCATAACATTTTTTTTTAGCTCACCTGGAAATTTTATCTTAATGCCGAAACCCTCAGAAACACAACAAGACAGTGTATTATTGAGACTGGGAAAGGTAGGTTTTAAATCTTTGTCTATAATTTTTTTAATGGATTAATAAATATGCTTTATATTTAAATATTTGAAATTTAACATTGCTACAATAAGACAGTTTAAACATGAGAACAGTACATGATACACATCTAATGTCCCTTAAAAAGAACAGTCATTTTGGGTTATTTCATGTGGAAACAAAATTCAAGGAGACATTCCTACATATATTTTACTATAGTACATATAATTATAACACAACACAATTAAAACATGTAACTGAGTGTAACATTTCGATTGATTTGGATTTTACTGCTCAACACTAAAAACACACACTCAGTAAAAAAACACATCAATGATAGGTATGCCATTCATCGGCTCTACGAGTGTGAAAAGTCTTGCTACAGCATTACATTTACATTACAGCATTTTCTTAAATCATTTGTAAATGTGTCAATATACTATCCATTAATATATTAATGATATAGTTTTTTTTATAATGTTAAATTAGTAGAAGTAAAGCACCTTTTTTCAATATGATTCGCCTCAAGACAAAATGTCGGACTAATTGCTCTTTAAGTTTATTATCTGTAAATCTTACTATGAAATATGGATAGGATGATCATAACATTATGGCATGATTATATGTTTTGATAATAAGACACAGATGAATGACAGAAACAGTCGTTATTCTGCAGGAATCATCCATTCCATATAAAACTTTTATAAAGAGATTAGTGCACTCTACCAGGGCGCTTTGAATGATTATCAATGGGTTACCACATGTATGCCAGTCAAACTAATCTTAATATATTGTCAACAGGGATCCAAGGATAAAAAAGATAGTTTACAAATATATAAGAGCTAAAATGACACTCTAAATAGTACAGAATGAACATGATTGAGTAGCGCAGGTAAATGCAGTCTAGTCTTTATGAAATAATTACATTATCTAAGTTAACATGTCAAATAAATGGGATATCATTAATATATTTCTTTGATTCATTCAGATGAAAAAAAAGTTGTTTTTCTATAGGCATTTGAAAATGTCATGAATTTCAGTCAGTAATAAAAATGTACATTAAGCTACACATATTATCTCATTATTTGAATGCCTTTAAGGTGAAAAGATGTATCAGTAATTACATATGTATTTGAATAACCCTTCGTCCAAAAATGTTTACGTGTTTTCATACATATAAATTGACGTTATTTCATTGGATATTTTGAAAATCCGAAACAGATCACATGATTCATTTAAGAAAATAATCATGCATTTATGGGTTAATTAAGTTTGTTGTTGAATTCAAATGCATTTCCTAAATCTTGTTTCTGAACTATGTGCCTTTCTTAAAAAATAAAGTCACCTTTGTTTCATTTAGAAAATCATCCATCCTAAACGGTGCATTTGTCTCGGAGCAACTTCAGTCGTAGCCTTCCTGGTGCTAAGTAAAGTCCACAGTGCGGACTCCCCGGTTCTACCTCACAGAGCTCTCCACACAACAAGCAGGTTTCAACACGGAGACCACGGTCACCACCAGACAGAATCTCAAGCTACACAACCAGAGGAACAAAAGTAGGTGTTTGTCTACCAGCAGTTTGTCAAAAAACTTGCCTCAGAAGTTTTATAATTTTATCAACAGACATATCTTGTCTATTTATGAGTTAAACTTCAAGTGGATCAAAAAAACAGAAGTGGGTGTTAGTTTATGGTGTAATGATGTCAATATATCCAAACATATTTTATTCTGACACTATACTCAATACATCTCTGAGTGTATCGATACCATTACGTGAAATGTATCAATACATTTATTCCGCTAGATAGATCTCTTTTTCACCCACAAGCCGCAGGTTACGGAATAGTCCAGGAGTTCATATTACTCCTCTATGTAGATCTGTTTTTAAAAATACGGTGATAAGCATCATATTGTGAGGTAGGTTGTTGTCTGACATTACTTGGTCAAAAGTTGCTACAGAACATTCTAGCCAATAAGACTCTGAAAAAAACATTATTATTGTTCAAGTAGATTTAGAAAACATAATAAAAATTCTAATGACCATTGACATATATTTTGTTGAACATAATTATATAATATCCAATTTGTTATTATCTGATACAGTCAAAAGACATGTTGGAATCAGTGGCAGATCTAGGAAGGGGAAAGGTCAGCTATTGAAAAAAAAAGAGGGGATTGGTGGCTGGGGGAGGATGTGATCCTTTTTACTAGAGATTTAAACCCCTGAACACGCAAACACTTTGATCTGTTACTGATAGGGTATAATTGGAGGAATTATTTTTAAAGGAATGATAAGTTATGGCTTGTTAAATATCTCATATACAGACCTAAGACTGACACACCGGTGCATATTAGTGATATAGTGATTATTATCATATTAACATGTTATACAGGCCAAAAGAAATGGCAAAGCCTGAGATATCACCCAAACTGAAAGAGACGAAGGAAGGGGCTCTGTGGGGAATGGTGATTGCTGACGCTCTTGCGATGCCGGTACACTGGTATTATAATCCAGATGACATCAAGAGAGGATACGGGGACTGGTTGACAGGATATGTTGCCCCTAACACAAAACATCCGTCCAGTATCATGTCACTGTCAAATATAGGTGAGAGCTTCCTGTGGTAATTTTGTTACAATGTATTATAATGTAGAACCTTCGTCTAGTATTATGTCAGAAGAGGGAATTTACTTTGTTCAGTTATTTTTATGTCAAAAATATACATAATTTTTTAAGATAAGAATTTATGTATATTTGTTAGTTTGGGGTACATTACAGGTAATATTTTATGTCATTTTACACTCATTAAAATCAGCTGTAGTGTAATGCTCATACTTTATGTTGTTAAGAAGTAAATACTGCTTGGTTGAGGTCATTTCTTGTGACCTTTCTCTCCAGCCAATCAGGGACAAGGCTTGGAAATTATCAGTACGGTTCAATATGTAAGGCGTCCTATGATTTTTTGAGTTTATGGAAGATGAAAGGTTATAGAAATGGTCTCCAAACAGCAGTACTCAGATCATACGAGTGAAACATCAGATATGAGTTAAATGAGATTGCTTCATTACACGTCCACAGGTGGGAGTGGTAGAGGGGGTGACAAGACAAAGCCAGTGATTGGTGGCGTGATCCTGCAGGACAAACTCAAGTACTGGGCGGGCAACAACAGATCTACTCACTACCACCAAGGTGAGAGGCGGCCATTTTGAAAAAAGTTTTAGACCTTCTTTTGTTTACCTGGCTGGTTTCCCAGTGGTTAATCAACTCATTCCTTCCAAGATAACCTCTGTTACAATTGGACCATATCTCTTCGTTCTTATAAGGGGAGAAAATTTGCTAGCCAGTCTGATTAAATTCTACCGTGTTCCTGAGGAATAACATTTTAAAATATTGACTCTAGGGGGATTTGAACGGTAGATTTTGATCAGACTGCATGATACCATCCTTATTTTCATCCAATGAAGAATTGTTATCATGTTTGAATGACTGCTGTCATGTAAGAAATGTTTACATCTCACAGATGAAGGAGCCCTAGTCATCTTGACGACTACAGGATCAGACAAAATAGTTTGTACTAACGATGTTGGTTGAACCTACTCACTTTGATTTCAATAATTCATTATAGCATGTCTCTGTGTGTAATATGGGATACATCAGAGGAAGATAGATAGTTGGATTTAAGGGAGCCCCTAAATTAACTTTCTGTGTTTGGCATCAAAAGAAATGAGTTGGGGAAAAAGACAGGTGTATTGGAATAGTACTACCGGTACTCACATAATTTCTATGGGAAGAAATATTTGGTGACATTCTGTTATACCTATATTTGTTACTGATACATGGTATAACACTAGCGAGTGAAAACCTGTGCCTGAGAGATTTGAAAATTTGACAAAGTATATGGTTATAAGATCTTTCTACTTTTTTGTTAAGTATTTTTTTTCATCTCGTATCATAATTTTTACACAGGTATGAAGGCTGGTGATAACACATTGAACTCCTTAATGGCTCTGGAAATGTTGAAGTCGTTTGAAAAGTTCGACCATGACATCGTAAAGCCAGATAAAGATGTGAGAGCACAGGTATTGGCTGATTACGTGAAGTTTATGACCACACCTGGTTCCCATGGAGACACGTATGCCGAGTCTTTCCATCGATCCTTCTTCAAAGACTGGTCCTCTTTACCTGATCCTCCCAAAACAGCCGACGCCTTGATTAAATTTGCAGAACAAAGGTGAGGATATATCATATAGAGAATAGGAATCTCATCTTCTAGAATTGATAACTTCTAAAGCTGTTTTGTATCTGAAAGCAGTTGTGGAGAGTGCTAATGGAGTTGTTATTTTTAAGGTATTCAACTTCCACTGCAAAGCATTAATCAGGCCTGAAACAACACTGATCTTAGCTAGCCACTCTCCACTCAGTGACTGGTCTAAAGGAGACAACTCTAGAATAAAGTAACTCTCTAGAAGCTATGCACTGTATCGTCTTGTCTATGGACAAGGGTCGTGCTGAATGCTACGAGACAACCAATATTTCAATCCTTATCTTCATCTCATATTTTAGTCTTGCTCCAATATAAGTAACAGTTTGAGTGCAGCACATTCTTAGGTGATGATTTAGAACCTTTTTACAATTTTTGATAGCCATAGTAATTATAGGGAAATGTAGCAAAGGTTAGTAAGGCAGTAATTGGGGCTTGAGTGTGTCATGTTTTCTGGCAGAGTTCATGCAAATAGTCATTAATGTATTACAACTAAATATTTGCTCTATTTTTTCGCAGATACAAGGAGAAAACCAGCGGGTACCCAGATTCACAACTAGTTGTGGTAGGTGCTCTAGTTCCCACAATTCCCTGGGTGCTTCGAAACGCTCATAGATCACAAAAAGACTGTGCACAGGCAGCTGTGGACTTTATAAAACTGACTCACCCGGTGACCTCGCTAGTGCCCTACGTGGACATGTACGCCAGGTTGTTGCATGCAGTGTTGAATGGACACGATCTCAGGACGGAAGCAACGAAGTTCCTGGGTCACTCGGAGCTCGGTGGTCCGTCAAAGAGAGAAATGGTGCTGAGGATGTTGGAACAAGCTAATAAGTGAGTCACATATCTTTAAGATTACAATTCTTGAAGGCAAGATTACCACATGATAAAGGTTTTTTTGGTTGTCAATGTTGCTAAATCTTTATCTCACTTTTTGCTATTCTGTGCTGTCACTTGCCTTGGAACTACAAACAACATTCTGCAACCAATGTTAGAGTAGTACTTATGGATACAAGCATGACATCATTTAGTTACTCGAGTGAAGGACAGAGCCACCATGTCCGGCAGGGAATACACTGACTGCTCTATGCATGCATTTATACACTTAGCCACTCACACCGTACAATCACTACAGACACCCATACATATACATAAGTTAACAGTCTGTAATCTTATAACATTTTCAAGTTTCTTTCATTAAACCCAAAAGCTGAGACTTTTTAGAGAGGTATCTTGCACTCAGGGGATCACTTGTTCATTTGGTCATGCACACTTCTTACCTTTAAACAGTCTTCTCCAATGTAGCAAGATCTTTGGGTGACTGTTGTCTTGAGAATAATTGCCTTGGTAGTAATGAATAAATGATGTTTAAAGGAAGTTTTTCATTTGTCTGTTTATTTTCTTTCACCCTCAGGTACCCAGTTGGATCAGAGAAACGACTTCATGCCTACCAGTCAGCAGTGTCAAACCTAGGTCTGGCGTGCTACATAGAGGGTGCTTTCAGTTCTCTCCTGTACCTCGCCTTGGAGTTTGCAGACAACTTTGAAGGCGGAGTCTTAGCAAATGCAAATGTCGGAGGTGAATATGCACTTTTCACTTTAGATATTTTGTAATTATTTGGTTGAAGCCAGGGTAAAATGTATACCCTGTTGCTCCATTTTCCTACCCTGGGTTACAACCCCAATCAAAGCTCTGCGCTGTGACATAAGATTAAGCCAATCAAATATTTAATTTTTATGGTGTTGGATACAATTTAAGCCAACCACAGATAGCCTTTCGACCTTTGACTTTCACTCTTCCTCAAAATGGCAACTTCCTTCAATGAGCGAGCTGAAAATATTTTTTCCATTAGATTGCCTCAAACACAGACTGAGGTATTTGGTGCAGGAACCTTTTGATAACTCTGTTTTGACAGATCTGTATGATTTCCACTGTGATTCACCACAAACAGCCGGGACGGAAGCCTGCTAACAGGGCGCCGCCATCTTGATATTGCTGACTCATCTTTTGGCACTATGATTGGTCACCTAGTTTTAGATAGTTCATAGGTCACAGTGAAAAGCTTTGAGTGAGGTTGTAACCCTGGGCAAGAAAGTGGATTGGCAAGATGGGTTGCAGAGAACTTAAAGACATTGTAACCTCTACAAAGTCCTTAATGAGAGGATGTCCAGATTACTCATTTTGACATATATCTTCTAACTGTGCCTCAGTAACTTTGATAATGTCCCTAAATGATGTGATATTTGACTCACTACATTCTTTGATTCATTGACCTTTGACATAATTGATTTTTTTTATTTCAAATTTTAAAGGTGAAAACTGCCACCGCGGTGCTGCTCTTGGAGCCTTGCTCGGTGCTGCCACCTTGGCTAAAGGGCAGACAATCCCGGACAAGCTGAAAGATGGACTTGGCGTTGCTCAAAACGATGTCCGACAGATTCTATCTCAATGGAGCAAATTATGAACTTTTGTAGGGATATTTGATTTTGAACATTTTCTGTAACTTATTACTAAACAAATGTTTATTCCTTGTTATTTATGGAAATGAGTTGTGTTTATGTCATCAGGGAAATAACTTATTTCTAAGTTTATAGAAATACTTTATATTTGCAATTCTTTTTTGGAATATATCAAGTCAAAGTGACTTAATATAATCAGGCTGGATAAAGACTTTAAATGCTTCCTTTGTTGTTATATGTCAACTATACAGTTACATTTATATACATGTATCTTAGAACCACCTATATCAAACAAAAGAGCTAATAGCCTTTTGAGAAAAAACAATTGAGATTTTTAGTGCAAGGCTCATATTTATATAATGAATTGAATTTTTAATTGAATATCTTGAGAGCACCCATAAATGCCCCTTATTACCTGCCCTTTCCAAGTAATCATTTTTATCTCATTTCAATGAGAGTTAACATAGACAAGGGAAATTCAACTAATATGTAAATATATTGGATAACTACAGCATTGTTTTGGACAACATAATTTTGTGGCTTTGACATATGTGATAATTACCTTGAATTGTAATTGAATAGTTCATGATGATATATCTGTCAGAGTGCTGTTACTTTATCCAGTTATTTATGCAATATTGCAAAACTAATAACTTTTCACAGGAGATTTATGAATGTTGTGAAAAAAATGTTTTATTTTATTTATACAACAATAAAAATGTTCATCTTTATCTGAAGTTGTATTCTTATTTCCAAATCAACTTCTTTCACCAAGTCTCGAAACAGTCTAAGCACATAGTTTACGAATAAGTAAAGTGTATTATCAGACTATTTTACAAAAAAAATATTTCACCATTTTACTTTACTCTATTATAGGTTTTCTATGCATATTTTCCTCATTTACTTAAGAAGTGTTTGCCACTAACATAGCATCATCCCCCGCTGCTAAAATTGAATCGAATGATAATTAATTGGTGTTAGCAGAATCCTCCAATTGCAACTGCCACAAAATCTAAAGCCAAGATGACTGTTCAAGAACTTGAAAAGCAGAAAATTTCCTTGATGTCCTTGAAAATAAATTTAAGGTCACCGACTTAGATTGGTGTCCGATATATCTCCAATGTGGGCTGTTGCCAAATTTGAGACTGAGGGTGCAATGGTTCATGAGATAGCATTTACCAGAGTTTTTAGTGGTCAAAGTGCTGTGATGACCTTGAAAATGATGTCAAGGTCACCCAAAATCGACTGGTTTAGTGTAGTTGAATGTAGTCTGTGATCAAATTTGAAGAGTAAGAAAAAAGGTTCATGAAGTATTGCGTAAAAATGATTCTGTACAGCACTCAATACAATGTCGCCCATTCAACATTGCGGGACAGTTAAGAAAATGAACCATATATGCGTCAATAACAAACCGTATTTACAACACTTGTCGCCTGGAAATCATTTCAATGGATAATCATAAATACATTTACTGTCCTCTAAAACATAAGAGATAAACATCTAAATAGAAAGCGCTAGCTGGGGAATTTTCTGTGGTGGAAATTTTGAGGTGGATGCCTCCGTTTCTGCATTGAGGTTGTGTAATGGCTGCTAGTATCATTGCAGGGAGAAAGACTGCAACACCATTGTTGCTATGCATTGCAGTGACACAAATTCAGTGCAAAATTGCACCTAAACCTTACTACCTGTAAAACAGTTCTCTACTGCAGACAAAGGCAGGATTCGAACCATGGACCTTGGCTACCAAAGCTGAATGCACTAACCACTGCATTGTCCCAACCCCTCAAATCACCGACTACTTCCTTTTAACCTAGAAACATGAACATAACCGTTTGACTATTTGTCTGAAGCTGTCTTTCTTAAAGAGGATAGTTTCCATTTGACATTGGAAGGAACATGTTGATGCCATTGGCAAGTTGTAAGAAATTCCGGATAGCAGAGGCTATGTTTGAGAATTGTTTGTGTTGGTACCTAAGTATAAACTAAGCATCAAAAGCAAAGATTTAGGAATCATTTGAGTAATAGCGTACCCACTGATATGACAGTACTGTTCACAAACTGACAGGCAACTTCTACAAGCTCTGTCTACTTTGTAGGCTTGTTTATAAAAATAAAACACAAATGACATGTTATAGATGATTTATTTACAAAATGGTTTACAAAATAAATGAAGCAATGCCTTTCATGAAATAAATGCATTAAGATTGCTCTTTCATCGCTGACTTGGTCACACATTCTTTCAAGTCAATTTTTTCAGAGCTGAATTCTTACTCTTTCCAGTCCTTTCACCTTCATAAACAAAACATTTTGTAGCACTAGTAATTAAAATAATAAACCAAACTGCTAAAACCTTAAGAACTAAAACTTTTTACAAAATGAAAAGAAACCAATACAATGGAAGAAAACGCAACTTGATAAAGTTGAACAGAAACAAGCTATTGAAAATTATATCTTCAAAGACTATATTTATCCATATTCTATTTTCTATTTACTGTAAAATCATTTATTTTCGAGGGGTGTTATTTTCGCGCAAACATAAAAAATGACTGATTCGCGGGGTTTAATTTTCGCGCATATCGACTAAGCAATAGCAAAAATTTAGTGAGCAAAACTACATGCACCGTGCAGCAAAGATTAAACTGAAACTAGTAGTAATTAACAATGAAAACAATAATATTTATTCAAAAAGTCAACGATCAAAAGTTTATTCATTGTCATTAAACGTCTTCAAGTTTTCCCGGAAGTAAACATTCGGAACGATTTAGTTTGATCTTTAACTCCCAACACTGTGTTTGAATGATGTGAATCCTCGAGATCTCGTTCAAAGAAATATCATACGAAACCGAAAATATATTTGAACCGAGGGTCCTGTACCGCAATACGCACCGAATCGAAGCTCAAGCGTACTGCAATCAAAACATCAGGACACGCATATTGGCGATCAAGAGTGGATTCCGCCAGGCCGGATTATTGTGATGATATCGGCGTACGATGTACACACTTGTGAGAGCTCTAATTAGTGACTCGTCATTAATGAACGAACCAAACATTCCTGTGAGTAATAAAATGTGTCAACCAAATTATTTGTCTGTTATTGGTTTTCTTCACGTCCATAACCATAATATTTCGCGATGTTTTATTATTCGCGCATTATGACTTTGCGCGAAAAGCGCGAAAATTAAACCCCCGCGAAATATTATGATTTTACAGTATTAGATTTATACCTCATATACAAAGATTTTGAATTGAACATTACAATCAACAGGTGAGACAAGAGAACCTAAGAGGTAGCCTTGACGATAGAATCAAATTCATTTTAGTCTTTTAAAGTGCTTCAATGTGTACTAACATCTATCTGGCTCAATGGATTGTTATAGGATAATCCTGATTCAAAAGAGGTCATATGATTCTATAACACCTTTCTTCAGCATAGGCATGGGTTTTAAAACACACTCAGAAATTTGGGGAAATTTAATGTTTTTCTTGTAGAAATACAGAAATTTCATTAGTTTTCTTACAGAAACACTGAAATAATCCTTGACGTACCAATATCATTTCTCAGAAATGCAGTTTCAAACATCAAAAGAATGTGAAAAACAATTCATCCGTAGTTTACTTCATATAGGAAATTTTGGCTTGCCCTTTCAGACCAATCACATTTGATAGAAAGAATATTACACTAGACAAACTTCTGCCTAACCTACAGAAATAGCAACAATTCTTATATATACATTTATATTATAGTTTCTTTCTCTTGAAACTTATCTTTCTTTGGTTTATTTACTGAACACATACTTCCGACAATAATATTTTGGTGTAATATTAGCATCAATTTTATCAAAAATATAAGTCATTCTTCAAACTATCAATAACACAGATATCCTTAATGACAAAATAGTCCATAGCTTCAAAATTAACAAAAGAGAAGACAATATCTACTGTCCTTTTTCAAAATAAAACCAAAAATGAATCATTTAAAATCCAAAATGACAGTTTTTCGGATATAACTTAACCCTTTCATAACATCCATTCATAAGTCCTATAGTAACAACAGACGAGACCTTTTTAAGTGCCTCCCACCAAAAGTAGTCCAAGCAAGTTCTTGCAACTCCTCTTGTTAAATGCAGTTTTTTCTTTGCAGACCGAATACAGACCTAAACATTCACTAAGCAATCAAACATTTCCAGAGTAATCTTTTCAAATGACCACAGTTCTTCCTCTCTGATGAAAGTTGATGATAAAGTACGACTATAGTTGGTTTCTAATCAGAATCAGAGGAGTCTCTCTTAGCTTTCTTCTCTTTCTTCTTCTTTTTCTTCTTCTTCTCTGATGTCGGCTGGAAAGAGGAGACATTTGAAATCAGAAATTATAAAAACTATTATCTGTGACAATCGCTTGTGAATGCTTAGAAAGTTGCACTGGTATGACTATCAAAATGTTGTAGGCAGTTCGAAACGTTCCTATAACCGATTTGCTAAATTGGAAAAAACAATTATTTTTATAGAAACTAATTATATTCTTCAAATCATCAGCTTAATGTTTTAAGATGAAATGTACATATTTTGCAAGACTATAGACAGGCAGCTAGTTATAGTTTGGAGAAGGTTCAACAGTGGGTACAGGTTTAGTTTCTTTATGGAAGAATTCCTAAGAAAGGTAGAGAACACGCACAAGATGAAATTGAAATTGGACGACACAACTCCTAAGAAATTTGGGATAATCTGCCTAAAAAGCAGTGGTAGAGCACCATTATCGAGTCAAGAAAACAGTTGTAAGGCCCTTGAGTTTCAACGAAAATGGAGGAAAAAACATGAAAACGAGATAGAAAATCTGGAAAAGTTACCTCCTCAACTTCTTCCTCTTGTTTCTTATCCTTCTTCTTCTTCTTCTTTTTCTTCTTCTCCTCGGTAGAGGGAGCTGGAGTGGCCACTTCGTCATCCGAGCTGCTACTGCTGCTGCTCGGGTCGTGTCGCCTCTGTCAACACAATAAATAGTGGGTTAGTTTACACCAGGGTTGCCGAAACACTTGTTCTCCCTTGCCCAAGAACCTAGGTAGCTCATTAAGAATACTCTCCCTTTAAAATTTTAGGTCCTGGATTGGTTATACAAATGGTTGGAAAAAGTTTTGCCAAGGGATAGATGATTTCGGGTATGATCAGTTTGTGCTACATGAATCTAGCAATTCACAGAAATGAAAGAGAAAAAATTATTTTCAGAAACTGAAGCAATTCCCCTCCACAGCCCCATCTGACAAGTTTGACAATTCGCGTTATCCTTATGTTTGCTGATGTGTAGTAAAGTCCTTGAGGTCTCTTTACAATGGCCAGAGATAAGACATATGAATATTATGACATAATCCCCCCTCAATCAACAATCGCAGTCAAATTTGATAGCTCACATCTAATTAATTCTTTCAGAGTAATCTGTCAAACTATTTGTGTTTTCTAAATGTCGGTAGACATTCTCAATTGTTTACTTTTTGAGCCTTTGGTGTTGTGGGCGTGGTCGGTGTTGTAGGTTCAGGGGCGTCGCCTGCACCGTTTGAGTCCTCTTTCTTCACACTGCCAAGAAACAAGAGTTGTTCAACATGAAACAGACAGGAGCAATACACTTACAAGGCGCTTGGCAGAACTGCCCTTTCAAAAGCACTTTACAATTGATTTTATAATTAATTCAACTCAACTTAACCGCAAACACTTGATTAAATCTGTAATCATACTGTAATACTGTAGCAGGTAAATAATAGGAACTAAGCTGTAAATATTTCACATTGATTCAGGAACTTAACAAGACTATCAGTATCCACATTTTGAAAAACAAAGGTAATTCTTTTTGACCTTGGGACTATGTACTAGGGTTAATTTCTTGCACAGTTGACGCATGAAGACAAATATCATTTTCAAAAACAATAGTTACCTTTTAATCTCAAGGATTTTAAGTAGCCCTAGATGACATGTAGCATTTCAAATGTAATGTAACTAATTTTGTTACTTACTTGTAGTCTACATAAGACTGCTTCCAATCCTGAGGCGTGTTCTCATTTGGTTTGCCATATTTGCTCAGTTTTCCATCTTTAATCATTTGCTTCTTCTGTGACGCCTGCAACACAATTCTCACAATCAACATCCTTCCTCCTCCTTGTAAAGGTAAATGTAATTTGATGGAAAACAATGTAAACAATTTCAATGTCACAAAATTCAGCGGAAATTGCATTTTTTTTCAAGGAAACTAGTGTAAGATATGGAGAGAATTCATTTCACTATTTTTAAGATACTGCTAAACAATGAACTCTCAAAGTCTAGTGTTGATCTTGATATGAAGGTCAAGATCAAAAACACTTCTGGGGCCCTATAATACATTGTGTTGCACAAATGTGCAAATCAATGAAAACAACTTGGTGAAAATTTCTGTTGATATTCTTAAAACTAGTGAATACTGTACCTACCATTTTGGGCTAAAATATATTTAGAGATATAGGGAGCTCACCAGCTAACAGTTGTAGAAGATGCTTAGTACTAGCAGATGTATAAAAAATAGATCGTACCTTGGGTCCAAGACCCCATTTCCTGGGATAAGTGTCTCTCTCCATGATGACGCGCTTGATCTTGGCCACCACGTTGTGATCACACGTCGAGATAACCGCGGTCGTCATCTGGGCAATGGCTGGAAAACAATATGTATTGTGTTGAGCTATTCCTTTTACCATTGGTCCTAAAACCAGTGACCTGACAGTGCCAGGTTATTGATAGTTGAACATTGAACATTAGCTTCACACAATAATGGACAGATAATACATTTCCCCAATGTACTGTGTTCAGAAATCAGTAAAGATTATCAAAACCTTAAATCAACTTGAAATTAAGAAATGTAAATTCGACAGGGTTTAAAAAGGTGTTCATGTTTGTCACTGCTAGTGGGATTTCACCAAAGACGACTCATCCAGAGGTCTTGGGTTGAATCACGATGGAGATAATCACTTTAATAACTCTTTTGATCACTAGTCTTATTCAGATGAGTTACTAAAGATTTATTGTTGTAGCAACTCACCAAGAGCCACAGCCTCCCCCTTGGTTGTGACGATAACGATCTCATCGTTGATCTCAATCCCGTCGTCGTACCTCAGGACTCCCGGCAACATAATCTTAGCACCATAACACACTGCATTCACCTGCAAGAGAAGGCATTTTATCAATAATAGACTTCCTAAAGACATCTTTTAAAACAATCCACAATGTAATTAACAGATAATTTGCACTTGCTTGTGTCTTTACAAGCTTAAATTTAAAGTTATTTGTCTAAAACACACATGAATGACTTGTTGGAGTCATAAACCCAAGAAAGCATTCACCACTTTTCGGCAAGTATCATTCAAACATGAAATATAAAACAGAGCTGCGCTCCATTTGACAAATGCTTGGCATTCTTGTTCACTGAAAGTATGAGAAGGTTTTAGCAATAATTCCAAACAAGCAAATATTTTCAACGCACCGCTGTATCTTTCATGATGATTCGCTTGTGGCCAATGAGCAGAGATTCCAAGGGGCGGATTACTCTTCTGAGATATTCCTCATCTTTGTGGTGGTCATAGGCCCATTGTGCATCCATCACATCATGCATCGTTACCATGCCAACCTGAAATAGACATGGTAAATCATAAAGAATTACGTCTTATCTTATTTACAGGAAAGTACAAGCAAACCTACCAAAGATATGTCCTCTGATACTAAAGGGAAGTAAGTTGACATAATGGTCTCTTTTCATCTTCACTTCTCTAACTTAATAACTTGAAAGACTCTGCTTTCTCCATTTCATACGTTCACGACAGTACATAAGCATGGTTGAAAATCATACTTATTATAACTCTTTGACAAAATAGCTATTAGTACATGTGCAATGGGAAATTTCATTGATCTTGAATAAATGAAACAAGATGTATATTCAATAACTGATCACTTTGCACATCGAACCTACCTTCTCTGACTGAATGCCAGATCGAACCCTACGTAGCTCCTGCATTTGACCTCCGACCCCGAGGAAGAGACCAAGATGGACGCACATGGTCCTGATGTAGGTGCCGGCCTCACAGCTCACCCAGAATATACCTGAGCAAACAGAGCGAGTTCCACCTCAGTTCTCTAGTCACAACGGACATTGAAATTGTTCTTGCTAAGGAAACTATCACTTTACCTTGTAAACTATTTGAACTATTACTGCATGTGTAGACATTTTAACTCGAGGAAGTGCCTCACACGAGTTTTATGAAACGAGTGTATTGCCCAAGCTAGAGCGAAGGTTATACACTAATTTGCAAGAGATAGCAGGACAGCAAACTAGAGGGGTATTCTTGATGCACTGTTGGAATGTTAAACACTTAAAAGCACTCTTTCAACATTACCTGCTAAAAGATCTCCTAAAACCTTTTCCTACCTAAATGAAAGGGACTACTGCATACGTGATTCGCCAAAAAATAATTCAGTAATACATACCCATAGCTTTCTCAACATCATACTCAGACATCTTGCACTCGTAAACTGTCCTGATACGAAGCTGTCTCTTGACGGCGGAGATAAGTGGCGGTCTCTGGAATAGGGCACCTGTCATGCCTTCTATTTGCTGCAAGAACATTACACATGCTTTGTTGAGATGAAAGTTATAAAAATATTCTAAGAGGAAAAATATACTTTTACTATGGGTTTGCTAGCAAGACTGGCTACTGGACATGCATACACCGTGGAAATATAAAAAAAGTCTCTAGATGATAGAACTTTCCACAATATTTTGAAAGATTGAACCTGAGAATTTAATACCAAAGATTAAATTTTCTTCTTAATCTTCTTGGATAAAAGTTCCAAAATATTTTGAAAGGTTTATTCGCTATTTCTTAAAACAAACATTTGACCTGACCAGCAATTAATTCTTCATAATATCAGAGCTTTAATTTGCTATGAAATATAGTGATGAAGTTGAAAGATTTATTTACTAATTTACTAATCTTACCTACATTCACCTTAACACTTTCAGAAAGTTATGAAAATAAAAAATTAAAGTGAGAAATTGTTTTCATATTTACCTGTTGTACTCTCTTCCTGTCTTCGACCACACTGTGAAGTTTGAAGATACACACATACTCCTTGCCTGCGCCCTGCTGTGACTTGACCAATCGGGTCGCTCGCTCCACACATACGATGAGACATCCCGTAACTTTCGGGTCAAGAGTCCCTGAGTGGCCGGTCTTCTCTACACGCAGGATGCGCTTGATCCATGCAACAACTTCATGTGAGGATGGGTTTGCTGGTTTGTCCAAGTTGATGACACCGCTCCTGTGATATCAAAAGTAGGTTTTAACTACATAATCTAAATTTCATTCCTTACAACATTCCCCAGACTTTTTTAATTCTTAGGAATAACCAATCTGCTGAATAATTAAGACTTGCGTGATAATCCATACATTGTTTTATATTTGGGTTTATTAGGCAAACAAGCAATTACTATAATTCAAACTTGGTATGGCAGAATTTCTTCTGATATTTTACTTGCTGCACAGCAAGCAAAAACAATGATCAATTACTACTCCGCAGTTGTACATGATCAGTTCAGTTGCCCAACAAAGCAAGTATAAGAATGTGTGTCCATCAATCTTGAGTTGTCAAATGCCACAGCATAGCTAACCCGACAGTCTTCTAAAATTTGTAGGAATAGCCAATATGCTAAATAATTGTACTTGTATGATTATCCATACATTGCCTCTTATTTGGATTTATAATGTGAACAAGCAATTATTTGATAAGGCACATATTTTTCTGCAATTTCACATGCTGCAGAGCAAGCTATAAGGCTGGTTACTAACAGCCAAGTTTAACAGAGGATGTGTCGGGCCTCCAAACTCTTGTCAAATGTAAGAGTTAAGCTCACCTGACATAGTCTTCAATGGGTCGCTTGAGAGGGGAACATCCAGAAGGAATGGGTGTGTAGTGGTTTGTTCTCACATTCAACTTGTCAAAGTTCTGCAAGACAGAAACACATTGCAAACTTCATTACTCTGGCTTTTAAATAGTGATAATATATCAAACATTACCACTTTATTGAATTCAATTTAAACAATGTCATTATTTTTCTTACAAACTATTCCAACTACGCAAAAATGTTTTAAAAGCTAATTGATTGGACAGAAAATATTCTTGTGTATTGTTGATAAATAATTATTTTTACCTTTAACAGCAATGGCCATTGTGAGGTATCTAGTTTGGCTGCCTTCTCCGACGGCTGAATGAGGAAGTTTTCTGTGTGTTGGATTGACTGGAATGAGAATGAGAAAAAAAATCAGTACATTATCAACAACAAAATAAATATTGCTTAGCAACCAATAAAGAGTACTCTGCCGAAGTATTATGGTGAAAATTTGCATATTTTCTTTAAAAAGACCTAATTTTGAGAGTCATTTCTATCATGAATAATACTTTTGACCCATTACAAAGATTAGCGTCTTAAAATCATTTGGATTTAGTATCTCAATCGTGGGATCCGAGTTAGAAAATTTAATGAATATTAAAATAACTTACTCCAAGGTCTTCTCCCCCTACACTCTTCTTCTTGTGCTTTTTCTTTGACTCTGAAAACATTCATACAAGTTTAAAACAGTTTTTATATACCTTAGGTAAGTTCTTAATTAAAAATTCTATGTCAGGGCTGTAGGTAATTATTTGGACCCAGGGGTATTTCACTCCTCAAAAAAAGAATTGAGGAGTAAAAGTATCACATGAAAAAAAATAGGAGTATTTCAAGGTTTATCGTTTTAAAATCCTCATTCCAAGTTAGCATCTTTTTCGATGTAAGTTGTTGATTATATTTTCCACACGTTTAATCTGTAAATAACAAGTGATTTCTCTTTGACAAAATATAATATCGGTAATCTTTGTTTTCATCCAGGTTGGCATCAAGTTAACTTCTATTAGAGATGTAAAGATAAAGCATGTAGACATGATATTTTACTTTGACATGTCATGATTACTTCTATAAACAAATATGTGACTTGTATTCTGGGAAAGTTCTGTGTATCTGATACTCATTGATTTCATTTTTAATGCATATATCTGAATTACCTGTGCATATTTTACGCAGATAGGCATCTTATCTATAGCCTTGTATGTTCACATTTTTCTTATCCAACAAGAGTTCTTTTGCAAATGTAAATTGACAGAACTTGAAACTATTAATGTTTTGGAGTCAAGGGAATACACTTATGTTGTAGTTTCCATGTTTAATGTGAACTAAGTCACTTGTAAGCTATGTACATAGGAGAGGGTTTCACTATAAGTTTAATTACTTGTACCAAACCTTTCTTTTGAATAAATATGTTCAAATCGAGATCAAGAGGGTATCACGTTCATCTTAAACGACAAGGGAAATAGAATAATTCACTTGTGACATTGATGAAACAACAACGGAATTAACAAAAGGGCTAACGTTCGCTTGACTTCATGACTATCGTAAGTACTAAGAAAAGATTTAAATGGCCTTTAGAAAGGTCCAAATGATGAAGACAATTGATTAAACAAAGACCAATATCATTATTACACAGCAAAATAGTGTCATTTGATGCAGTTAATACCAATAAAAGTTTATTTGTGTTGTATGTGTTGTAGATTCGACCGACACACATTGAACCCAAACAAATCTTTGAAAGGGAACACGTGGTCCCATCACCAAACATAACTTTCCCAATTGCAGATTCTAGAACAATTAACATTTCAGCTTAAAGCTACCAAAGAAACCTGGAATGCA